>JAQQAC010004778.1:6557016-6576981 GCA_029783875.1 Phataginus tricuspis | reverse complement strand
GGGGGGTACTGTACAGCTCAGAGAAGACAAGTAGCGATTCTCATCTCACTACGCTGATGGACAGTGACTGTGGTGGGGTTGGTGGGGGGGACCTTGTGATGGGGGGAGTTCAATCATCACGGTATTGCCCATGTAATTGTAGGTTAATGATACTAAAATAAAATAAATTATTAAAAAAAAAAAAAAAACATTTCATATTTGACCAAAGGAGGTACTTCAAATGACTGAGAAATTTCTTGGGCCAAAAGCTATAGAGTTCAGAAAATAAACTCGTATCCCAATGTCACATCATGTACTAAAATGAATTTTGGATGCAAAACATAAAATACAAAAAATAAAATCATAAAATAACTAGTAGAAAACATAGATGAATATTTAATAAACTTGAGATGGGGAAAATAATTTCAGGTGTGACAGCAAAGGCAGAAGCCATGAAAGTAAAAATATTTACATTCTTAACTGCAATGCCTAAGAAAAGTTTGTATGTCAAGAATACCATAAGCATTAATGAGAGACAAATGTAAACAAGGAAAATGTTTGTAGCATGTGTGAAACATAATACTTGCATTCATATAAGAAGAAAAGCTCAGTCCCCCTCACAATTCACAAAGAAATGCAAAGTAAAATAGTAACGAGAAATGGTGATTCCATTATCACAGTGTAAAGATTTTTTTTTAATTATCATACCTAGGTTTGGTGAGAGTTAAATGGCCCCCTTTCATTGAACTAGTAGAAAAGTCAAATGGTACAGTCTGTCTGGTTGATAATTTTTCGATATTCATAAAAGTTTTAAAAATGTGGACACAGATATGGTCCATTTAAGGAACTAGCTGTGCCAAGACATATCAAAGTCTTGCCTTTAAGAGTGAAAAACTGGACCCAAGCTAAGGGACCAAGGTGGGGGGTGACTAAGGAAATGCAAGTGCAGTGATGAAATGACGGAGCCCTAAACAGTAAAGCAGGTGCATGGATCAATAGGTTGGAAACCAGCAGGCTGTGATGAGAGGAGGTGAGGGGGAACAGAAGAGTTCCAGGATAAAGAAGCCTGGAAGAATGCAGTGCCCCAAATTAGACAGATGGCAGAGAGATGGGGAGCAGGGCTTGGCAGGAGGCTGGTGCTCAGGCCCAGGCATGCTAGTTTCGAACAAGTCCCCTCCACTCGCAACTTTGCTAGTAAATCTTGCTAAGGATGCTACTGACACCACCCATAACTAATTGGCCTCCTGCACTCTCCTCTCTAAGGTCCTAGTTTCCTTCTGACTCAAGGACCAAAAAGGAAACAAATCTTGTCTAGGCATCCCTTCCCTCTGGCCTTATTAGCAGAGATGCAGAAGATAGTGAGCAAATCCCTTCTTCCCTGAGCCCCTTGGGTGCATTAGCCTGAACTCTCATTTGGGAGCTCATTAGAAGATCCTGTTTGCAAAACATGCAAGGACTTCATCCCCCAATCCTGACCCTGGGTGTCTCCATGGGCACCCTCGTCAGAGCTGTTGCTAGATGGGTGTGCCTCCTGAGGCCCTGCCGAGCTGGGGAAGTTAGTGAAGTTTATCCATTGCTTGCCTCTTGTCTAACAGATGAAAAGACAGCGAAGTGTTTTAGGACCCAAGAGATTAATCATGCTCCCTCTCAGTGTCCGTGGGGGGCAGGGCAGCAGCTTCTACAGGTCTGAGTAGCTCACGAGCCGTTAACGGGAAGTGAGAGCCAGCGTGGTGCAAAGGACATAGCACTGGCTGGGAAGGCTGGGGCGTGGGGCCGTAAATCCCCGTGATGGCCCTTATTAGAGAGAGGGCACAAACTCTAGAAATACGGCAACGCCTACTCAAAACCCAATAGAATTTTATCATCTCCTTCTACGCTATCCTTGTCAACTCAGTAATTCTGTATTTCAAGTCACTTAATGCTTAGAATAACCATTTGAAGTGCATGTTATAATTCCTGTTTCACAGATGAGAAAACTGGTGCCCGCAGAGAGGACCTGCCCTGGCCGACGTCACACAGCAGTGTTAGCCCGGCCCGCAGCTCGCCAGACCCCTCGGACTACAGCCGACTGCGTGCAGCAAGAACTCGGGCTTCTCGCTGGCTGCCTGGCATAGAAAAGGCTTGCTTCATATTTACTTTTCTTTATACCTTGGCTCGGACAACTACCTGTAAATACCAAACAAAGGTCTAGAGTCTTTTAGGACCCTCATATCATTATCTTCTCAGATCCTACAAACATAAACTCTATAAACAGGATTAGATATTTTCTGACTGATGTTCCAAGATTTCTTCCCAAGCTCGCATCTTTCAGCTTCAATCATTGCTACCTCTCAGCACTTCACATCCCTACCTGGCCCACTGCTACCACCCCCAATGTGGGCCCCTCTCTGGATGCTAAAGCCTAAGAGTGAACTTCCACGCATGTGCATGAATTGTTCCTGGGTTTATAACCTGTTTCCAAGGAGACTAAGGACAATGAAAAAAAGTGAAGGGATGCGTGAGTCACCCAACAAGCAAAAGCCTTCCCTGAGTGAGAGGCTGTGGCTGAGAGACAAAGACTGAGTGGAGAGGCCAGGAGGAAATGATGGAGGGTGGGGCATACACAGTGAGGTCTGGATCTGACCCAGTGGTGTTCCCAAAGAAAGGGGCAGCCTTTCAGGACAGAACGCCCCGGACAGACACTGCTCTGGGGGTAAATCAAGCAGTGTGGCAGCACTGAGGGGAGCAGGGGCACAGGCTCAGAGACTGTTACAGGGCACCCCCCTCCTGCCCAGTGGACCTGGACACCCAGGCCGGCAGGCGGTGGCAGCTCCCTGCCCAAAGAGCGGAGCGCAGGCGTCAGAGACTTGCAGAGAATTCTCAGGGACCAAGCCGGTGGCTGGATTTGGAGAGTGACTAGATGCCTCCATTTGACTGGATATATTCTCAGATAACCTCAGGGTTCCTCAAGCAACTAATAAGCATGCCAGGTAAGGTCACTCTTCTCAGACTTCCAACTTCTGAGCCAGTCTGAAATGGTTCACGGAAAATATTGTGGAAATGGCCATGACAGCAGGCGAAAGCAGCTATCGTTCTGTTGGCCATGCCTCTGGATTGCTTTATTTCTGCTCTTTTGGTAAAATCGTGGTTTCTAGAATTCATTCACTGGTAAATTGCAAACAACACCTCCCTCTATTTTCCCTTCCTTCCCCACCTTTCCTAATTACCTACACATATTAAACAGAATTCCCAGTATAAATCAGTATTTTGCCATTAGAAATAAAAATAAATCTTAATATTATTTTTTTTCTTGGCATGGAAGGGGGACAGAATCTGAATGGTTTTTACTTATATTATTATTTATTTATTTATTTTCTAAAATTCTTAATCCCCTTCATTTAATTTGCCAATCTCCAGCCCCCTTTCCATATGGCTGGTTTGTTCTCTGTATTTATGAATCTGTTTCTGTTTTTGTCTGTCTTTTTGTTTTTGTTTTTAGATTCCATATATGAGTGAAATAATATGTTATTTCTTTTTCTGACTTACTTCACTTAACATAATTCCTCTAGGTCCACCCATGTTGTCACAAATGGCAAAATTTCATTCATTTTCATGGCTGAGTAATATTCCATTGCATATATGTACCACATCTTTATCCATTCATCTATCGATGGACACTTAGGTTGCTTCCATATCTTGGTTATTGTAAATAAGGTTGCAATAAATATAAGGGTGCATGTTTCTTTTTGAATTTGTGATTTTGTTTTCTTTGGGTAAATATACAGAAGTGGGATTACTGGGTCATATGGCATTTCTATATTTAATTGGGGGGGGGACCTCTACACTACTTTCCACAGTCGCTGCACCAATTTACATTCCCACTAAAAGTGCATGAAGGTTCTCCCTTCTCTACACCCTCTCCAACACTTGTTGTTTCTTGTCTTTTGGATAGTGGCCATTCTGACTGGTGTGAGATAGTATCTCACAGTGGTTTTGATTTGCATTTCCCTGATGATTAACAATGTGGAGCATCTTTTCATGTGACTGTTGGCCAATCATATTTATTCTTTGGAAAAATATCCATTCAGGTCCTCTGCCCATTTTTAAATCAGATTATTTGTAAAGCTTAGCTATTCTTAGTTCCTGAGACATATGGTGATACATTGTCGTGTTTTTGGTGGAGGAGTTGTGACAGTCAGCAATGACATACGATTTGTTGCTCCCATGGGTGATAGGTCAGGATGGGGACCCTGGTTTTGGGAACAGGTATTTGATAATGTTGCTCTGAAGAAGATGCTGGCAGCCTGCTCCTGGGCGATGCCAAACCCCAATTCAATTTCACGAAGAAGAATCTTTTTAAAACAGACCCCTCACTCTGGTACAAATGTATTTCATCTCTAAAGGTGGTGGTGGGAAGGGGCAAACATTTTGTTTTTATTAACATTTTAAATATATTTCAGTTGAACAGGCATTATATTTTTTAAAAAGTTTGTGTCCCATTTCCGGATCCACATTATAACTCTTCCACGTGTCTTTTCCCTCTATCAGCAACTTAGATACTCTTTTTCCTAAGCTTTAGTTTTTCTACCCAATGCAAGGCAAACCATGTTCTACCCTGGCCCACACGATCTACTTTCCTCCCATCCTTCAACTCAACCCTGAAGAGTCCCTCTGCCCACACGCACACCTTTAGCATAAGAAAGTCAGGGGGTGCTCAATGAGGAAGGGGCCTCTGATGTCGCCGGCCGGTCACTCGGGGGCCTGCCTGCCTGTGAGCACCTGCCGCAGGGTGCCCTGCACGTCAGGGTTCCAGAGGCTGTAGATGAGCGGGTTCAGCATGGGGCTGAGGACGGTGTTGAGGATGCCAATCCCCTTGTCCTTGTCTGAGGCTGGCACTGAGCCCAGGCGCATGTAGCTGAAGACGCCTGTCCCGTAGAAGATGCCCACCACCGTGAGGTGGGAGCCGCACGTGGAGAAGGCCTTCCTCCTGCCCTCGGCTAAGCGGATTTTAAGCACTGCAGCTGCCACGTGGGCATAGGACACCGAAATGAGGATCATGGGGAGCACCCCCATGAAGGCGGCCCCCACAAAAAGCAGCTGCCCACTGAGGTGGGTGCTAGAGCAGGAGAGCTGGAAAAGGGGTGGGAGGTCACAGTAGAAGTGGTTGACCACGTTAGGGCCACAGAAGTCAAGCACGGACACAGCCACTGTGTGAGTCAGAGCATTGATGAAGGAGATGGCGCAGCAGACGCCCACCAGGGCACCCTGGACTTCACGGCTCATGCGGGCGCTGTAGGTGAGGGGCTGGCAGATGGCCAGGTAGCGGTCATAGGCCATGGCTGTCAGGAGGTGACAGTCCACACCGGCCAGGAGGTGGAAGAAGAAGAGCTGTGAAATGCAGGCAGTGTAGGGAACTCTGCACTGATGGGCCAAGAGACATGCCAGCATTGGAGGAACCGTGACGGTGATGTAGCCAACGTCCAGCGCTGACAGGTTCCCCAGGAAGAAGTACATGGGGGTGTGGAGCTTGGGCTCCACCAGGATGGCTGCCAGGATGCTGAGGTTGCCCCCAACTGTGAGCAGGTAGGCAAAGAGGAAGACGGCAAAAAGGATGGGCTGCAGTCGTATGTTCTCTGTTAGGCCAAGAAGGATGAACTCAGTGACTGTTGTCCTGTTGCCCAAGGCACCTGGCTCCATAGACTATGGTGGAGAGCTATAGTGGGAGGAGACCTGGACCTGCCAAAGTGGGAGAGACACATCGTGGGCACTTAACCTGTGACCACTGGATGGTAGGTAAGATGGCACAGGCACCTGCCAGTCAGATGGTCATGGATGCCAGCCTAGAGCTTGAATGGGCTCCTGGAGGCCCCTGTGAGGCAGACACTAACCCTCTCGTTGCTGGTTGGCACTGAGACCCTGGGAATCCCAGGGAAGGGGCTGGGGCACAGGGAACTCCTCTGGGAACCCAGGCAGTAGCTATTTATGAAAATGGTCCAGAAGTGTCTCAGTATTTTAACAACTATTAAGGCCATATCAGTGTATAATGACTGAAGAGCAGCTCTGACAAGCTCAACAGATAAACAAGTGCATAATAAGGTTCTAGAAAGCACAATATGGGAAAGTAGCTGTATACATAAGGGTAGGAGGACGAGATCTTACGAAATCAGAAAGTATTAGGAAAGAGAGTGAAAAAGAGGAGCAAGGCGCCAACCAAACAACAGAAATACACATGCTAAAAATGGAAGACGTGGAAGTGATTTAAGAGAGTACTCACATTTTTAAGGTGTGAGTATTTAATACTGAGTATTGTGCTAAGCACTTCATATTAATTTTCTCATTTAATTCTCACAAAGCCCTATGGGGTCACTACTATTATCTCTATGTAACCAGGGCATTGAGGTTTGGAAAGGTTATTTAAGGTTTATTATTATTTAAGGGTAGCCTGAGGTTGTAAAGCTCTTGACAGAGCTCGTTCTCAAACCTGGGAGTCTCTGACTCCCCAAGCCCACACCTTAACAGCATATAGCCTCTTATAGAACTTGGATGCCATTTGAAACACAGATGGACTTAGAAGGTATTATGCTAAGCGAAGTAAGCCAGACGGAGAAAGACAAATATTGTACGATTTCAGTTATATGTGGAAACAAACACATAAACAAACAAAACAGAAGGAGACTTGTAAACACAAAGAATGGACTGGTGGTTGCGACAGAGAAGGGAGGGGTTGGGTGAGATAGGGGAAGGGGATAAAGAGGTACAAAATTCCAATTATGAAATAAATTAGTCATGGGGATAGAAGTGCAACATAGGAAATATAGTCAATAATAGTGTAATATCTTTGTATGTTGACAGATGATAACTACATTTATTGTGATGAGCATTTAGTAATGTATATAATTATTGGATCAGTATGTTGTGTATCTGAAACCAATATAATATTGTACATCAACTATATTTCAATAAAAAACAATCCAGAAACAAACAAACAGAAAGAACTTGGACATGTGTTGTTACTGAGACTTTATAAATGACACTAGGTGTGACGAAGAATGGTATTCCTAAGACTTTAGGTCTTAGCATCATTACAGCTATTCAAGGAAGTCAAGGTTCCATCAGTTCATCCTTTCATTCAACAGTTTCATTCAAGAATACATCCAGTCTATTTGTTGAATGTAGTAGGATTCTGGATATGTTTTTGATGGTAGAACTAACGGCCTGGGCATGAGGTGTGAGAGAAAGAGAAGGTGCAGGGGTGTCTCTAGGTTATGTTTTCTAACCAAACCCCATGCTTGGGCAAACCTCAGCTCTACCAAGGGCTACACGGATACAGAGCAGAGAGCAAGCCTGCTTCGCCCTAAACAGGAGATACACGTCTCTCGGAGGCTGCCCCTCCAGAAGGCTGGAAGGAGAGCAGGTAGGGTTTCTCCATCAAAGGCAGCTTTCCTGGCCAGGGTCTGTTTAAGCGACAACATAGGAGGAAAGGTTCCCTCACCTTCAAGGAGGTCACCTAGCTGGGCAGGAAGACCTGTGAATGTGCAATTCTGAGGGAGGTTGACAGGCTGAATCCACCCGAATTCGGAATGACCTGTGAAGAAGAGAGCGTTCGGCTGAATGGGTGAGAGGAGACAGTGAACCAGGAGAAAGCTCTCTGGGCTAAAGGCAACAGAGGGCCCGGGTGGAAGCCATCCAGGTCTGAGGAAGGAGACAAGACACAAAGGGAACATGACTTCAGATTTCATCCATGTCAGCAGTTAAGACAAGTTAACAAACTTCCTTAAGAAAGAGAGCTTGATTCAGACAGGGGAATTTCTGCATTTACTAAAATACAAGATAGAGAAAAAATAACATATTCTCTGCCACATTGAAAAAGCATAGGAAACAGACCTCTGAGCATAGTAGGGTTCTTCCCCATCCCCGCTCACTTCCCTCTGAGATTGGTGAGGATTTTCTTTAGGGTCTGGGAGCATTTTGTTTGTGGCCAAGGAGGCCTTCTGGACAGAGATCAGCAACCCAGTGACTGGTGCTGGGTGCTGGCGCCCAGGGGCTTGTCTCAATCCCCTTTCCTTCATTCTATAAAAAGCAGACAGGCAATAATCCCTCCCTGCAGCTCATCCCTTCCTGTTTCATGACTGAACAGGATACATTTCTTCTTTTATGAGAGTGTCCCATGCATGCAACCCCTCCCCGAGAGCTGGGGAGGCCCGACAAAATGTAGCATTTGAAGTTAGCCTAGGAGTAATGAGAGTTTCCTGGAGGTGGGGAGTTAGTGACAGCCAGTGACATGTGACACTTGTTAAGCACTCTCTATGCAAGTTATTTTACATATCACCTCATTCAATCTGTTCAAAAGCCTGTAAGGTTGGTAATAATAGTAACTAAGACCTGATTAGATTTTATGCATCAAGCATGGTTCTAAGTATTTTATGTGTATTACCTCATTTACTCACAAACAATAGTTGGATGCTATTTTAATCCCTGTTTTACAGAGAGGAAACCGAGGCACTAAGAGGTAGGTAAGTTGTCAAGGTTATGTAGCTAATTGGGGGACGTTCTGGGATTCAACCCTTGGACATCTGGAGTCCGTCCATGATCTTAAATACTTCCCTCTGAGAGTGAATGGCTGATTTGTAAAGCTCTGTAGTGGTGGAGCTAGGATTTAAGCCAGGAACTCTGATCAGTGGGAGTGGTGGGACTCCTCTGGGTACCCCAACACCAGCAACCTCTGGGACATGCAATTTGTTGATTAGGTTAGTTGCTTTGGTGAGAAGGCAGAGCGTCTTTGTAGGAAGCCCTTGTCACCTTGGGAAATGTCCTCACTGAGGGACTTCCCTAGTTTAACGTAAGCCCAGTCTGGGTTTGAAATCATGGCAGTGGCATATTATCCATCTATCTGTCTACAGTGTCACGCAGCACGGGGCAAGAGTTCATTCTTGCTCTGAGCAGCAGCTACGTCTCCCCGTCCTCGATGCATCTGTCTACTCTCCACTTCCCCAACCACCTCCCACACTGTCTGCCCAAACAGGGTTCAGGCTCTCTGGTCCAACTTGCCCTATTACATAGTTCTGTCTCTCCACAGAGCCATGCACAGGCCATAGTCTCTTTCTCTCTCTTCCCTCCCTCTTCCTCCCTCCTTCTCTCTTTCTCCCATTCCTCTAGTGTATAAGGATGACAACTCAGCACACTGGAAAGAGATGTGGAATTGGAGTCCAGATGCATGTGTTATTTGTGTTATACATAAATTTCTACTATTAACTAGCTTTGGAATCTTGGAGAGAGGAAAAAAGAAAGAAAAAAAGAGAAAAGGAAGGAAGGAAGGGAGGGAGGAAAGAAGAAAGGAAAAGAGAAAGAAAATAGGAAGCTAATGTTTACTTGAATATAAACTTTTCGTCAGGTAGGTCACTCCATCTAACTCCATTGTATGTTACTACATTATATGTTAGATTTCAACTTTACAAAAATTCTTGAAGAGAATAATTTTACAAATGAGAAAAGGAAGGCTTAAAAAAGTTAACTTGTTTAAGTTCACATATGTAAGAGTTTCTTCTAAATGGAGAACTCGTTCTTTTTCCACCAACCCCTGCTATCTCCCAAGGCCCTAAGCCATCATCCATTTATCTCTGTCTTTATCTATCTACACACCCATCAGCTATTCCTTTTCTCTTCTGTAATAAGAGAGGCAATGTTGCATCGTATCTAGGTTTACTTACAGGGATAAGAGCCTGTAAGTATAGATTCCTCTGCCTGGCTTGACCTAACTAGCCTCCTTGTCTCTCCCCAGACTCTTCATTCCCCCCTCTTTACCCCAATCACTTACCCTCTGATCCTCCTCTGTTTTCCAGTTCTGTCCCTCAATCTTCCCGTTGCCGAGTGTGGAGAACCTCACCATTCTACTTCACTACCACTCCCTGAATCCAAGGATCACTCAGTCCCTTGCTCTTCAGTCATCAAGGAAAAAGCTACATGAATATCATGAATGATCTTTCCCCACCCTTACGATATGGGAACTGGGGAGTCCTCCCTGTCTGCGAGCACTTGGTAGTTTCTGGGGGTAGTGATTCGTAGAGAGGGGAGTGAGTGCCAAGCTGACCCAGGGTGGCCCGTCTCCAAAAGGTTTATAAAGGAGTGAGGCAAGGCCGAGGGACTCTGCCCCAGTGCCCTCTCCCTTTGGGAGCTACGAGCACCCTGAAAAGAACTCTCTCAGGGATTGACAAGAAGCTGGAGGCAGACAAACAACCTCAGTTCTCAAGGGTTTCTCTCAGCTGCCTAATTTTGTGGACTCTAAAGTCCAAAGAAACGGTAGGTCAATATAGAACGATCCTTTGTTCTTTCATATAAAATTTAGAATCAGCTTGCCAATTTCTATGAAACACATGCCAAGACCTGTGGATCAATTCGGGAAGGACTGACGTATCACCAATGTTGAGTTTTGTTTGATCCATGAACATGACATATCTTTTAGGTCTTTCTATATTTCTCTCAGCAATGTTTTGACATCATTTCAGGCTTCTAAGTTCTCCAAGATAGGAGGAAAGGTGGGTAGACACCATATTATAGATAAAAATAAGGTCCTGGGACTTAGCTGACTTGCTAAGGCCATAACATAGGTCCATGGTGGAACTCAGTCTGGGCGCTAGCTAGGCTGATTCTGGTACTTTTTCCTCTCACTTATTTTTCATGTTGAGTTTTTTAAAAAGTATAACTTTAAAAGTTTGGGCTAACAAGTTATACTTTTACTTGTAAAGTTTGATGAGTTTTGATAGAAGTATACAGTCATGTATCTATCACCTCCATCAATATATAGACTACTTCAACCACTCCAAAAGGTTCCATTTTGCCCCTTTGCAGGCAATCACCTCTCCACACCATAGCCCATGGCAACCTCTGATCTGATTTCTGGTCCTATGGTTTTGCCATTTTCAGAGTGTTATAGATGTAATCATACAATCTGTAGACATTTTATAATTGGCTTCATTCAGTTAGCATGATCCTTTTGAGAATCACGCATGTGGGTTGTACCAGCAGTCCAGCCCTGTTTTCACTGAGCAATATTCCATTATATGAATGCATTGCAATTTTCATACTAGCCTTCAAGAGAGAAATTTATACCTCTGACAGCAATGTTGACTGAAATCTTAAATGAAAATAGCAATTATATGTTGGTAACTAACATTGTGACACCTGGGTTCTTTGAGGGTAGAGGCTGAGTTTTTCTCTCCCCATTGTCCAGTACAGTGCAGGACATTTAATAGTACTTCAATAAGCACTTGTTGGGTAAATGAATAAATGAAAAAAAATTATATACATTTATTAATTTAAACCTCACATGAACATTGCAAGATAGTCAGAGCTGGTTTTCATTGTTTGAAGGTTCCATAGGTAAGAGATTCTTAAATCTCTGGGCTTCATAATAAGCTCCGTATAACTCTGTCATGGTAACCCATGCATTTTACTATAGTTTTCTGTGCATTGTAAGTTCCCTGAGAGCAAGTGTTAAACCAGTACAGCAAGTTTTAAAAATTGATTGTTAACAATTGAATCAATTAATAACAAAGTAATTTGTTAGCAAAAGAAATGACTGGGATGTAAAAAATTACTAGAAATCAGTACTTAATTATTATATTCTACTGTATTTCTTTCAGTAAATACTTCAATAAGTACTTTTCCTAATCAATCCCTATATCAATAAACAGGAAATCAATCATTTCTGGTATAAGCACTTCCCTCGTCACATTCCTTTGTATCTCAGTCCGTCAGCTATCTCCTTTTTGGAGGCATCTTAACCCTCTTCCTTTTTGTTGGTGTTTGCGTACCAGCATATAACCACTCAGCTCTTCTTGTCTTCAAACAAAACCCGAACAAGGTCTAAATCTCCCTTAGTCTTCTGTTTCTCCATTGCCTACCTTAGTACTTCCATTTACCCAGTTACAGCTGAACTTCTCCCAAGACTTCGCTTCCTTTCCTGACTTCTCACTCACTTAGTAATCCCACTGCGCTGACCTCCCACCCCTGTCAGAGGGCCCCGAAAGAGGTCACACTCTGCCTGGAATGACCTCCTCCCTAGTCAACCTGGCAAATGTCCAGGCATCTTTTAACACATGGCTCTATCTCCATCTCGTCTAGGGTGCCTTTTCTCAATACCTTCATTCTCCTGACAGAAAAGCCTTATACTGTGCATGAAGCCGTCCAGCACCCACCACCTGTAACCCTGTGTGTGCTTTTGTGCTTTTGTAACTTGGTCTTTTTGGCCCCCTCCAACATCAAGAAATCCCCTTGAGGCCAGAGCTATGTTTTACATTCCTCTCCATCTCAATATTATTTTATGTGCTCAATGAAGGCTTTTTGAATCAATTAATAATATAAGTTTCTTAAGTCAATAACTTCATTGAGTCATGCTTTTATGGAAATGCCAGGTCCAGCTTAGTATCAGGTTCCATTTAGTGACAAATCTATACCTCTTTTCTCTCCCTAGATAATGCCTAACTATTGAGACCATCTTCCCAAAAGCAAGACAATGATTCATCCCATTAGCATTACTTGAGTCCATTTTATGTGCTGGTGGAAGTTACTTGTATTGTAAGTTTACGGTTCAGACAGAACCAGAAAACTCAAGAAAACAAACCTACATTACCAATAAAAGCAGTTTTAAATAGTGTCAAATGTCCCAAAGAACAGAACAGCAACTGTCTACATCAAGGATGATGAACTCAAATGCCTGCATGGGCCAGGCAGATGATACAGCAGGTGAGAGACTTCTGCAAACTGGCAAATACTTGCTCTCTCCGAAGAGGGCCATGGAAATAGCTGTAGATAATTGCTGCCAATGAGAACGTGGGTCTGCTACTGGCTGGCTTCATTTTATAAGACTATCTGGAAACCATGGGAAATATGATTATTTCTATTTTTAAATATTGTAAACTTCAATTCTGTGCTCTGGATATAACTAAGGGGCTTTCTAGGCGTGATGCCAAAACCAGATACTAAAACCTTATAGGTGAAAAGATTGAGCAATTTGACCATGAATACATTTAAACCTTCTGTAGGAAGAGAACATCGTATTTGCAATATTTACGAGCCAAAGAAGTGATATCATTAAGTTATATGCTCTTCCAAGTTTATAAGAAAAAGATCTTAGAAATACACACACATTAAACTTTACTAGTGATGAAATAATTTAGAATTAAAGAAGCACCGAGTTATAACATTTGGCCTATCATTTTAGCAAAGAGAAGTGGTTGGTGATGGGTGTCAATTTGTCGAAACTTTTCTGAATGGCAATTTGACATTATGTTTTCAAGTGCTTTGAAAAAGTCCATATCCTTTGACCAGGGAATTCTACTCATGGGAATTTATCATTAGCAAATACTGCACAGATGAACGTACAAGGATGCTCATTGCAGCCTTCCATATAATGAGATTACTCGAACCAACACAGATTCACTTACAGGTTGTTGTTAAATTTACTTTGTTCCGTCCATTCAAAAGAATGCTGCAACCATAAAAAAAGATGAGAAAGATCTATATTTAATGTCAAAGAAAAATGTCCACCTACATTATTAAGTGGAAAAAGCAGATTACAGAACTTTAGGTGTATTTTTGTGAACATATATTAAGTAGGACAATTTTTGAAACAGTTATATGCTTAATGTCCATAGGATTATCTCTAAATGGCAAACTTATGGGAAATTCTGCTTTTATTCTTTTTTGAACTTTCTAATATTTTATGAAACATGCATTTTTATTGCGTTATGGAAAAAGCTGTTTAAAGTAATAAGCTGAATAAATGGTGTGTCTTCTTACAGCAATGCAGAGGGAGAGGACTGGTTTCAGGTTTACATCAGAGATGGCAAAGATCTCCATTCATTCAGCAATGCTTCCAAATGAACCAGATTCCTTTCTCTAACTAACCTTATGATACATATTTTTGTTTTGCTTGTCCAATAATGAAAATGCTCTACCTTGTCACTATGATTTCTCTAAACAGTACCTATTCTTTCAGACTTGAATTTTAAAATTTGTTTCCGTTTGTTGGTTTGTTTGTTAAAAGTGGTTTTCACCAATTCTTTCACTTCTACCAGCTGCCCTGGAACAAACTATAAATTGGGTCAAAGGAACAAAAACTTCTCAAGTCATATTTTCACTTTATTTAAATAGTTCTTCCATAACACTGACCTTCCTTTTCTTTTGCATTCCCTTCGCTGCCCATCTCCCCACCACACCTTACAGATATCCTTCCTCCTTGAAATGATTTATTATCACTCTTGAGGAGGCAGTACTTAAAAACGTAGCTAGCCTAGGTTCAAATCCCCAGCTCTTATGTTCATTAGCTATGTGACTTTGGGCAAGTTACTTAACCTCTCTGAGGTTTATCTTGCTCAGCTTTAATCTGTAAATCTGTATCTACGTCATAGGGTTTTACAAGGATTAAATCAGTTGTTAACAGATGTCAGTCACTTAGAACAGTGGCCATGGTGCGGTTATCCCAATGTAAGTGAGTTTTCATTTTTA
Source organism: Phataginus tricuspis (assembly GCA_029783875.1). NCBI lineage: Eukaryota > Metazoa > Chordata > Mammalia > Pholidota > Manidae > Phataginus > Phataginus tricuspis. Next base: position 6,562,518 of record JAQQAC010004778.1, on the reverse strand, counting down.
TTGTACTTTCCTTCCTAAGCCAGTCTCTGACTCCATTTGATACTCACATTCCATTTGCACTAATCACAATACCTCCCGGAAGCAGTAAGGGAGCCAGGACATTCGTGAAGGCCAGGGGAAGGGATCTCACTAGGGGGCTCGCCTGCCTGTGAGCACCCGCCGCAGGGCGCCCTGCACATCAGGGTTCCGGAGGCTGTAGATGAGCGGGTTCAGCATGGGGCTGAGGATGGTGTTGAGGATGCCAATCCCCTTGTCCTTGTCTGAGGCTGGCACTGAGCCCAGGCGCATGTAGCTGAAGACGCCTGTCCCATAGAAGATGCCCACCACCGTGAGGTGGGAGCCGCACGTGGAGAAGGCTTTCTTCCTGCCCCCGGTGGAGCGGATTCGCAGGACCGCAGCTGCCACGTGTGTATAGGACACAGAGATGAGGACCAAGGGAGCCACACCCATGAAGCCTGCTGCTACAAAGAGCAACTTCTCATTGAGTTGGGTGCTGGAGCAGGAGAGCTGGAAGAGCTGGGGCAGGTCACAGTAGAAGTGATTGATCACATTGGGACCACAGAATTTCAGAGTGGATAAGACAACTGTTTGGGTCAGTGCATTGGTGAAGGAAAAGACACCTGACATGACTGCCAGGGATTGCTGGATGCCCCGGCTCATGCGGGCGCTGTAGGTGAGGGGCTGGCAGATGGCCAGGTAGCGGTCATAGGCCATGGCTGTCAGCAGGAAGCAGTCCACGCCAGCCAGCAGGTGGAAGAAGAAGAGCTGCGTGAGGCAGGCCTTATAAGGAATGCTTCTGTTCTTGGACACGAGATGCCTCAGCATGGCAGGGACAGTGACAGTGATGCACCCGACATCCAGCAAGGACAAGTTCCCCAGGAAAAAGTACATGGGGGTGTGGAGCTTGGGTTCAGCAAGGATGGCAGCCAGGAGGCTGAGGTTGCCACCAACAGTAGCTACGTAAGCGAGAAGGAAGATGGTGAAGAGGATGGGCTGGAGAGCCAGAGTCTCTGTTAAGCCCAGCAGCACAAACTCAGTGATGACTGAACCATTTCCTGAGGCTCCCAGACCCATGGCCCTTTTCCACCAGCAGCAGGATTGGGCAAAGCTAGAAAGTGCTGGCGGCAGTAACAGAAGAAGGAGATCTTGATAGCGAGCACCACGTGTAGAGATGCCCAGGGCTGGGATGCAAGGACACAGAAAATTTAACAGGAAGTTAAAGATTGAGACACAGTAGGAAAAGTCTTGATAAATCTGACACTTAATGTGTAAGAACTGTGGCACTGGACAGACTCAAACTGAGAGAGATGAACTGACATAAAAAGGGGAGCAAATGTAATGTTTGAAAATTAAAGGGCAAGATTATTTTCCTGAGACCAAAGTTTCAGGAAGAAAACTCCAAGCCTGTAGATTGTGGCTTGGCCGGAATTTGGGTACCCAGAGGATGAGAGGGATGCTTCAGAGGATGGGGAGGGGAAGACATGCTCCCCCAACCTGTGTTACCACATTCTCCACATACACATGTCATCCTATTCGGTGGCGGTAGCACAATGCCTGCCGTTGCCCAGATCATTAAGATACTAATTTGTGAAGCCATGAGACTTAGACTGGGCTTTTCAAAAAAAAAACGTGTAATGAAATGAAATGGAAACAGCAAAACTAAATGAGAAGATCTCATTCAGGACATCTCCAGTACCAGAGCTGGTGACAACCAGCCTTCTAATTTCCTAAATAAAAAAGATTATGCTGTATTTCTCCTTATACAGTCTGGGAAATTTGGGCTTCAAAGTATTAACCTTTCACTGAATAAGAAAAATATCGAAAGAGTTTTTTGGACAGGGTGAGAGCTTCCAGGCATAAGCTCCCAGATGGGGTAGGCAGATAAGTCGCGCTGCTTCACCGGTTCCCAGTTGAACTCTCTCATACTAGATAAACAAATGCCCAGATACCCTGCCTTTCCTTCTGCCTCCAATTCTACCATCACTTATTTTCTTGCTGCTCTGTCTCCTTGCTCTAACTGCACATCATCTAACCCCCATACCATCACAGACCTGAACCCCAGATAAGGTCAAAGCAGGTGACAGTGCAGTGACCTACACACACATGTGATCAGTGAGATAATCCTTTCTCCAGCAGGCCCACTGATAAAATCCCCAGTGATCTGCCACAACCTCTGGCCGAGGGATGGATATTTAAGTCACTCACATGGAGTCTACCCTGAAGAGGAAAAGGTTGCAGTTGGAGCTCCCCAAAGGGCAAAAGGCATGAGCAGAGGAAGACATTTCCTGATGACTGATGTTGAGAACCATGTCAAGTTCACAGTGTGGCAACCGCCATCTAATGGTCAGGCCCCTTCTGCGTGGACCTGTTGTTCTGACCGAGGCAGGGCAAGGCCGTGGGGCAAGTATCATGATGAACTTTTCCTGCCTATGATGAAAAGTGCTGAGATACAAACAGTATAGTAAGAACAGGAGGGACCCCATCTTAAGGCTAAGATTCCATTTTAAAAAGCAGAGAGTTGAGAAGTAAGATTCCTAACATATTTTCTGGTAATCAGATAATAACCCACCCAATCTTAAGGCAGGGCAGGCAGTCTTAACTGGTATGTCCCCACTGCTTGTGGGAAACCACTACCTTGGAGAAAAACAGAATTAATAAATCCCTTGTGTTAAGTTTATCTTACAGAATTATTTAGAGGACTGACTGTGAATGAGGACATGGTGTCCTTCTGTAGAAAGAGACATCCTGAGACCACAAACCAAGCCTATGCCCAACAAGGCCCCCTTATGCCCCTTATTGAAAGCCTTCAAAAGACAGAATCCCCAACTTTTCAGCACGCTCCTCTCTGATGATGCCAGCACTTTCCTTTAAGTGCGTACCTTTAAATAAAACTTTCTCACTTGCTCAACTTACTGCATTTTATCTTTTTACTATTCCACTCTATTTCCAAGTCTCCATTTTACCCCTGATAAGTAGTAAGGGGCTGCTGAGAGCTTGAATGTGGGCCTGTGGGTTTCAGTCACCTAAGTGACCTGGAGGGAATTGCAACTGCAGGGGCCTGCCTGAAAATCTCCCTTCTTTGGGACGTTTTCAGAATATAATCTCACTCCATCCTGTGCCCCGTGGCTTCCTGAATCCTAGGGTGGCAGGGGCTGGTCCCCACACCATGCAGATCCAAGCAGACACAGGACACCAGGTGACCCTGGCTTTACAAGTTGGCAAGGGACTCTGCCCTAGGCTGGGGACCTTTCCCTCTTTCCCTCTGCACTTTCCTATTCTCTGCTGCCTGCAAGGCAGCTGCCACTCCCTGCTGCTCTCACTTTAATGAAGTCCTTCCTTACCTACACTTACCAGACCTACTGGAGAATTCTTTCTTGGCCGGAGTCAAGAACCCTCCCAGGTCCAGGTTGAGGTTTCACCTGGTGCACAGGGAGAGGCCTCCCCAGACGCAGCTGTCCGGCAACATGACCATCACCTCAAACTCAATCTCTCCACATCCGAACTGACCTTCTTTCTTAGTCTTCTCTTGACTTAAATATTTTGGTAACAGCCTGGGACCCCCTCCCACTTACTGAAGCTGGACACCTTAGTCATCACTGATTCCTTCTTGCACTAACCTATCACATATAAGCACTGAAGTCCCACTTAATACTTTGTGGGGAAGGGAGAAGCCGTTCCAGCGCCCCGGAGATGACCTTCACTTGTATGGAAATCAGGCTGTAAGGTGACAGCGAGGGGTGCTGGGATGGCACTCACCCAGTCAAGGGAATGGGCACATCCTGGGCAACGAAGAGAGCGGGTCGTGCCAGCCCAGAGGCCCCCACAGAGAAGAGAGGTTTTTATAAAGGACAGAGAGACAAAGAGCCAGACAACTCAGCTGACATCATTTTCACTTTGGGATTTTTTTTCTCCTTCCCATTTTACCCCTGGGGGCCTCAGAAATTAGCACCTTCCAGGGGGAGCAAAAGCCAGATAAACACCTGCCTTTGCCACAGACATAACGATCTCTAGAACCTTTAAAATGTTTTGCACTTCTTCACAATGTTTCATGGATATGGGAAAGTTCATTCATTTATTTAACAAAAATGTTTTGAGTGCCTAATATGAACCTACTCTCTTATCAGCATTTTATGGAGTCAAAATTACTCTCAGAAAGTCTTAAGGTAAAATTAAGGTAACACAAAGTGAGGGATGGGGTTGGGACTTTGGGTTTCTGGTTTCATCCAGTCTGTCGTCTTGGGAAGGGGAGAGCGGTAGTGACTTGTAACTTCCTGGCCTTGCCTGCAGCATGGGGCCCGGGTGGGGACAGAGCCTGGGGCAGGACTCGCACCTACATTGTCCCTGGGCCACATCCCCTCCATCATCTCACAAGGTCACATCTCCCATCACAGCTCTCTTTAACCCCCCTCAAACTCAGCTTCTCTTCTTGCCTTTTCTCCGCTTCCAAAGTACAATCCAGACCCAGTAGTATCCTGACTCTAAATGTTTTCCAGCCTCAGGGCCCCCAACACCATAAAGGAAGATAAAGGTTTAGAATATCTTCTAGACCAGGGCAACCCTCCTTTTGCTAACTCATGAAGGTGGCTTTAGGCATCAAGTATAACCTCTACCAATCAATTCGTTGTTAAGAAAGCTTTCCCATTGGCTCTTGTTAGCAAGTTTGGGAGACGCTCCTCGCAGATCAGTTGAGAAGCTTCATAGTGGCTCAAGGCTGTCATAGTCTAAGGAGGAGTTGGCAGGGAATTAGGATGAATTGAGATCTCTGTTGACAGCTGTCCATGGAAGGTAAACTCCAGGTTACAGAGCCCAAAGGGAGCACCACCACCTCCTCTTGGCATGACTAAGGCTGTGTTCCCTGCCTGGGAAGTCTTATCGCACACCTGGTTAACCCAGGGCCCTCCATCCTTGAAGACTCATTTCAGTTCTTCACTCTTCATGAAACAGTAAACTGCTCGTGAGCCCCTGGACTGGGTGCTTGTCCTCTATTCTCCCATAGCGATCTGGAGGCAATACATGCAGATGATCCTCAATTTTTATCTCCATCCCACATACTAAAAGGGTGATCTTGTTGAGGACAAAGAAATTTCCTCCACCCCTTAGGGTTCTTCTAGCTGGTCTAAGAATCAAGTTGACATAAGACAGATTAACAGGAGGTATAGATGCTAAAGACAGTCAGGGAGAATAAGGGGTATGTGTCATCCTGACCAGTGAGAAGGTGGTAGGGGTCTGAGACTTCAAAGGAAAATGCACGTAATTCATGGGAATATGAAGAGTAAATGTTTGGTAAAAAAAATACTTGATGGGCCCAGAAATAATGGGACACAGAGAGAAATTTTAATGACCAGGCTTTGTCATACTCCTTCCCATCTATCTTGCCTAGTTTACATTATTAGCTATCTATGGTGATAGCTCTCCTCCAGGAGCAGTTCCTTCATCTAAGTTCTTTCCACGCAGTTGTGTGTGTGTGTGTGTGTGTGTGTGTGTGTGTGTGTGTGTGTGTGT
>JAQQAC010004778.1:6510043-6557006 GCA_029783875.1 Phataginus tricuspis | reverse complement strand
TGTGTGTGTGTGTGTGTGTGTGTGTGTGTGTGTGTGTGTGTGTGTGTAGGGGGAGGTCAAAGTACCTTCCTGAGTCTTTTGGGCCTTGATGGTTTTCAGCTCAAAATAAGTTGCATGCCCAAGTGACACATCTTAGGACAGCCTGTCCTTGGTCCCTACCTGTGTGTTGGACTTTCTACACGGACACCCCATAGGACCCTCAAGCTTAACATGTACAAAACAGAATACATCATAAAGAAATTGAAGAAGACACAAATGGATGGAAATCTATCCCATGATCATGGATAGGAAGAATTAATATTGTCAAAATGACTATCCTGCCCAAAGCAATTTATAGATTCAGTGCAATCCCTACCAAAATACAAAGGACATTATTCAATGACCTAGAGCAAGTAATCCTAAAATTTATATGGAACCACAAAAGACCTTGAATAGCCAGAGCAATATAGAGAAAGAAGAATAAAACTGGGAGCATCAAGCTCCCTGACTTCAAGCTGTACTACAAAGCTATAGTGATCAAAACAGTATGGTACCGGCTCAAGAACAGACACATAGATCAATGGAACAGAATAGAGAGCCTAGAAATCAACCCATGTATATATGGTCAATTAATATATGACAAAGAAGCTATGAATATGCAAGGCATAAAAGACAGTCTCTTCAACAAGTGGTGTTGGAAAAACTGGACAGCTACATGCAAGAGAACGAAACTGTATTACTAACTCCATACACAAAAGTAAACTCAAAATATGTTAAAGACCTATATATGAGACACAAAACCATAAAACTCTTAGAAAAAAACACAGGCAAAAATTCATGAACATAAGCATGAGTAATTTTTTTCTGGCTATATCTCCCCAAGCAAGGAAACAAAAGCAAAAATGACCAAGTGGGACTACATCAAACTAAAAAGCTTCTGTACAGCAAAGGACACCATGAACAAAACAAAAAGGCAGCCTACAGTATGGGAGAATGTATTCACAAATGATATATCTGATAAGGGGTTAGCATCCAAAATATATAAAGAACTTATATGATTCAACACCACAAAACCAAGTAACCCAATTTAAAAAAGGGCAGAGGACTTGAGTAGATATTTTTCCAAAGAATAACATATAGATGGCCAACAGGCACATAAAAAGATGCTTCACATTCCTAATCATCAGGGAAATGCAAATAAAAACGACAATGAGATATCACTTCACACCAGTTAGAATGGCCACAATCCAAAAGACAAGAAATAACAAGTGTTGACAAGGATGTGGAGAAAAGGGAACCCTCCTTACACTGTTGGTGGGAATGTAAATTCGTGTGGCCACTGTTGGAAAGCAGTATGGAGGTTCCTCAAAAAACAAAAAATAGAACAACCATTTGACCCAGGAATTCCACTCCTAGGAATTTACCCTAAGAATGCAGCAGCCCAGTTTGAAAAACACATATGCACCCCTATGTTTATCGCAGCACTATTTACAATAGCCAAGAAATGGAAACAACCTAAGTGTCCATCAGTAGATGAATGGATAAAGAAGATGTGGTATATATACACAATGGAATATTATTCAGCCATAAGAAGAAAACAAATCCTACCATTTGCAACATGGATGGAGCTAGAGGGTATTATGCTCAGTGAAATAAGCCAGGCGGAAAAAGATAAGTATCAAATGATTTCGCTCATCTGTGGAGTAGAAGAACAAAGAAAAAACTGAAGGAACAGAACAGCAGCAGACTCACAGAACCCAAGAATGGACTAACAGTTACCAAAGGGAGCAGGATTGGGGAGGATGGGTGGGAAGGGAGGGATAAGGGGGAAAAAGGGGCATTACGATTAGCAGACATAATGTGGGGGCGGGGCACAGGGAGGGCTGTATAACTCAGAGAAGACAAGTAGTGATTCTATAGCATCTTACTACGCTGATGGACAGTGACTGTAATGGGGTATGTGGTGGGGATTTGGTGATGGGGGGAGTCTAGTAACCATAATGTTGCTCATGTAATTGTAGATTAATGATACCTAAATAAGTAAATAAATAATAAATAAATAAAAACTAAAACTAGAAATACCATTTGACCCAATGTGGAGGGCCGGAATAAGATCTCTTCCAGAAGCAATATCACCCATCATGAGACCACTGGATGTGAGATCAGTTGGAAGTGACAGCACCAGAAGTGACATCACTGTGGGCAGCTCACAGGAAGTGAGCCTGTCCATATAAACTGTGCTGTGAAATAAATCTGCGCCACTTGTCCACCATCAGTGGTCAGTGAATCCCTGTCATCCCAACTTTGGTTTCTGTGTCTTTCTTGCTATCTCTGTGTTCTTCCTAATCTCCTCATCCACTCCTCTCAGGTTCAGATGATTTACAGAGCTGGCCTCCCCAACCCGTAATTCCACTCTAGGAATTTACCCAAATAAAACAAAATCTCATATTTAAAAAGATATATTCACCTCTATGTCTATTGCTGCATTATTTACAATAGCCAGTATACGGAAGCAACCAAAGTGTCCATCAATAGATGAATGGATAAAGACGTCATACATATGCACAATGGAATATTATTCAGCCATAAAAAAAGAAATCCTGCCATTTGCAACAACATGGATAGACCTACAGGGTATTATACTAAGTGAAATAAGCCAGGAGGAGAAAGACAAATACCATATAATTTCACTCATTTGAAGAATATCAAAACAAAACAAAAATGAATAAAAAAGCAATAGACTCATAGACAGAGAAATGAGTGGTGGTTACCATGGGGGAAAAGTTGGGATGGGTGAGTGAAATCAATAAGGGGACTAAGAGGCACAAAATCCCAATCATAATATAAATTAGTCATGGGAATGAAAATACAGCCTAGAGAATATAGTCAATAGTTCTGTAACATCTATGTTGACAAATAGTAACTACGCTAGTTGGGGTGAGGATTTAATAATGTATACAACTGTCAAATCACTATGTTGTATATACTTGAAACCAATCTAATAATTGTATATCAACTATACTTCAATAAAAAAAATCAAAGACAAACAAAAAGTACATCACATTTGCCCCATGCATGCACACACACACACAGAGAACCACATGGCTTATTGTGGAAAGGTTACAAGCAGAGAAGTAGCAGAGCACAATGATCCACTGATTTGACCCTATTCCACGTGGATGGGGGTTAAGGGTGAATGAACATCACTACACTGGCAAGCTTTTCAGTAAGGGGCACTCCATCCCCCACAAACACTATATATGTTTACAGGCCCTGGAAGTGGGAGTGGAAACATCTAGGCAACCACCTGACAGCCGGTGCCTCTCGGATGAGGAAATAAGCTTGTTAAAGGGGGTCCTTCCAGTGATGCTCAGCCTGGGTTATCAGCCTGTCCTTCCTTTGAGCTGCTGAACCAACTTCTTGCCAAGTTACAGAAAGGGAGGAGGAAACGAGGATCCAGATCTCCTCATCTTCCAAACTAGAGTCTCCTTCTCACATTGCTTAGAGGAGATGGGACTATGCCGTTCATTTATTTAGCAACTATTAATTGGTGAGTGTGCTATTTGCCAGGCAATGTGCTAGTCAAGAAGTGACCAAGACAGACCTGGTCCCTGCCCACATGGAGCTTACTACCTCATGAAGAAAGCAGGCCTGGACAATAGGTATCCTAATCTCTGTGCATATGCAGATACACACAAACACATGCACTGCACAAGCACTGTTGTTTTTACGCAAAGGCATGATGCTGAATAAAATTTATTTTCAGTGTTTAAAACTACATTTGTACTTGACCTTCTTGTAATGTATTAGTCATTAAATTTTTGTAATGACTTTCTAAGAGTCTATCACTCGCTTTTGCCAAAATTTATTTAACTACTGGATCCTTTGCAGTTTTTCACTATTATGAATAATAATGCAACCCAGTCTCCACATCTCTGATTTTTGTCCTATGTCCTGAGTAGTTTTTACCCCCAATTTGTGTAAAGACCATGTATCATCCACTGATATTCTACATCCCATATTTTACACGAATATCATCCACTGATATTCTACATCCATTGATATTCTAGATTCTCAAGGCTGGATTCCTTGTTGGCTCATGACAAAAGTAGGAATTACTTAATTACCTACATGTTGTATAATTATAATTATTTATATCTTACATTTGTATAGATGTATTATATTTTGACAGGGAAACACGTATTCTTCACATCCCCCACCTATATTCTTCATATTCTTTGCCTACACCCTTGTTTTCTTTTTCTTTTTCTAAGGCACATTTATTATCCACTCAATGGTTGACTCCTTTTTTAAAATTGAAATACAGTTAATATGCAATACTATGTTGTATTCTTGAAACCTACATCATTGTTTTGAGAGGAGTTTTAACTGGCTTCAAGGCCTGATGACCTGCTTATTAACAGAGGTATTTTAATTCAGTTAACTATGAAGGAGAAAAAAAAAAGATTCATTATGTAAACATGGGGCAGTTCAAAGCCCTCATGTAATAAAGATCAGCTAGCGGGAAGGAAGCAGATTTGCTTGAGTTTTTAGACTATTTAATTTACATCGGGATTTAGGAGGACGAAGATGTTGATAATCTTTGTGTAAATGAGATCATATTTACTTAACAAATGGTAGTGATACAGATCTTAGTAAACAGGCTGACTTTGCTGCAACGCCCAGACATCAGCTCACGCGAGAGCTGAAAAAAGTCTACAATTTCTCTGTCTTATCATGTTTTATTTGATTAATAATACTTTGACCGCTAGTATTATTTTTAATGGGTTTCATAAATAAAACACTAACATAACAATATTGCGTATGTAATGGTGTTCTCAGCTTGAGAATGAAAGCTACTTTGCCTTAGAATTGAAACACCTGGGGCCGTGATGAGAAGGTCCCGCTGAGGTTAGCTTACATGAGGGATGGTAGCGCCTCCTAGCGGCGGGCAGAGAGAGCTGATGTGCCCAGTCCCAAGGGCAGTGGGTAGAATACCAAAGGGGGGGCTCATCTTCTGGCGTCATCCTCCCACCTCCTGACTCACACGGGGTTCAAGGAAGAGAGAGTTTCAATGAAGAGGTAGTGAATACAAAGTTTTCTTGATTATCCCCTTATTGGCAGGGAAGTTACTTAAAATTTCCCCTCATGCATACAGCTCTTCCACATTTAGAACAGATCCTTAGAAGTGGCTTCAAAGGTTATGAAGATTGATATATTTGACAGCAAGGTGTTTGGCCAGGTCCTCTATTTAAGGATAGACTTTCTGCCAAACATTTTATTAAAAATTCTTCCAAACACATAGCAAAGCTCAAATAGTTATACAGTGAACACCCATGTGCCCATCATCTGGATTTTGCCATTATTTGCTGTACTTATTTTGTCTCATATCTGTTCATTAATTCATCCCTCTGTCCATCTATCACTCCATCTCACTCGGATGCATTTCAAACTATAGATGTCAGTACAACGCCCTCTACATACTTCAGCATGCATATCATTAAACTTGTTTACAGCTCTTTTTATGCAAGAAAGACACAAAGACTATAGAATTATGTGATATTCTCAAAAAGATAAAACTGTGGTGATGGTGGTGTCCTGCCATGGGACTAATATGAGAGGTAGAGTAATGGAGTGGGATGTGAGGCCTTTTTGAGAAAATCAAAAGCATCACAGAGTTGTGAAGCATCATTGCTGGGTTCATTAAAGGCATAGGTTGTTTAGCGGTCTGTGGTTCCCCAAATCCCCAACCCTTCCTAGGGGACTAATTTTTGAGGTCCCCAGAGGATGCCACTGGAGTGCATAGAGCCCCACAGCAGAGATGATCTCATCTCTCTCTATTTTCTTATATATGGCCCCTTCTTTGCTTTCTGGGGCTAGGGTCCACTCAGCACCACACCCTCTTCACCTTTCTTCACCAGAACCCTCTCTGTGTCTGTATTGTAACAAGTAAGTGTCTTCTAGGGGCCCCTTCTGCTCCCTAATAATGGAGAAAGCACTTGGGTTGTTACTAAGCAGACATCTTATTTCACAGAAGATTCAGTAAGGAAAAAGAGGGGCAACATATTAAGTGAGGGAGAAAGTCAGAACCCTCCTATGCCAGGACACTTTGCCAGAGTCTGTCATTCTTGGTTGAAGCCTACTTCCTATTTTAATTGGAGCATGATGGCATTTATCAAATCTGAACCCACTCCTCAAGAAGCCTCCTTGGAATAGACCCCTACAACAGAGGGCCTGATTGAGTCTTCATTATCAGATGCATAAAGGGTTTAGTTGGAATGTCAGAGCAGGCAGCCATGAACACTCAGCAAGTGCTGTCTGGGGCTCCTTGTGGACACCCTAGAATGGTCATCTAGGAGGACCTCTTCAGTTAAGATCACCACAGTGATCTTCTCTAAGATGAACTTCTTAAGATGCATAGACCAGTGGTCATCCTAGAATCTTGGTGGTGATAAGTAAGCTTCACCTCTGCAGAGTGAGGTTATGTGGTATCTCTACGGGGTGTACTTCTTACCTGGCCTTATTTACTCATTGGGTCTACCCCTCCTAATTGCCAAATTCTTTTGGGCTGTTGTCAAGGAAAGACATCTATCAGTGAATGGATTGTTTTAACTACTGGTGTAACTGTTCCCAATATTCCATCTAGATAAAGGCAGAGAATTCTTCAGCAGTACTTCTCTGCCTTATACTTAAATATACATCTTCTTCAAATCATATTATTTCATTGCCTTGAATAAATTTCAGCTCATCCAGAGAACCTTTCCCAACTCCTATAACACAATATGATGCCCCCTTTCACTAAAAATGTGTTGATCTTATGGTCTTCACTTATTTATTTCAGAAATATCGAGCACCTACTCAATATTGGGTATGCAAAGTGTGATGATTGGCACTGAGAATGTAACCCAGGTTAGGCATAAATCTGCCCCGAATCTAGTGGGTAGAAGAATAGTGAAGAGCTCTGCAGAGAAATGACCGTGTCAGAGGCTATCAGACAGAAGTGCTGTGACCCACACAGTTAAAGCGCTGCAGGAGTACAATGGAGAGGAGTTTGAGATGGGGAAAGATCAAGAAACGTTTACAGAGAACAGTTCAGCTGAGGCTTAAAAGGTTTGAGTTCTTGTAATCACTGAGAGGACATTCCAGATAAACAGTTAGAGCAAAGATAGGGAGGTAGGAGGTAAAAGTGTGTGAAATATTTTAACTTAAGTTAAAGTGGATTCGAGAGGGCAGTTGGGAAGTAGTTTAATTATTCTTTATGTAATATGAGCAGGAAGCTGTTCTACTCGTATCAATGTCGATTCACAGTGTTTATTAGATGAGTCTAAGTCTATAATTAGACCCAGAGGGTGACACAGCAGGAATCATGGATTTGAGTTTTTAAGAAACCTTAGGAGACACTGCATCAAATTTCTCACCCACATGGAATCCTTCACAAAGCATCCCCTAGAACCGACAACCACCACAATATGGGGGCCTAATTTGGATTCTGGCATTAAGGCTTCTACCAACTATCTCCACATGTCTATAGCTGCTGCTCTGCCTTACTTGCATATACAAAATGAGCCTGTATAGAGAACGGGATGTCTGCAGGGTCTCGAGGGCTCAGTTACCAGCTGAGAGAACAGGGGATGGAAGAAGAAAGCCAGAGGCTATTGGGGGTGGGGTGGGGGGTTCCAGGGACAGGGGTTCTTCAGACAGGGCAAGCGGACATTCATGAAAAGGACTTTGCAAGATATCCTAAACTCCTGTCATTTTTCTATATTTGTCACTGTATTTTTTTTATGTGCTATCTATAATTATCAGAAAAACTCCTGGCATGAGAAGGACCCAGGTTCTTATTTTGAGAGAACAGTAAGAGAGGGTGATGATTTATGATGGCTGAGGGGAGGCTGTGCAGAGCATTGTAGCCTGCCACCAGCCAGAGGAAGACCATGAGATACAACATTGAAGAGGCCTGAAAAGAAGGCTGGTTTCCTTTGGGCCAAATGGGAAATCTTGGAGAAAAATGGAAAGCAGAGGGCTGGGAGGCAGACTGCTGATGTCCAAGAAGCACCTTCTGGGACCTGCACTCATGAGAGACCTGAGGTTCTGTTACCTTTGGTGGCAGACATGGAAAACCTGAAACAGACATATCAGAGGAAAGACGCTCATGGGACAGGGAAGGAGGAGAGCCTGAGAGTGAACTTGTGGCTGGTGGAAAGCAGAACAAGGTGAAGCACATGCCGATGGCAACAGTGACCTATCCAAGGCACCTGCTGGTTCCTGGGCTGCTTATGACAGGTGCATGAGCGCAAGAGCGTGAGGTTCGCAAGGCACAACCACATGAGCTAGGGAATAGGTTTCTCAGTCAGAAGGATGCGTCATCTCTCAATAAGTATCAGGAAGTACCCCTTGGGGACTTGCTTGGAAGTAGCCATCCTGGGCTGGACAGACGAGTGGATAAATTTCTGGAATCCTCATACAAATCCTTTCTCTGATCACCTCATCGTTATTTGAGGTTAGCAAGCATACAGTGGCCTGGCCCAGCATCGGGTACTTTTCTTAAAAATAGAAAACCAGACATTTTATAAGTATATTCAGTATTCACTCCAATCCAAACCATTCCAACCTCAAAATGCTCCACTACAGTCTCCTTATTAGCAAAATGATACAGTAGATACTCTCCAAGATGCTAACCAACTTGGTCTTTTTTTTGACTCAATGACACTATGTGTACAGGATATACATGCACTGAAAAGGCCACAGATGTGGGTAGGGATTAGAGTCAAAATATCTAACAAGTACCAGATTGCTAGTTTGTACCAATGGATTTCAGAGGAATATCACCCTAGCTGCGGGCTTCTCACATTTCTCAGAGTCTACATTACTGATGAGAATCTGACATTGTATCTTGGATTTAAAGTATTTCTCAGTATTTAGGGACTTACCTTTAACATTCCTATATCATGATCAATATAATTGCAGAAATAGTAGATTTTAATTATTATTATCTATGATGGTTTAATCGTCTTAAAAAATGTATTTCCAGGCACCAATCATATTACCAGGTTACTATATTTAAAAAGATCCATCAAAAGACAGAAAAAGTCAAATGATTTAGCTTAATAAGTAGAAGATAAACATAGTCTTAAAACATCCATCTTCTGCTAAAGCATGCACACAAAGAATAAAGCAGGTCATACATTTCCACTGATGGAGACATAAATTAATTTGGGCAGAAACTGGTAAGCAAGTTGGTTGTTTTGTTACAAGTAGCTCTTCATTTAAAGAACACTCTAACTCCACAGGGAAAATCTGTTCCCATCCCGGGGCAAATCATCTTTGAAACCGAAATCAGTCAAAGGGAGAAATAAAGTGGGAGAAACCCGTCTATTGCCTACAAGCAGTCGTCCACTTGTGCTCTCCCGTGTCTCTTGCGACCCAGCTGCAGGAAAAAGGGACCCCACCCAACCTCTTCTGTTCAGATATGCCCTCGCTGGCCCTTGTAATTACCTACTGATATGGGGATGGCTTAGTTCTCTCCATCCCTTGGAAACACCTATTGATATGGAGATGCACTAAAGCCAGGAGAGAGATTCTGGAAATATTGCAATTTTCCCACAAGCACAATGGAGCAAGTGTTATTTTATTACTTCATAGAACACTGAGGCAAACTGGGATGCAGTGTTGCATCCTAAACCTTTATTTAATCCGCTAGGTAGCCACACCTTGAACCTGCTGGAAACATGACAAGAGAGGAGAAGCCTTTTGGTTACTATTGCTAGCCTTTATAAATATCTCTGTAACCTGGAGGAAACAGAGCATTAAAATGTATATTTACCATTACAAAACTAATTTGATTCATTGTAGATCATTTGAAGAGTGGGAAAAAAGAAATAAAAAATCTCCCATATTCCTACCAATCAATGGAACTGCATGATGTTTATTTGGGGGTCATTTTTCTAGGTACCTGCCTGTGTGAATCAGGTATAATACAATATAAAGCAGTAAGTCTGATTTACTCTTAATCTTATACAATAAGATTTCACCTTATAACTTGGACTTTAGGTGTTGTAGCTGATTCTTATTGGCATATAAGGAAACTTAGATGTGTATAATTATTTATTTGATTTGCTAATAATTCTAAGAGTTTTCTAGGTTTTTTTTCCTCTTTGAGGCTTTCTATTTTGACAACTTTATTGTCTCCAATTTGCTATTTTCTTTATTTCTATTATTTAAGCATTTTATTTCTCTTTGCCCACAGCTTTTAGAATGATGGGGAAAAGTTGAGAGAACAAATGCCATTCCTTTCCTTACTCCTGATTTTAATAGAAATATCACTACTACTTCACCATTTATGAATGATACAGATTTGCAGTGGATATGCCCTGTCACATAAAGTGGTGTCTTTCCATTTCAAGTAACAACTAGTCCTTATTTTTCTTTTCTTTTTTCTCTCCATCAGGAATGCATGTTGACAGTTATGAATTGCCTTTTAGAAAATTTTCCTCTTTTTAAGCCAACTAATATGCTATTGTATAGTAGTAGATTTACCAACATTAAATCATTCTATCCTTAAAAACTCTATTACATAGTGGTGGATTTCATTTATTGTACCTAGGAATTTTGCATATGTATTATGAAGTGAGGATAGAGTAGAAAATTCATTTTTTTGCTATCATTATTATATTTTTGTCTCAAGATTTGCTAGCTTAAAAAATGAATTAGAAGGCTTTCATTTTTTTGTAAACCAAGGAAAATTTATATTACATCATAATTATATTTACATTGATCATTTAAAACAGTCTGTATAAGAAGTATATGAGCCTGGGTCTACACATGGGAGTATATTATTGACTGTTTTTTCCGTTTTTAAAAAAACTGAAGCTGGATTACTTGGTTTGGGGACTATTCTTGATTGAATGTTCAAATTTAGCAGCAGAAAGTATTCCAAGATTATCTGAATTATTTTTGTTCTGTAGTTATAGTGTCTTTTCAGTCATTAATTTTGTGTATTTTTACATTTTTATTGCTTAGGTATTTACCACATATTTATTCTTTGTAATAATATGGACTTATGATTTCTATGTAATAAAAAGGACTTATGATCAAATTCTTCTGTTTTACCATCTGTTCACTTTTACTTTTAGCATTATTTTTTTCCCAAGTTTCCTCATACAGAATGTTGGTAGAATGACCTCATTCCTAGATTCTAGGGAACAAAGGAAGAAAGATAACTTTCGCAAGGGGAGGAGGAGTCTAAGGTAGTTGTGGCTTCAGGCAACTCACCTGGAAACTGAGGTAAAGTCAGAGAGAGGGTTAACGAGCGAGGTGTGGCCTGAGGAGCAGGAAAATACCCACTAGGACGCTTGGGCATTTACCCTGCGCCTTGGCATTTGAAAGTGAGCCATATATTTTTATTGAATAACTAAACTGGGAACACAGATCTCTTCCAGTATCGGATGTTTTCTTTACAGGGACCCATGGATCCAGAATCTGGGGCCAATGGAACAGCCATTTCTGAGTTCATCTTGCTGGGCTTGGTGGAGACACCAGGGCTGCGCCCAGTTGTCTTTGTTCTCTTCCTCTTTGCCTACCTGCTCACAGTCGGGGGCAACCTCAGCATCCTGGCAGCCATCCTGGTGGAGCCCAAGCTCCACACCCCCATGTACTTCTTCCTGGGGAACCTGTCAGTGCTGGATGTTGGGTGCATTACCGTCACGGTTCCTTCAATGTTGGGTCGTCTCCTGTCCCACAAGCGGACAGTTCCATATGGAGCCTGCCTCTCCCAACTCTTCTTCTTCCATCAGTTGGCTGGGGTGGACTGCTTCCTGTTGACAGCCATGGCCTATGATCGATTCCTGGCCATCTGCTGGCCCCTCACCTACAGCACCCGCATGAGCCAGATGGTCCAGAGGATGTTGGTGGCCGTGTCCTGGGCTTGTGCCTTCACCAATGCTCTGACCCACACCGTAGCCATATCCACACTCAACTTCTGTGGTCCCAGTGTGATCAATCACTTCTACTGTGACCTGCCCCAGCTCTTCCAGCTCTCCTGCTCCAGCACCCAAGTCAATGAGCTGCTGCTTTTTGGTCTGGGTATCCTCATGGCAGGTGCACCTGTGATTCTCATTGTCACCTCCTATATCCATGTGGCAGCTGCAGTCCTGCGAATCCGCTCCGCCGAGGGCAGGAAGAAAGCCTTCTCCACATGCGGCTCCCACCTCACTGTGGTGGGCATCTTCTACGGGACAGGCGTCTTCAGTTACATGCGCCTGGGCTCAGTGTCAGCCTCAGACAAGGACAAGGGGATTGGCATCCTCAACACCGTCCTCAGCCCCATGCTGAACCCGCTCATCTACAGCCTCCGGAACCCTGACGTGCAGGGCGCCCTGCGGCGGGTGCTCACAGGCAGGCGAGCCCTTGCATGAGTGTCTCAGGAGAGTGGAATCATACCAAGTGGCTTATGTCTCTCCTAGATTGTTGAACAAGATGGCTTTTGTTAGGAAGGGTGATTCCTTGCTCCCCAAGGAGGCTTTACCTGATAATGGGTGTGTAGGGTCTGTAGACCAGGGCTCTTGACCAGTTGTCATTCCAATTGGAGGGAGAGTCCAGGTGGCTCCATATATCCTGGGAGTCTCATGGTCCTACAGGCAGGACCCTTTGTTTATTTTCTACTGGAGTCCCAAAAAATACACCAGCAAAGATTCTCCCCAAATTGGAATGTGGAAAATCACAGCCTGGTGCCAAGCATTAGCACATCCCCCTGTCAGGCTTCCCCTGAAACGGCCTCCCCAACCTGCTTTTACACCAGAGCCCAGTAAGGATCCTGACCTAGTGCGATATGATTTGTTCCTTCAGTTTTTTTCTTTGTTCTCATACTCCACATATGTTTATTGCAGTATGTTTTGAAGCACTGATTTTCAGAACCTTGACTACATCACAAGATTCTAGGGTATTTAACAGTGGAGAATTTATATTTATTTGGGGATTTCTCTTTTTTTCTAAAATGGTAATGTCCATCGATTTAAAATTTTTCATTAGAAATATGTTTATAAAAATGAAAACAAGATGAAATTTAACCAATGGCAAATTAAAGTCAAAATTGTCACCCTCACTGCCCTCACTTTTCACAATTCTACTTTCCAGAAGAAGTCCCTGTTAAGAATTTGGTGCTTACCCTAGTAGCTTTTTATACATATATAAACATGTTTGTATAAATTTATGTCACTATGAACATGTTTATTTATGTCATATCAATAGAAGCATGTTACATCATGGTTTTTCTTTACACATTACATGGTATAGATTTTTTACCTGTCAAATGTCTAAAAGCCTACTTTGTCCATTTTAATGACTGCCTACTGTTGATTTATGAGCTAACCGTAATTTACTTAAGCATATTCCTTTTGATGGCATTTAAATCATTTTCTAGATTTACTGCAATTATGATCAATAATGTAAAGAATTCTTTAGACATGTGCTTCTATTAACCTACAAGCATTTCCATAAGTTCTAATTAGTAAGATTCCCAAGTTGAACAAAATATTTAGATTTTTGATGTATATATTTCCCTCTTATCCTACAAAAATTATGCATTCTTTTATTATTCTCATGGTGAGTAGAACTGCTTATTCTTCTAAGCTTTTATATTGATAAAAGTGGCTATTATAAATAAATGCTTCTAATTTTTTACAACATAATGGTTGAAAATTACCAATTATTATTTTAACATGCATTTCTTTGATGTTGACATGTTAGATGCATTATCAAGTGTTTATTATCCACAATGTGGACCAAACTGTGTCCCATAAAAATTCATATATTCAGGCCCCTAAGCCCCAATGTGACTGTATCTGGAATAAAGCCTGTAGGAATGAGATTACTTAGGAAGTCCTAATGAGGCATTTTAGGAAATAATTAAGGTCACATTAGGGTGGGAGCTTCATCCGATAGCACTGTGGCCTTATAAAAGGGAAAGAGACAGAGAACTATTTCCCTCTCCCTGCCATGCGAGGACACGGTAGGAAGGTGGCCATTTGCAAGGCAATAGGAGAGCTCCCACCAGAACCTGACCCTGCCGGCACCTTGATCTCAGACTTCCCGCCACCAGAACCGTGAGAAATAAATTTCTGTTGTTTAAAGCACCCAGTCTATGGTATGTTGTTATGGAGGCCTGAGCTGACTAACGTAATCCATTAGTATTTCTTCACTGGGAATTATTTTTCTCCCAAGTTTATTGAGAAATAACTGAAAAACATAATTGGGTATATTAAAGTGTACAACATGAAGATTGAGATACACACACATACTGTGGAATGATTACCAGGATCAAGATAATTAACACATCCATCACTTCACATTGCTAACATGTGTGCATTGTGTGTGAGTGTGTGCGTGTGTGTGTGTGTGGTGAGAATGCTTGAGATCTACTCTCAGCGAATTTCAAGTATACAGTACCATTTTATTGACCATAGTCACCATGCTGTACATTAGCTCCTCATAACTTACTCATCTTACAACTCAAAGTTTGTACCCTCTGACCTACATCTCCCCATTTCCCCACCCCCCAGTCCCTGGTAGCCACCATTGTACTCTCTGTTTCTATGAAATAGGATTTTTTTTTTTTTTGGTTCTACACAGAAGTGATACCATGCAGAATTTGTCTCTGTCTGGCTTATTCCACATCATTATCCCATCCAAATTGTCCACAAGTGACAGGAGTTCCTTCTTTTTATGTCTAAATTCTATTCCTTTGTATGTGTGTATACCTATTACATTTTCTTTATCCATTCATCTGTTGAAGGACATTTAGGTTATATCCATATCTTGCCAATGGTGACTAATGCTGCAGTGAACATAAGAATACAGATACTTCTTTGAGGTAGTGATTTCATTTTCTTCAGATATACACACCAAGGTGGAATTGCTAGAGTGTATGATATTTCTGTTTTTAATATTTTGAGGAAACTCTATACTGTTTTCCAGAGTGGCTGTACCAAATTCCATTCCCACCAATAGCGTATAAGGATTCCTTTTTCTCCACATCTTTGCCAGTACTTGTTATCTCTAGTCTTTTTGACAACAGCCATTTTAACAGGTGGGAGGCAATATCTCAGTGTGGTTTAGATCTGCGTTTCCCTGATGATTAGTAATGTTGAGCACCTTTTCATGCACCTGTGGGCCATTTGTGTGTCTTTAGAAAAATGTCTATTCAAGTCCCATTTTAAAAACTGGATTATTTGCTTTTTTGTACTGTGTTGTACGAGTTCTTCATATATTTTGGCTATTAACCCTTTATCAGATGTATGTGTTGCAAATATTTCTCCCATTCCATATGTTGCCATTTCAATTTATTGATTGCTTCCTTTGCTGTGCAGATGCTCTTTAGTTTGATGTAGCTCCCTCAGCTGAGGCCAGCATCAGCAAAGGCTGTGGCAGTCTTTGGTGGCCAAAACAGTAGTGGCTGGAGCTACTGGGATCCTAGGGGAGAAGGCTGCTGGCACTGATTCTCCTATTCCCCATTTTACCTGCTGGGGTAAGCATTAGCTGAGGGGATGCTTTCTGGCACCAGGTCTGGTGCACTGGGACTCAGAGCGGCAGCCGAGCTGGGGCCCTGGGATCAGGTATACTTGCTGTGGTGGTGGTGCTGGAATCTGAGGTGCAGACATGTGCCAGTCTCCCATGGAACTGGGTTTCTGGGGCTCACCGCAGTGACTTGAGCTACGAAGAGGACAAGAAATGCAGCAGTATGCAGGCCCAGGAATGATAGGGTACAGCAGCAGCTTGGCCCTGCTAATGCTGGGCCAGAGCTCCAACTCAGGACCCAGAGTGCGGGGCCCAGAGCACCAACAGCACAGCCTGGTGACGGCATATCAAAGCCCGGGCTCAGGACGCAGGAGTGGGCACAGGGCAATGGCAGCTCTCCCAGGTGAAGTCAGGTCAAAGCTTCTGCTTGGTACCAGGATGCAGTCACAGAGCTTGGCTTGGTGATGGTGGGTCAAAGCTGTGACCTGGGACCCGAGGGGTGAGGTGTAGAGCAGCGGTGGCTGCCATTCTGCAGATGGCCAAGTGCTGTGGCATTCTCCGAGAGCGGGCACAGTAGTGACTGGGGACCCTGGAGGCAGGTCTCACCGCAGAGACAGCTCCAGCCCTGGGGAGGATATACAGTGGCAGGGACTCCCAGCAGCTCTGTCAGCTCAGTCCTGCATTGGTGAAGAATGTGGGGATCCTTGGCAGCAAAGTCTGCAAACATCCACAGTGGGAATAAGTCTCTCTGGGGTTCCCTTGATCTCTTTTTCTTTATGAGATAAAATTCCTCCAAGGAGATCCCTCAGCACCAAGTTGCTCTGGACTAGGGATAGAGTGATGCAGGTAAAATGCTCCCTTCACATTTCTATGCAGCCATCCTCAGGTTTTGAGCTCCAAAGGGTTTCTGCTGTTACTTCATTGAAGTCCAGAGCTTTGTCAAAGCTACCTTCATCAGTTTGTAGTTATTTATTTATTGTTTTTGTAATTTGGGAGGGAGATGAGCATTGGGTCCTCTATCCTGCCATCTTCTAATGTCATGGCCTCCTAGGAATTGTGTCTTAATGTCCTTTGCCTCTTTTTCCTATCAGATTTTTATTAATTTGTAGGAACTCTTTATGTATTGTGGATATGAACCTTTGGCCATATATTTTGTAAATAATTCCACACAGTCTCCCAATTCGCCATTTTTCTTTCATCTTTATTCTTTTTCTGTCTTCTAACAACTGGAAATCTGATATTTTTGTTTTCAAATATATCCTTTTTTTATAAACTTATGGACAATCCTCTTTAAGTATTACTGTTTCCCCATGATCTCTAAACAACTTCTAGAGCTCCAATTAAATATAGCCTCTGCTGTTATTATCAGTTTATCCTAAATGTTTCTTACATTCTTCACTATCCTTTTGTTTTTAAATCTCTGTGCTAAATTCTGGATAAGTTCTTCTAGTCCATATTCTTGTCCAGTAATTTTCTCTTCTGCTTTGTCTCCTCTGTACATTAAGATTTTAGAGTTATTATATTTTTTACTTATGGAAATTCTATTGATTTTTAAAGAAACAATTATTTTATTCCAAGTCACTTTTCATAGTTTTTGTTCTACAGGTATTTGCAAGTTTTTTGTTTGTTTGTCTGTTACTTTAAATAGAGTAAGTGTGTATTTCAATATCTAAAGTCTTTGTGGGTCTGTACTATTGTCTCTCTTTTCTACTTGTTCTTATTCAAGGTGCTTTATTTCTTTGTGTGCCTGCTGTTATGGGTTGAGTTGTGTCCTCCAAAAAAGATACACTGATGCCCTAACTCCCAGTACTTCAGAATGTGAGCTTATTCGGAAACAGGGTCATTGCAGATGTAATTGGCTATGTTAAGATGAGGTCAAACCGTAGTAGTAGGATTCTAGAATAACATGACCAATGTCCTTATAAGAAGACAGCCACGTAAAGGCACAGATACACAGAGAGAAGGCAGAGTGATGAAGAAGACAGAGACTGGAATGACACAGTTGTAAGCCAAGGAGTGCCAAAGAGTGCTGGTAAACCACCAGAAGCTAGGGAGAGGCCAGGAAGGATTCTCCCACAGGTTTCAAAGGGAGCATGGCCCTCCCAACACCTTCATTTCAGACTTCTAGCCTCATAACTGTGAGACAATAAATTTCTGTTGTTTAAAGCCACCCAATTTGCAGTACTCTGTTGTGGCACGCCTAGGAAACCGATATATAACTGGTTTTCTCTGTGTGCTAGTCTGACTATATTGCAGTGCACGTTATTTATATGACTGCCACCTTTTAAAGATCATTTACTTTGTTCAAAGATGATTTGTTTCTGCTTCTGGTGGCACACAGTGGCTGCCTTAGCCTGTTTGGGTCGCTAGAATATCATAGAATGGGTGGCTTATAAACTTCAGAAATTTACTTCTCACAGTTCTGGAGGCTGGAAAGGCCAAGATCAAGGCCCTGGAAGATTCAGTGTCTGGTTACGCCCCGTTTCCTGGCTCATTTCATAAAGAGAAATCTCACTGTGTCTTCACATGGCAAAAGGGGTAAGGGGGCTCTCTGGGGTCCCTTTTATAAGGGCACTAATTCCATTCATGAGGGCTCCACCCTCATGACCTAATCACTTCCTGCAGGCCCCACCTCTTAATACCATCTCTTTGGGTGTTAGAATTTCAACATAAGAATTTTGAGGGTATTACACAAATATTCAGTCCATAACAGTGGCATTACCTGTCCAACACAACTTGAAATGGGTTCACGGCTTAAAGATCTCTGACCACCAAGATAATGCACATCTAGGCTGAGAATACAAGCGAAAGCTGGTTTGCATGATCTCTCTATTCTTGTGTTACTATAATATTGGAAGAGTAGTTTTCCTCTTTTACCCAAGAATTATTTAGGAAAATATATTTAATTTCCTTGTGGATTATTTATTTATTCATTTATTTTGCTCTTATTTGTAATTTTTTATATGTAGTACTTTTATAGTTTTATACTGAGAAAAACTTCACTGAATGATGGAAAGCCTCAGCATTCATATGACAACCTTACATCAACAATGCAGGCCTAACACTGGAGGGTCAGCTTTCCGGCAGACCACCAAGTCAAGGCTGTAATTCTCTGCAGTGAGAGAAAGTAGCTGATATCATGGGCGAGCTGGAACGTTATCCTGTAGGGAGCAGCTGGACATTCATCTCAGTGCTATGGACTGGCCTACTGAGATGCATAGGCTACTACTGATTCCTTAGGCTTAGACCTTGGAACTTGGTCCATGGCATATTTGAAGCAGTATTTATCACAAAAAAACAGAAGCTAAAAGTATCTTGTTTGGTGGCAAAGGGTTAACTGGAAGTGGGTAAGAGAGTAAATCACACAGCATAATTGTTGAGACCATGTACCTTGGGATCAGACAAACGCAAGTTTGAACCTCAATACCTCAAAGTCCCAGCTATGTCACCTTAGGCAAATCACTGAATCACTCTAAACCTCAGTTTATTTGTCTGTAAAATGAGAATAGTAACGGTATCTACCTCACAGGATTGTTGCACAGGTTGATTGGGATTTAGTGTGCATAAAGTGCATGGAATATTGTCACATACATAATAAGCACACCATAAATGTTATCAACTCTTACTGTGTTAGTAACAACCTTGCTGGTCTTCTACTAAAAATGTATGCATGTTACTTTATTTAATCCTCCTAGAAACCCTAAGAAGGGGATGTTACTCTCATTTGACAGTTAAGGAAACAGGGCCAAAGGGGTTCAGTAGTTGCTAGTAACTTCAAGAGCAGGTTTACCCTTCTACAAAGTCTAGCAGGCTTCCTAAAGAGAGTACACTGTCCCACAGGCTTGGGTGAGGAACTGATGAGGACATAAGAGTCCAATGGTTGCACTATACAACCTCTCCAACTTCCCCTCTCTCATCATCTCTGTCACTAGACTGTCACCTCCCAAGGGCCTGGCCCAGAAAATCATGGAGTGGGGGCAACTTCCCAGGAGGTGCTCTGGTCCCTCCTAGCTCAGCACACTGCTTGTACAACCTCTCCTGGGTCATTATGGGACTCCAAAGACACAGTCCCTGTGGCCCTCACTAACAAGGTCCCAGGCGGGAATGTACTTCGTGCCTGAGGACTCATTAGGAATTTGAAGTTGGAAAGGGCTTCTCCAGCTATTGCCTCCTTTCCTGGATTTCTTCTTCACTTCTAGGTTTACCAGTCAGCTTGTCTCCGCCCCCAGGTCCTGCTGGACCAGACACCTGGGAGAGCAAAGCTCTCAGAGTGGAGACCCAGATTCAGTCCCGGCTGTACCTCTAGCTCCCTGGGTGACTTTGGGAAAGCAAACAGAGACCCTAGGTCCTCATTGTTAAACAGAGTTATGATAACTGTCCTGACAACCCTCATAGATTAATAGGGAGGATGGAGGTAAAGATATGTGGCAGCCTTCTAAATCACCACCATGGTATGAGGCACCACTGCTTTACCACTGCCGGAATTATTAGCACTTGTATTATTCACCCACCCTCAGCTCTCCCCACCTCCTCTTCCCATTCCTTGGGCTAATTTCAAGGTCCCAGAAGGATAACACTATGACGGAGAAGTCCCATGGCAGAGGGGGGTTTCAGCCTCTTTTGATCTCCTTTCCACATATATATAAGCTCTTCCTTGCCCCCATGTAGCTGACTGAGTTTGCACAGATACTTACCCCCCTTATACCCCTTCCTACCACACCTGGCTGGCCTTGGTGCCGTAACAAGGTGAGTTTTTCATGGCCCGCCCTCTGCTCGGGTGTAACAAGGAAGGGGCTGAAGTTGTTAGTAAGTCCAACCTCCTAGTTTTGCAGATGCAGCAACCAAGGTCTCAAAAGCAAAAATAAGGGACTTAGGATGATATATAGGATGAGTGGAGGAGCTGAGCCTGTACCCCAAAGGTTGAGGTTCCCCTTCCAGGCATCTTTACCAATTCCCTTTTAGATGAAGCTTGTTTTTTTATTCTGTTTGAGGTGAGTGGGATGAAATTCAGTGTTCAATTTCCCCACCGAGAACCCAGGCCTTACCAGGCAGCCTGCCAGACTCCTAAGACCAACACTAGTGCGTGAAGGACCTGTGGGAATTTCATGGCAGGAAGTGGTCCCAGCAATAAGGGAAGTCCGGGACACAGATGACCCCCCACGAGTGGTGATCTAGAGGGGCCACATCATCAGTTATCACTCTTGTGATTTCATCGGCCACAGATGCCCTGGGTGGACAGTCTGGTGAAGAACCCAGAAGTTAGAAGATTTTATGTAAGCTTTGTCCATTGTTGATTGAGGGCTAAACAGAAACTCCTAGAAAAGCATATTATTCTGGCTCCCAACTGACTTGTTTTCGAGGAATATTTCCTCCAGTTGTAGAAAACATGTGGGAAGTTTACATACAGAGGTAGATGTCAGTGTATGGATTGCTACCACCACTGCGTGCCCCATCTAGACAAATGGAGCAGAAACCTTGTACCTTTCTCTCAACTCTTTGCCTCCTCCAAACCATATCAATCCTTCAAAGTCTGGCCCAAATTCCCTCTTGTTCAGAAACCCGTTCCTCAGTACTATATATAGCCCACAATGATACCTTCATTGTCAGAAAAGCAATTTGTCAGCCAGTACACTTATTCATTTATTTATGAAATAGTACATAACTAAAATGAATTTATGCATATAGTTCCTAAAGTTGAATCCCATCCTTGAACTGGACCAGATGAACTACACTAAATCACTAAATGATTATGTTAGAAGGTAGTGATGAGTGTCATGGGAATGTTGAAGATATACATATCACTTTAAAATGGGCACTGATCAGGGAAGTATCTCTGGAGGGTATTTGAGCTGAGTCTTGAAGGCTTTGATCATGTGACCCTGGAAGAAGGACATTCAATGTAGAGAAAGTAGCATAAGCAAAAGTGGGGATAGAGGAAATCACAGAGATTGCGATCTGGTGACACGGGTTAAAATAAGGGAAATCAGGGGGCAGCTGCTGACTGTGGCCATGAACTTCCCAAGGCACTAGTTTGGACTTTAACCACTGCAGCCTGCAAGGTGAGACTTTGGGATCTACAGATGCACAGATACAGTGAGTGTGGGCTGGGGCTTTGAGTCAAAAATAGACTTAGAGAGAATTGCAGGAAAAGGACATGGCTTTACGATGCCTTGGGTTACCTAGAGTGGTGGTATTTGTAAAAGTTAAGAGCAGGGGCTCTGGAGTCAGACTTCCTGGGTTAAAATCTTGCCTCTGCCACTTGCTTTCCATGACTCATGTTCTTCCTATAAAATAGGGATTTTAAATGGTATCCATCCCATAGGGAGGTTATAAGTAATAAATGAGCTAATACACTTAGAACTGTGCATAGTTCCTAGCCCAGACTAGGTGTCCTAATAACTGTCAGCTGCAATTATTATCAGGAAATGCCCCAAGGAAATTCTGTTGGTATCAAGCATACTGAGACAGATCGAACAGTGGATATCATACAGGAAGGGGTTTCTGATTTCTCTTTTGTTAAGTTATTGTGATATGGGATTTAGGGGGTTTGTCATGATCATGCCCAGGAGGTGGTATGACATAAAACACTCTAAAAATAATCCATATTTATTGTAAGCAAATCAAAAAGTAGAAAAGAGTAGAAGAAAGGTAATAAAAACCATCCATTTTATTATTCAAACCACTGATACATAACAGTTTGGTGTTTCCCTCTTTTCTTGTTTCTGTGTGTGTGTGTGAGTGTGTGTGTGAATGTTAACAATATTGTGTTGCATAGTTTTGCATCCTGCTTTAGTCACTTAACATTATACCATAAGAATTTCATTAAAAAATTTTTTTGGAATGTATTTTGCATTGTTTTCCACTAGCATATGCTGGGATATAAGGAATATATGGATTTTTGTATGTTTGGTTTTTATCTTGCTATTTTTTCTAATACTTCTTCTCCATTTATTTTTTAGAGACAATCAAAAAAATTTCCCTTCCTTTCCAACATGTAAACTTGAGTTTTCTAGATATTAATTTTGCTAATGATTCTAGAACAATGATAAAAAATTATATGTAATGGTGGGGATCCCTCTCTTCTGTTTTTGTGGGATAATTTGTCATTATCCATTAGGAAAGATCCAGCAGTGTCTCTCTATTCCTAAATAACTACAACTGGGTGTTTTTTCTTTTAAATCAAGAATGTATCTTAACCTGTAAAAAGTACCTTTTAGGCAACTGACCCGATTTATTATATACATACATTTATTTATATTAAGTTATCCTCAATTTCTTATAAGAAATTAGTTCTACCTCTTGGATAATTATATTGACATCTTTTAAAGCCTTACTTTAGTCTATCTCATTAACTCTATTATGTATTGAAAGTCACTAAAATCCACTAATAGTATCCTATTCTGGCTATCTCTTCTTGAAATCCTGCACTTTTTTGTATGTATGGATGCCAGGGATTTGCAGCACTCATCTTCATGTCTAATTCTCCTTGCACCCTCATGATTCTCCATGAGGGGTGAGTTATGTTAACTTTCCCTTGTCGGTAATCAAGGCAGATAGGCAACTCTCGAACTATCATGGTATATATTATTTATCTCTCACCTGTAGCTTCATGCTTTATCTATAGCCTACAAATACAGCTTGCCTGCACAATTCTCCATTTAGCCCTTCTCCTGCTTCTTCAATCCAGTTCCAGAGCACAGAAGGTAATGATGCCATTCTATGCACCTACTCCCATTACTGCAAAAAAGCGCTTTTGAATTTGTTCCTGCACGAATACCCTTTTTCATTGGAAAACTGCATCTGTCTAGCTTTTCCACAGTCATAGATTTTTCTCTCTCTGCCTCTTCTTATTTGATTGGCTATGCTTGAAGCTCTCTCATCTAGTTTGTGGGTTCGTTTTGGATATTCACGAGTTTCTCTGAAGATAGTATCTGTATTTTTATTCTTGTTCTGCTTGCTTTGGGAAGAGATGCGTTTTGAGAAGAGAAAGTTCCAGATTTACCCTACCATGCTTAAACCAGAAGTACACTTTCCACTTATTTATTTTCCCCAAGGATTTTTTCCTTCATGATACCTCTTTCAGCTAGGAAGAGAGGGAGGTCCAGAATGGTGACACACTTGTCCAGGCACGTGAGAATGAAGTGTAGTTGTTGGAATAAATGTAGTGAGCAAGTTAACAAACACATGGTGTGGCCTGGAGAGTGGGGAAGTCCTTACTCGGAGAGGGAATTTAGCAGAGGGCTCAGCATGTCGAAGGAAGTCTATTGCTTTTTGACTAAATATATTGAAATGAATGACTCTTTATCTCCTTGGATGTTTCCTTGTAGGAACTAATGCATCCAATATCTGGGGCCAATGGAACAGCCATTTCTGAGTTCATCTTGCTGGGCTTGGTGGAGACACCAGAGTTGCGCCCAGTTGTCTTTGTTCTCTTCCTCTTTGCCTACCTGCTCACAGTCGGGGGCAACCTCAGCATCCTGGCAGCCATCTTGGTGGAGCCCAAGCTCCACACCCCCATGTACTTCTTCCTGGGGAACCTGTCAGTGCTGGACGTTGGGTGCATCACCGTCACGGTTCCTTCAATGTTGGGTCGTCTCCTGTCCCACAAGCGGACAGTTCCACACGGAGCCTGCCTCACACAACTCTTCTTCTTCCACCTCCTGGCTGGGGTGGACTGCTTCCTGTTGACAGCCATGGCCTATGACCGATTCCTGGCCATCTGCCAGCCCCTCACCTACAGCACCCGCATGAGCCAGATGGTCCAGAGGATGTTGGTGGCCGTGTCCTGGGCTTGTGCCTTCACCAATGCACTGACCCACACCGTAGCCATATCTACACTCAACTTCTGTGGTCCCAGTGTGATCAATCACTTCTACTGTGACCTGCCCCAGCTCTTCCAGCTCTCCTGCTCCAGCACCCAAGTCAATGAGCTGCTGCTGTTTGCTGTGGGTTTCATAATGGCAGGTACTCCCATGGCTCTCATTGTCATCTCCTATGCCCATGTGGCAGCTGTGGTCCTGCGAATCCGCTCTGCTGAGGGCAGGAAGAAAGCCTTCTCCACTTGTGCCTCCCACCTCACGGTGGTGGGCATCTTCTATGGGACTGGTATTTTTAACTACATGCGACTAGGTTCTGTTAAGCTTTCAGATAAGGATAAAGCTGTTGGAATTTTTAATACTGTCATCAACCCCATGCTGAATCCAATTATCTACAGCCTGAGGAACCCTGATGTGCAGGGTGCCCTCTGGCAGGTGCTCACAGGGAGGAGGAGGTCACTGGCTTGATGAGGTCTGGAGATCTGAAGTGTCACTCCCTCCTTTTCTTTTTGGACTAAAGAAGCAATCCTCCGGGGTCGGTAACTAGGACAAATGGTCCAGAACTGCTTCTGTCTGTCTGCGCACGAGGAATTCTTTGGAGAGGATAATGGTTACAGGCACTGCGTGTTCGGGTCCTGCTAGGCCAACATCCTTGACAAACTGCAGTTTCTGTCACTATGTGCTCCCTTTCCTGGGTAGAAGTGAAACCTGGGCTTTGAAGGCTCACAGGTTCATGTTTCCCATGGAATGACTCTTTAGTCCTGAGGTGTAGCCTGCGTTCCAAAATACCCCAGCAACACCCCTGCCCACAGGGGTCATATGAGTCCCTCAGATTCAGGTGTGGTTGGTCTGCTTATAAACCATAGGCCTAACGATCAGGGTTCTTGTATTTCTCCCAGCAGGCTTCTTTATGCAAAAACAAAACAAAAAAACAAAAAAATCCCCACAAAACCCAGCTCATTCCTCTCCTATCATGCAGGTACCACAGGACACAGAGGGCACAATGGGAAGCTGTATGGTCACACATTCTCTAGTAACACTGGAGAGCATGTTCCCTGTGTGCAAAGTTCTAAAACTCCATTAGCACATACGAAACAAAAATGATTTTTCTCATCTATCCTCCCTCATATGTTTCAAATCTTCTGAAAAGATAAGCATTTATAATATAAATATTATTTAAACATTAAAAAAACCCAAATGCTCAATATGAAATCCCTCTCTAAATTCTCGCTCTCAGTCTGGAAACCCTCTAGCTAAGACAACCGTTATCTGTAAATACAGATCATAGAGTGATACCTCACCCTAAATCTCCCTTATCAGGAGGACAGTATGTCTCTAGCCTAGGACATTATCTCACCTTGTTTGCCGCTTACCAGCTATTAGACAGCCATTATTTAGCTATATTTTCCTCCTGGCCTCCCCTTCGGACTAATTGTCCTTTCCTGGCATCCGTACTGTGTCACTAATGTTTCCCATATAATCTCCCTAAAACTTCCCCTTGACCTGCCCCTGTGACTTGGCTTCTCCATGCTATTTTAAGGAGGTGAAGGAATTGAAAGGATGGGGTAAGCTGGAGATAAAGAGAAAGGATGCGAGAGAAGGAAGTCAAGCCAGATTAGAGGTAGAATGTTTGTGGGAAAGTGATGACAAAATATGGGAAATAGAGAAAAATAAGATAGGACTGCAAGCAAAAGGAAGGATAGAGGTATTAGAGAGGACAAACGGGGTGCAAAAATACAGTGTAGATGAGGAAGAATGTAGAAATTCAATCAAATGCCTTGAGACCGTTGAACGACCAGAGGAGGAAGGAGGGTAATAAGATTAGTGGGTCATGGCTGAGGGATATAGGCTGACTAGTCTCCTGTCCAGCAGTAACCACTTTTGACAGCCCTAACACTGTCACTGTAGTCTATCCTTTATACCAAGAATAAAATAATACTTTAAGCTTTGCTAAAAGTGCTAAAAAGTGTACAGGGATCTCATTTTCTGTTTCTCCAGACAGAAGGTGTTCCTAGGAGGTCAGGGAGAAGGTTTATCAGATAGGAAAAGAGGAGCGGAGTTTTGGGTATTTTATCACCCTCAGCTCTAAAAGGTCATCAAAGCTTGTGATTATCTGATTCATCAACTTATTCCTGCCTTTTGGGTCATGCCTGCCAATACTGTCATGGGAAAAGATGGCTCTTTCCTGACACTTTGTGAGTCATCAAACTTTAGAAGACAAAGAGTCAGCTTCCTCCAAGGGCCAAGAAAACTGTCAGGGGAGATCTACAACATGGTTCTCACCTCATCACTTCTCTCATCCACAGCATTCTTGACCTTGGGAAGTCCTTTACCTTCCCTGAGCCTGCACTTGACAGGCACAGGGTAATCACCAAGGTTCTTCCAACTCCAGTGCTCCCTGATTCTATTGGTCTGAATGAAGAGAAACACTGTCCTACTCTGTTTACCTGAAGAGTTACCACATCTTTCAATCACCACTTCTACCCACCAGCATTTCCCATTGCTGTGAAACACAGGTTACTGTTTTCTTCCAAAAATCTTGGGCCTCTGGCCTTTCTTCCATATAAACATTCATCTAAAGGCTAAGGGATGATTTGGAGTGTTACCGTCACTGGGGTGGCATGGATCAATTGGTTCAGCATCAAAAACAATGACCTAGGACACGATTTTCGGCACTCTGACCATGCTCCAGGATCACAGAGTTTCTTTAACAATTTGGGAGATTTCTTTTGAAACTTTTCTCTGCTCTTTTATCCCAAACTGTAAATCTCTTTGCTACTTAAAAATTTTATCCTACATTTAAGTTGTTAAGGTTCAAGCAATACAGGATATTATCATTGCTCTTTTACACCATTCCCACAGTAATTCCATCCTTAAAAGGAACTATTCGTAATAGCTGGTGTTCAGCTTTCCAGACAAATGAACACACACACACACACACACACACACACACACACACACGTATATGCAAAACACCATACTCTATTGTAATCTGCTTTTCCCCTCTCCACATTACATAGTGTAATTCTTTACAGGTCAACCTACATTTTAAAGGCTTTTGCATTTTAAAGGCTGCATAATGTTCCATGTAATGTATAATCTCTTTAAACAAACCGTTATTGATGTAACTTATTTCCTATTGTTTTTGCAGTTGTTAATAATACTGGGATTAATATTCCTATTTGTATGTCTTTCCCATACATCTGAAATTATTTCCACTGGTTAAATTCATACACGTATTTTGAGTGTGTGCACGTGTGTGTGTGTGTTTGTGTGCACACCCATGCTAAGAAAACACAAAGTTAAAAATTGGTAAATATTCTGCCTTTCCATTTGCCAAGAAATGTGCCCCTTTTTATATCTTGGTTGGCAGTTTATGAGAATGCTTGTGAGTTACCTTATTTGTTGACTTCATTGGGTGTTATAAATAGAACTTTTTATCTCTGATAATTAGATTAAATATTGTATTTTTGATTTGAGTTTCTTTTTTTGTGAGTGTGGTTGGATCTATTTTTATATACTTATTTGTTATTTGTATTTATTCTTTCAAAACTGCCTGTTTATGCTTCTGCCTCTTCAGGGTTAGCTTACCTTAATGACTGGTGGAAACACTTCATGTCTGGGATGGTTTTCTTCATCATATGTGTGGCAAATGTATTCTCCTACTTCTCATTTGTCTTTAATTTCATTTAGGGTGTGTCTTTCATCCAAACTGTTTGATATTTTTATGAAATTTATCTTCTTTGTTTTTGGTGTCATGCTTAGAAAAGATGACTTTTCCATCTAAATGCTGTATAAATATTTGTTAGTGATGTTTTTCCAGAACTTTTACATTTCTTTTTAAGTCAACTGTTTAATATATAGGGAATTTATTTTTGTGTACATTCTAACTTTTTTCCCATGGATAAAAATTGTTCCAACACCATAAAATGTAAGTTTGATTATACATATAGTATATGCGGTATTGTATATATAATATTATAACAGTCAACAAGATGACAGAACATATTCTGCACTTAGTAACAATAATTTGTACAAAAGTGCCTTTGTGGGAGCCTTGGGGTCTAGCTAGGAGATTGTGAGGCCCTGGCGGAACCCCAGACCGAGGGAGGCTGTTTTGAGACTTGCCTACAGTGGTCCTGGCTACAGACCTGGAAATAGCCCTGCCCCCTATGGCCTCCGCTACATACCCATTTGGCCTTGGTCCTGACACCAGCAACGTCTGCCAAGAGGCCCAGCAGGAGTCATGCTCGCTGAGCCCTGGTTAACAGGCAGCCAACCTTGACCGTGGCTGTGGATGCTGAAGGAGTCCACAGCCCAGCTCCAGCCCCTCCTAGCTACCAGTCCTGCCCACCCAAGGATGAGGCAGGAGACACGCCCATCCGTGCCACTGAGACAGGCCTTCCAACCTCAGTCCAACGGGAGCCACTGTAACAGCCCTACGGCTTGGCTCCAGCACCTCGCAGTCATGGGCCAAGAACATTCCTGCTGGCACAAGGACCCACCAGAAGACACATTCTTCTGTGCCCCAGAGGTACCCCTGCCGACCTCAGTCCAACTGCAGATCTTAAAGTGACCCTGTGACCCAGATATGACCCCTTGAAGTTGGGGGCTGGGAACACTCTGCCCACCCAAGTTCCTGGAGGAAGACACAGCCCCAGAGGAGGCCTTCCAAACATGGTCTGACTGTGCGTCTTCAGAGAGGCATCTCAGTAGGTAATGGGAACCAGCTCCAGGCATTCTGGCCAGAATGTTAAATCCTGAATCATGAAAGTACTCCCACGTCAATCAACTCTCCCTGTGTAGCTTTACTTTTTATCCCACTGCTTTGATCCCCTTGATCCATTCCCACATTGCTCCTCTATAAACATGAGGAAACTCCACTTCCTGCCAGGACATATTGGCCAGTGTATTAGCTTCCTATTGCTGCTATAACAAATTGCCGCAAACTTAGTGACTTAAAACAATAGAAATGTATTCTCTCATGGTTCTGGAGGCCAGAAATCTAAAATTAGTCCTATAGGGCAAACTTCAAGATATCATCAGGGAGAGTTCTTTCTTTTTTAGGCTCCTGGGGAGAATGCATCCTCGTCTCCTCCCACTTCTAGTGGCTGCCGGCATTCCCTGGTTTGTGGCCACATCCCTCCAGTCTCTGCTTTCATTATTGCATTGTCTTCTCTGCTGTGACCAAGTATCCCTCTAACCTCTCTCTAATAAGGACTCTTGGGATTACAATGAAGGATCCCTTGGATAATGCAAGATAATCTCCCCAAACAAAGATCCCTAATAATCACATCTACAAAGTCCTTTTTACCTTATAAGATTGATTTCAAAGATTGGGACCTGTCTCTTTGAAGGCCATTGTCTAGCTTTCCACAACCAGATATGGGAATTCTTTTCAGTGAGTAAATTATTTCCTCTTGAATCCTAGATGGGAATATGCTGAGACCCAACCCTAGTTATTCTGGAGGCACAGAGAAGTGGGAGAAGTCCTTGAGGAGGACAAGAATTATCTTGTAAGGCATCTGCTTCATATGAGGTCATTTCATGGTCTTCAGGCCAGAAAAAGGAAGTTTATCTAGTCCTCTAGCAAGGGAAAATGGAGGCTTTTGACAGCAAAGTGAGTTCAGGATAGTTTGGGGGTTCAGAATTCCCATGCTCAATCTCTAAAGCATTCCCATCCCAGGACTCAAGGTCTTACTCCGTCCCTTCCAGGGCCCTAGATGTAGCATAGGAGACCCAACTAGCGGCACATTTAGCCTCCTTTGTAGCCCTGCCATCCTTACAATTAGGCCCTAGGCCTGATTTTCAGCACTGCCTGCCTTGTGGATGCAGAGAGTTAATGTCTCATTAAATGTTGCCTTGGAAGTTTTCCAGCTGTCACATCATACACTAAACTGAGAGTTGACTGTCATGGGCCTATCCTACTGTTTCTTTAAGGCCTTCCTTTATTCTTAAAATTCCACAATTCTTATAATTACCATGGTTCTTATAATATTAATATGTTAGTGCTAACACATAACCCAGTGTTTCCCCTTCCACCTGTCCCTCATCCCAATCTGCTACAGTGAGTCTTAGCCATTATTCTAGGGGTTATCACCACCCCATTACCAAGCAGTGTTGAAAGAACCAGTTCCAGAATTCTATCTGGAAGATATGCTATGGTCTTAGTTGGGTGCCTGCCAAAGCGGAGCCTGAGACAAGATTCATATGTGCCTTAGCTGGGAAGTCATTTCAGGGAGCAAGACTGAGGTTATGAAGAGAGACAAAAAGGAAAAAGTGTCCCCGACTGAGGGGCTTATCACCCAAGTCCCCGCTATGGACAGCAGACACTTGACTGCACAAGAGCATATAGGATGCCTCCCAGAATTGTCTGAAGAAGGGGGTGGTGGTAAGTACCCACTGGCTTCTATCTATTATTATCAAGCTTCCCTCTGCACTCTGAGCTCCACATCGGTTCAGATCTAGTGAGCCCCCACCCATCTCACCGTTACTCATGGCACCAGAGGATGCCAGGGAAGAAGCTACACTCTCAGCTTGCAACAAGCAGAAGCCCTCAGGGAATTGTCCAGCCCAGCCACAGCTGAGATGAGAAGGAAGGCTGAGCAAGATATGAGTCAGAACCACTGATATGTCTGCTACGATGTACTCGGTAGAATTGCCCTGAGGATCGATAGGGACGCCAGGTCTGTAAGTTCATAGCATATTACTATGCACATAACAAACATTCACCAGTGTTATTGGTTGGGATGGGGATGTATTGTCAAACTTCTACGAGCAGCTTAGCGAATCTTACTTCATTTCATCTTCACAGCAATGTGCTGGGGTACAGGATATGCTCATTTCACAGATGAGGAAACAGGCCCAAAAGGGTGCAGTGGCTTATCCAAGGTCAAACCACTTATAACCAGAAGAGCAGGTCCATCCACAGTGTTTTCCCTGTTATACCAGGCTTCTCTGGTGGGCGAAGAGAGAGAGCTCCCTCTCAGGGAGGGAGTGTTGGGTAATTATTGGTGGGTACAGGAGTCAGAGGAACACACTCCTCAACCTTCCCACCTCTCTGTTATTAATCTGTCACTAGGGCTCTCAATTTTAATGAGCCTGTCCTCCTAGCCCCGGATGGCTCTTCTACCACCACTTCCAGGATCAGTATAGGTTCCCAGTGGCCCCCACTAACAAGACCCCGAGGGAGAAAGCACCACTTTCCTGAGGACTCAGTAGGAAACTGGGTTGATGGAAAGCTTCTCCCTCTTGTCTCTCTCCTGGGGCCTTTTCCTCATCGCCGGCTCCGAGTCATCCTCTTGGGGTGGGTATCTGGGAAAGAAAACCCTCCTCAGCTAGCCTGTGTCCAGTCTCAGTTATACCTCTAGCTTCCTGGCTGATTTTGAGGACATGAAAAAGCCCTGTAGGCCTCAGTGACCCCACCTTTAAATGGAATATCTATCGCCTGCCCTATTACCTACCATTGAACCAGGGCTAGAGAGAACGCATTTGTTTTTAAAAGAAAGTCTAAATACCAGATAGTAGGAGGCATCGCTGCTATACTTACGAAGGGCTTGAGGTGCCTAAGAAACAATCTGTCCCTCTCCCCGTCTACCTCCTCTTTCCCGGGAGGACTAATTTCTGAGGCTTCCAGGGGGTAACACTGTCACGAAGATGGCTCTGCGATAGAGATGTCAGCTCGTTTTCCCTCAGTGTCTTAGACACTGCCCCTTACTTTCTGGGCAAATAACTGGGGCTGCATAGCTCCTTGCTTTCCTGAAGAACTCACTGGCTTCCATGCCCATGACCAGGTAAGTATGCCCAGGGATCCTCCCTCTGGTCCTGCAAAAAAACAGAGACGGGGCTTCTGCTGTCATCAGCTCACACCTGACATTACACATGGCGCAACCGATGTCCCTGAAAAGGGAAGACTTGTTAGGGGAGGATCTGGGAGGGTAACGCAAAGGTTCTGGCTCCTCTTCTGGGCCCTTCTGCCCCCGTTTCTTGGAGGATGCCTGCTCTCTGTTACTCTTAAGAGAGCCTATGAAGGGTTCACTGCCCAAGACCCACCTCATCAGGCAGCCTAGAGCCTTGACTCCAGTCAGAGGTCTTGTTGAGTCTTTTCTTCTCTGGTAACATGGAGGGATTGGCTGGAGTTCCCGAGCAGGGAGCTGTCATCGTTCAGTAAGGAGAAGCGGGGCTCACTCCAGAGCCCTGAGAGGACATGGAAATGGACATGACGGGCGTCATGATGACCTTGTCAGACACTCTGGATGTTTCTGCATGGCCAGAGGTCGTCCCAGAATCCCACTGATGTCAAACAAGCTGCATCTCTGGCCACCTGAAGGTTGACAGTAGCTGTTTTGTTACTCTTCTATCCCTGGTTTTAACTTAATTTGTTTGTATAACCCTCCTAAGGGCCTATTCTTTTTAGTTGTTTACATGAAAAGAAACATGTCAGTGGGTGGATTGCTACATTCCCTGCGTGCCCCATCAAAACCAGAAAAACAGAAGTCCCTGCAGCAAACTTGCACCCTGCACTTGCCCCTACACCTCCCCTAATCCACAGAAGTCTAGCTCAGCTTCTAGTATGTCCAGAAAGTCTTCCAGGAGAACTCTAGCACATACAGATGCTCTCTTTCTCTGAAATCCTATAGACACTTAACTATTCATTATCTATTTAAGAAATATTGAGTACCCACTATGTGTAATACATTATTGCTATCGGAAAACTGTATCCTGTCCTCAAATTGCTTCCAGAGAAATAGGGGAAATATGCTCTACAGATAAATGACTTAGCTAGAAGGGAAACAGTAATAAGTTCCATGAAATAATGTGCAGTGGGAGCCTAGGAGGTGGGAGCGGGAGGAGAACAGAATGAGAAAGATACCAATGAAGAACTTTTTGAGATAGGGAAGTTTCCAAGAAGGATTCATTCAGCAGCTAGCATTTGAGTCAAGTCTTGAAATTCTTGGACACGTGGAGTTAGAGGGAAGCCATTAATTACAAGCAGAGAAAACAGCATGACCAGGGAGGTAGAAAATGACAGGGTCAAAATCTAATGCTTGTGTGAAAATGGACCAAAAGGGGAAATGGAGAGTAGTTGATGGCTCTTCGACATAATGTATGTAAAGAGCTGTTATCCATCCATTGGTTTGTCCATTTACAAAGCATTTATCAATTACCACTTTAATCAGTGATCTCACCCACCACGTGAGCTTAGGATTATAAGGCTATCTTAGAGTTCACCACACCTAACTTTTCATCCATATGAGCTCAGGCCCTCATCGACCCTTCCTTCCTGTTAGTCACCTGCAAGGGAATAACGTTGCTCTTACTGAAGCTCTAGTGCTGTTTATTCCGTGGAGAATAGGGAGGCACTGCTTTTCCTTTTTCTTTATTTTTAATCAAGAGCTTATTGCAAGATCTGGAAGACTGAGCTCAACCTAGCGCTCTCCATATGTGCCTGATTCATTGGAAGGCCTCTCCTTAGAACTAATGGTCGACCTACCATGCTTGAGTCAAGGACAAATGGAAGCCCGGTGGCTGTGTAATGCAGAAAACTAAGAGCCTTAGCAGCAACAAACCCATAGGTCATGCTTATCATTTTTATTTCAGAGGCGGGTAGCAGCTACTATAAAAATAATAACTTGAATGAAGCTGTTATCCAAAGTCTACTGTAAGGGCTTAATCAATAACAAGAACACTAGCAATTTATTGATCAAGGGGGTTTGGATTTATATTTCAGAGTATGTCCCTCACCTTGGAGAAATGTATTTGGCTGGACAATCTAATAACCACAAACGTGGGCATCCTCTCTCTGATTCTTGCCATAACTTTGCTTGATCTTCAGTTATTTCTAGAAGCCTTGAAATCTAGTTATGTTTTCAAATACCTTCTGGTTTCTCTGGAAAAAAATCATCAGTTTTCTATTTTGAAATCTGCTTATTGGTTTGAGCTGATCCCTCAGATTAAAATAGGGAACTTCCATCTTAATGTCACTCTATTCAAAGAGGAGTCTGCTTTTTATCTTAATTTGTTTTCTCAAGTATTCTGGCCCTTCCAGCTAGGAGAGGATAGGAAGAACAAGGCGGTGGCTGTTTTGTGCATCTCAGCTGAGAGTGAGGTGAAGGCGCTGCCCCTAGGTGACAAAGGAGGCCAGTGAGTGAGGTGCG
Source organism: Phataginus tricuspis (assembly GCA_029783875.1). NCBI lineage: Eukaryota > Metazoa > Chordata > Mammalia > Pholidota > Manidae > Phataginus > Phataginus tricuspis. The sequence continues at coordinate 6,522,544 of JAQQAC010004778.1, read as the reverse complement.
GCCTAGGGTGTAGGAAGATCACTGGGACGGCTGCGGACTTACCTGGGGCTTTGAACACAGATGGTTTAAAACATTTATTTTGAATAAATAACTTGAGAGGCCTTACACCTCCCCTCCTGCGACATTTCCTTATAGGGACTCATGGATCCAGAGGCTGAGATCAATATGACAGCGGTTACTGAGTTCATTCTACTGGGTCTGGTGGAAACAGAAAATCTGCAGTCAGCTGTCTTTGTTCTCTTCCTCTTTGCCTACCTGCTCACAGTCGGGGGCAACCTCAGCATCCTGGCAGCCATCCTGGTGGAGCCCAAGCTCCACACCCCCATGTACTTCTTCCTGGGGAACCTGTCAGTGCTGGACGTTGGCTGCATCACCGTCACGGTTCCCTCAATGTTGGGTCGTCTCCTGTCCCACACGCGTACAATTTCCTATGAAGCCTGCCTCTCCCAACTCTTCTTCTTTCACCTTCTGGCTGGGGTGGACTGCTTTCTGTTGACAGCCATGGCCTATGACCGATTCCTGGCCATCTGCCGGCCCCTCACCTACAGCACCCGCATGAGCCAGATGGTCCAGAGGATATTAGTGGCCATGTCCTGGGCTTGTGCCTTCACCAATGCACTGACACACACTGTAGCCATATCCACACTCAACTTCTGTGGTCCCAGTGTGGTTAATCACTTCTACTGTGACCTGCCCCAGCTCTTCCAGCTCTCCTGCTCCAGCACCCAGGTCAACGAGCTGCTGCTGTTTGCTGTGGGTTTCATAATGGCAGGTGCACCTGTGGTTCTCATCATTACCTCCTACATCCACGTGGCAGCTGCGGTCCTGCGAATCCGCTCAGTGGAGGGCAGGAAGAAAGCCTTCTCCACATGCGGCTCCCACCTCACTGTGGTTTGCATCTACTACGGGACTGGTATGTTCAATTACATGCGACTGGGCTCAGAGGAGGCTTCGGATAAGGACAAAGGGGTTGGGGTTTTCAACACAGTTATCAACCCCATGCTGAACCCACTCATCTATAGCCTTAGAAACCCTGATGTTCAAGGTGCCCTGTGGCGGGTGCTTGTGGGGAGAAGATCACTGACCTGAGGGGTGATAAGGTCCCTCCTTTCCTACCTTTTCTGGTTGAGAAACATTTCACATGAAGGCAGTCACCATGTTTCTTATTTCCTGATGCCTGAAGATTTATGTGGTGTGTTTGTCCTGCAAAGAACTCCTACGTAGTTCACTTATTCACTTATATCAGCAAACATTTGTTAAATTGCTTCTATAATCCAGACATTCTCTGAGGACAGTGGTGAATAAAATAGACAGAAGCCTCTGTGCTCATGCAGCCTGCATTCTAACGAAGGGAGGGAAAGTCAATGAAATCAGGAAGCATCACAGGAGGAGTATCCCACAGTGAGAAGTGTTATGGAGAAAAGCAAGATACGGGGAGGTGAAGTTGGGTTCTGCCAAGCAAGTCTGCTACCTTGTTTTGGATGTACCCACTTTCTGGGAAGAGCTGAAGCCTTGGAAGCCTGGTAGTTCCGGGCAGCAAGGCCCTATAGGGAAGGGCTATCTTGTTAATCACAGCCTAAAGTGACCAAGAATATCCCTGTGAAGTTTCTTCTGGCCAGGATGTGAAATTCCCTCTAGATTCAAGGGCAGAAAGATGTTTAAAAACAAGGGTCCAGTGCCAAGCACTATTCTATTCTACCGTTCACCTTTCACCTCCAAGAAAACCAGTTCCTTCTCTTCACTACCACACAAGAATCTTATAGGATAATATTTAGGAAACAGGTGGGGTCTAGAGAAGGAAACATCCCACTAAATAAAAAGCACATTAATGCATACATAATTTATCATCAGATCTTCCAAACCTCCTAGGTCAGAAAATAAATAAATAAAGTCCCTGGGATGGATGCCTCCTTCTAACTTCATGTTATTAGTACATTAGTACATCAGTACAGCTCCTCCCCAGAGAATGTCCTCATCTTGACGTTAATTCAGCCTTCAGCTCATCCATTCCTGATTTGTATCTTTTCTCTAGCCTCCCTTGGAAGTAATTTATTCTGCCCTGGTAATTCTACTGTCCCTCTTTGGTATCATTTCTGAAACTGTCCCATGGCTACACCTGGAGCCTGGCTTCTCTGTGATCTCTTCTTGGAGCCACGCAATTGGAAGGATGGGCTAAGATGAGGATGGGAAGAAAACATGGGAGTGGGAGGAAGGACGGGATTGGGAGTGTCTAAGGAGCAGAGGTCAAGTATGTCTCTCTCCTGACACTTTTGGAACTTCAGACACTTCAAGGTTAAAAATAACAAGCTTCCCTCAAAGGGCAAAATTCTTGTGAATGAAAATCAGGGAAGTGAGTTAGAACCACTGCTCTGTGACTTTGGAAATGTCCTTTCTGTGGCTGGGTTTGTTTCCACCTCTACTCCAAGGAACTGGGACAAGACTATCCCTCCACAGCTCTTCACATTAAATGACCTTCGATCACAATAGTTTGGATGAATTTTTCCTAGGACTGAATCTACAAAACACTTTAACACCATTACCACTACCACATCCACCAGTCCATCTATCCTGTGACCATTTAGCACCGCCCAAATAGCTCTTACTGTTCCCCAGAGCGCCCCAGGCCTTAGCATTGCTTCCTCCTGGACACTGACCTCCTGGACTCTTAAGGATGTTTTCCTTGGAAATTGTTTCCTATGTTCTACCCGTCCTCCAAGACCAAAGTGTTTCTTTAACAAACAGGGAAGCTGTATTTCCTTTGGGATTCCTCTTTTTGTATCCCCCAATGTAAATATCTTTAGATAAGAGTTACTTAGGAATGTTATATCTGATAGTGGAAACATTCAGACAATATTATTTCATCAAGTAGGAAATAAAAATCCAAGTGTCCCTTCACTGCACCACAGATACCATTACTCAGAGTTAATTCCTTTTAAGGGTTTTATGTTCATTCCTCCAGAGATTTTACACATATGTGATATGTACCTTTCACGGCCCTAGAATATTTACTGTTCTGTGATCTGCTTTTTATTTTTCCTACACATTGTGCAGTATAATCTTTTACATTCCAAAGACTTAAATTGTTATTTATCTGTTTAAATGGTTGTACAATGTATCATTGTACACATAAACCATAATTTATTTAATCAAACCTCTACTGATATAACTTGGGTTGTTTCCAATTGTTTTACAATAACAAACAAAACTGTGATGACTATCTCTACAAAGATGTCTTTCCAAATTTCTGTAATTATTTGCCCAGGATCAATACATATGAATAACTTAATCAAATTAAGGAAATGCAAATATAAATTTTGGATACACATGCACACACATACATAGTATCCTCCTACTTTCTGAAACTTTTGCACCAATCTGTATACGCACTAGGTTATGATAGTATTGTTTACTCACATCCCTGCCAACAAGGATTGTTATAAATAAATATCTTGATTTCTTACATTCTGGAGGTTGAGAAATGGCAGTATTTTTATTTGAGTATTTAATTCTAGTTAAAACTGCAGCTGGATATCTTTTCACATATTTATTGGCCAACTATACTCTTTTGGAATTGCATGTTATAGCTTTTGCCCTCTTCCACTGGATTATTTGTTTGTTATAATATCTTAATTGTTATGGGTATCAACATTTTTTTATGTAGCTTGCAAATATTTTCTCTAACTTGTCATTTGTCTTTCAATTTGATGTGTGTTTTGCCAAATAGATGTGTTCCATTTTTATGTAGTCAAATCTGATTGTATATTCTTACAATGCTTATTGATTTTATGCCCCATGTTGAATGGAAAAGATTTTTTCCATCTGTCTCAGGCAATATAGTCTAGGTTATATTGTGCTAACAAACAGCCCCTAAAACTTGAGTTCATGTGAAATTATGCGTTATCTGATGGATCTAAGGAGAGTCATTGTTTTTTAGGCTTCTCATCTTTTTTCTTATTGTGAGGATGAGAGTAACAACTTTCAAGCTCTTTACATGTCAAGAGTGAAAACTGGAAGACTGCATTTTTGATGTTTGTGGTGAACGTACACGGTCTTTCAGTTTTCTATTTCCCCCTTTATAATAGCTGCCAGTTTACATTTGGCAACCAGATGATTCCAGGGAATGTGGTTCCACCCATGGCTCCAGAGTAGAGGTATCGGCATATCTAACTGGCCTGGCCACAGTGATGGTTCTACATGGATATGTGGCCTAAATTAGTTTAAAAGATTCATTATACTAGCATTTTGCAACTGGGTTTCCATCACAAAATTAAGCCCTACATAAAATGGTTTGAATGACTATTTTCTCGATTCTTCCAGGTCTACATAGTGAGCAATATTCTAGATGCACAGGACAAGAGTTGATTCATCGCATAGGATGGATACCTTAGGTTAGTAGAACTGAATTCCCTTTGGAAGCCCTGGTCGAAAAGGGCCACTCTAGACTTCTGTTCCTAGTTAAGCAAAGAAACATCCTTGCCTGCAGAAGAGCTACCATATGCTGACTCAAGGGGCCAAACCCAGGAGACAAAGGAATCCTAAACAGACATTGCTGGCCACTGCACTGCTTTCCCCTCACACGGCATTTGTTGATTTCAAGATGGGCCTGAAAGGCTGAAAGCAGAGGCTGCAGCTGAGAGGCTAGGAAGTGAGCAGAGTTTTTAGCAAGCTTGTGGAACTGGAGAGACAGAAATTGGAGTTAGTGTCCTGACAAAGGGAGAAGGATGGTAACGCACCAGGTTTTCACTTGGGACTCTGCTACATCCTAGAAGTAACACATAACAGGAAATAGCCCATCCTCACATGCAAGGCAACTCAGCCTTGAATCAGCTCCATCCTGATTGAATAAAGGTGATCTCCTCCTATCCTTACTGCCTTTTACTTACAGAAAAAGAAATAAATCATTTTTGCCGGACAAAGCTATCACCCAGACCAATGCCATCCAGTAGAAATTTAATCCGAGCCACTTATGAAATTTAAAATTTTCTAGTAGCCACATTCTAAAAGGTAACAATAAAAAATGAAACTAGTTTTGATAATATATTTTATTTTATTCAATGTGCCTAAAATATTATCATTTCAACATGTAATCAATAGTAGGAAATTATAAATGAGATCTTTTACAATTTTGTTTCTCATACTGTCTTCAAAATCCTGTGTGCATATTAAATCTACAGTACCTATCAATATGGATGCTAAATTTTCATCAAAAATACTTGATCTGGGTCCTCTCATGAGTCTGTAAGCCAGTGGTGTAGCCATCTCAAGGCTTGGCTGGGGAGGGGTAGGCTTCCACAAACATTCACAGGGTCATTGGTAGGATTCAGTTCCCTGCCAGTTATGGGACCGAGGGCCTCTCAAAACACGGCAGCTTCCTTTCTTAGAGCAAGGACGCTGCCAGAAAGAAAGATAGAGAAATACTTCCCATTTCGTTTTTCATTTAATCATTTTTGTTTTCAACAATATGCTGGAGAACATTCTCTGTCAATATTTTCATCATCTTTAATGGCTGTTCCTTGAGGAACATATTTTTTTATATGTCAGTGTGTTTTGCACGCATAGTTTGATGCTATAGATCCCATTCTGTTTCTTACTCTTTGCATGAACACTATTTTTATGATTCATTCTCCTTACTGTATGGACACCCAAATCCCTGCTTCTCTTCCCTCTTTCCAATCCATTCTCTATACACGCTCCTTATTAGCAAGACAACATGAAATGATGGGGGTCACTTTTTAACTAGGATAATTGACAATGATTACCATGAAGACTTATGATCCCTACCACACAACGGCGACAGGAAATAACATGTCTTAAACCTAGGGCACTCATCTGGGGATTTCTTAGTACTTCCATGAACAGTAGTAAGTGGTAATGAGCAATTTCAGTCACCACAACACGAAAAGAACAGAGTAACTAAGAACTTACTTCATGCATGAAAATCTCAGTCATTCTACCAGGCATCAACAGAGACCCGGCAACGTGATAGCCAAGGGGAGGGAATCTAGACTGAGGAGTGGAGAGTAGAGATTATGAACTTTAATTATAACCTTGGGACAACCTACAGTAGTGCGACTGTGTATTGTTTCACTACCGTTTTGCTTAAAACTTTCCAGCTCATAACTGGCCGCCACCTTGAAGGGAAATCTGGATTATGGGATGCCTAACTATCGTCTCACGTATTTGGGACTAAGTGAGGCTGAATGCATTTTAACAGCAACAGATCGAGGCCCCATGTTACAGAACGGGAGCTGGATAAAATGGAAACTACAAATGGATCTGAGTGACACCGGCATGGACTGTATCAAACATAAACGCCAGGGAATCCGATAATATGGTGAATTCAATTCTTGACGTTTTCATGTTGAATGTGCCTTACACTGTCAAGATAAACTCTACTTGGTCACGATATATTATCCTTTTTATACAAATTCTAATTCTGCTAAGTTCTATTTGATATTATTTTTGCTGTTTTGCAATATTTTATTTCACTGATTTCTGCCATCATCTTTCTTCCCCTTGCTTGTTTCTTTAAAACACTCTAGTTGCTCTGTTCAATTTATTAATTTGGATACTCAGATCATTTGTTTTCAACTGTAGTTCTTTCCTGATGTAAAGCTGTTTAAAAGCAAAACTATCTCCTTTGTTCCTGCTTTTGATTTATAGTTTTTCTTTATTGTTTTTTAGTTCCAAGTATTCCAGAATTTCTGTCATGATTTCCTTTTGAACCCAAGGTTTATGTAGTATATTCACTTCATATTTAGTAATGCCTTCTTAAATTTCTAGATATTTGGTCATTTTAAAGCTCTCCTTTTATTATCAGTTTCTAACCTTGGTGCACAATGGTTAGAAAACATATTTGCATTATCAACTATGGTTCCAGAACATATTAGTGGAGAACAAACATATATTCCTTCTTTAGACTTTATTGAGACTTCCTTTGTAGCATAGCACATGCTAATATTTTATTTTTACCTAAAAGGACAGGTATTCTACTGATATCGTACGTATAAGTTTGAATACTCAAACTTAATAATTTCCATTTGCTGTATGTTCTTCTCTCTTTTTTTTTATCACTTACTGCCTCCCACTTAATAGGTCTTTTTTCTTGAGGTTGGTTTGAAAGTGACACATTCTATTTTGCAAGCTCAGGTGCTTTCCCTTAACTTAAAACACATGCATTTTCATTTATCCCCATGAATTTCTTAAACACATCTCTATTTTCCCCCAGAAAGACAAGTTATTTATCATGCCCCCCTGTCCTTGTATTCCTTTGCTCTCATCCACTGCATAGTGTTGACTAGGTAGTAGTTTATCTAGTGTTTAGAATGTTATTTTGGACATTTCTCTATATTTTGTCTGTGCTTTTTCAGTCAAGAATAAACTTCACTATGTTATTTTCACACGTATTTCCCATATTTATTGCATCATCTTCATGGATGTTTTCCTTCTTATCTGAGTACTTTCAAGGTAGATCTTTGGAAAACTATTTGGGCCTTATATGACTGAGAATAATTTTATTAGGCCCTCAAATTTAAGTGACTATTTGGCTGGACACTGGTTTTTATATTTAAGGTTGTTTTCCTTAATGCTTCACAAATATTACTAATTGTCTCCTTATATCTAGTATATTGCTGAGGAATCTGAATTCAATCTTACTATTCCTCCTTTGTATGTAATCCCCTCTTTCTGAAAACTAAAAATTTTGTCTTTGTGCTGTTCTTAAATTCCACTATGTTGTGTTTAAAGGTTTTTTTTATTATTATTACCTTTGTTTGGAGCTTTATGGGCTCTGTGAATCATCCTCAGGTTGTTCATATACTGTATTTCCAGAAAAATCTATGACCGTCGGTCCTTGAAATATTTCCTTCCCTCTTTCTCTTTTTATCGACTCATTTTCTAGTGTTACTTTTATTCATATCCTCTCTCTCTCTCACTCCTCCCCCCATATTTTCTATATTTTTCCTCTTCACTGCTTGCTGCCTTGAAGAGAGTAACACGCTGATATTCTGGCACACTAATTCATGGTTTACCTATATCCATCCTGTTATTTATCTCATCTTTTGAATTATTTACTTCAACGATTATGTTTTCATAACGAATGCTTCCACTTTGTTCTTTTTATGTTTCATAGTCTTCGTATCTTCCCTCAGATCCTTGAGTATATTCATCAGGCTTCTAATAATTCTAATTCTTTTCCAGTAATTTAGATTCATGTGGTATATGTTGTTGATTTATTTTTATCCTGGTTGAACTCTCAGATGGCAGGTTAATGTCACATGGGAACTCATGTTCACCAGAGGTATTCCTACCATTCTGTAAGAGCTACTCAGAAGAACAAGAGTCCCAGCTCGGTCCCTCGAGGTGCTCACCTGGAGCAGGGGAGGGGCACAGGATGATTCCCAGAGAAGAACGTCTCAGGTACGACGCAATTACCATTGGCCACTGCTATTTTATTGCCACTCCACTGGACAACATCTGTGATGACTAGAAAGAAATTTCCTTAGCTTGTATTCCAACAGCCTTGAAGATTTAGAGAGTGACTGACTGCCCTCAAGCTCACCTGCATTCATCAGCTCTTCATGCTAGCAGGGTTCTTAACTATTACCATGGACCCCACTGTAGCAGAGGTGGCTGGTTTTCCCCTAATACAAAGTTTTTGCCTCTTCCATACTAATATAATATTAGCTGGGAATGTGGGTACCAAGTATAAAGAATACATTTCTCAGACTCAATTGCAGCCAGGTAAGGCCAAATGACCAACCTCTGGCCAGGAGGATATAAATGGAAGAGATGTACAACTTCTCCCAGATTTTGCCCTTAGTGGGAAAAGCTGTGTCCTCCAGTTGGCCTTCCCCTTTCCTACTGGTTGAAAAGAAGACTTATTGGCAGAAGCTTAACAGCCATTTTGGACCGTGATATGGAACCGTTATTTGAGGTTGGCAGAAAACCAAGAGAGAAGTAGCCTGGATTCGTGATTGTATAGTCAGAATATCAGACCCAGACCACTTGCCTGTAGCTAAAAGAGAAATAAATATTCTGCTTTTTAAAGCTACAATTATTTGGAGTTTCTCTATTAAAATAGCTAAATCATAAGCATTTTCCCCACAGAATCCCAGTTAAGTAGACAGGACAAATATAATTTCATTTCACAGAAAAGAAGTCTAGGTTCATACAAAACAAGTGGAGGCAGTTAGGCTTGGATCTGGGCCTCCCCAAGGGTCAGCCCAGGACTCTTTCCTCATGAAGCTCCACTGAGTTTGCTCCTGGACTCAACTTTAGACAATGATTTTCCATTCACTCTCAGTCTCAGTATGGAATTGTGCGTTTTACAGTGTAGAATAAAAATCATAAGCCCCAATTATGTTTAACTCAATCTTGGTTGAGGCTAGTGGCCACAAGTTTCAATAGCAAGAACCTTGAGAAGACTCAAGATTCTTTTACTGCAAATGTGAAAATCATCATGCACAATTAGCCACTACTTAAGCAGGTAAGGAGGGTTGGAGAACAGCTACACGTTAGGTACCATAATACTTAATTTAAATTTATTTTATCATCTCATTATAAATTGTTCATAAATCTGTTTACTGAAAATAACATAGATCATTCCCTTTTTGTTGAGAGCTTTGTTATAATAGTTACAAGGGTTTTTGATTCATAACCTTGAGGCAATAACTGTTTGCATAATTTCCCATTTTTGTAAGAAATATATACTTGTTCATTGAAGTAGTACTCATTGCCATCCATTTGGGACCTTACTAATATTTTGATCATTAATGCATTTTCCATGACCTCAGTGACAGAGTTTTGATGAACTTACAGACTTTTAGAATTATGAACATTGCAGAAAACATTCCTTCTTATGAAAAGTAAAATAAATGAGTAAATAATCAACTCTTAATAGATTAAAGCACGATGTAAAATCTTGATTTTCCTCAACAATATCAAACTCACAGAGGGACTCTGGGAGGGGCAATAAAGCCCATGTGGGATTCATAAACGAGAAACCTGAGGTAGAAGTTTCTGTGAAGTTCCCCCTGGAGGGCATGGAGGACCCCTGCAGAGTCTCTGCAGAAGTCACTGTCCCCACGAGAAGGAAGTTTTGCCCGAGAAACCTCCCCAGGTTGTTCCGCAGGCTATAAATGAAAGGGTTCAGCAGGGGGGTCACCACTGTGTACATGACAGCAGCAGCTGTATCCCCTTCTACTGAGCTGGAGGAAGAGGACGAGAGGCACAGATAAGCCCTGATCACCGTCCCAAAGAACAGGACGACAACAGCAAGGTGGGAGCCCGAGGTAGAGAGGCCTTGCGCCTTCCCTGGGCAGAGGGCACCCCAAGGATAGCTGAGGCGATGCAGATATAAGAGCCCAGGATGAGCGTGAAGCGGAATAAAATGACTGCTCCCCCCAAGAAGACGAGCACAAGCTCACTGAGCTGAGTGTCCAAGCAAGACACCTTCATCAGGGGCCTCAGATCACAGAAGAAGTCAGGAATCATCTCCGAAGAGCAGAAGCAAAGTCCAAAGATGAGCGATGTGTGGGTCATGGCAACAAGACTCGTAAGGATCCAGCAGGAAGTCACGAGAAGGGCACAGCGCCGGTGGCTCATGGCCATCGTGTAGTAGAGAGGGTGGCAGATGGCCACATAGCGGTCATAGGCCACTGTGGCCAGGAGAAAGATGTCCATGTCCCCAAAAGCCAAGAAGAAGTAGAGCTGAGCCAGGCATCCAGAGTAGGAAATGGACCTGCTCTGGGTCTGGACGTTCACCAGGGCTCTCGGCACAGTGCTGGAGATGAAGAGGACGTCAGCACAGGCTGGCAAGGAAGAAGTGCACGGGCGTGTGGAGACGGGCGTCAGTGCCGATGGCCAGTATGACGAGCAGGTTCCCAGCTACTGTGACCACATACATCCACAGGAACAGCAGGAAGAGAATGTGCTGCTGATCTGGCCACCCTGAGAGTCCCCAGAGGAGGAACTCAGAGATGCTAGTCTGGTCCCCCCCTGCCATGAGCCCAGTAGTCAGGGGAAGAGACCTCAAGTGAGACGCATGGAAGCTCTCTCAATTAATTTCCCTCTAGATGATGGATGAATAGACCATTCTCTGAACTCTAGAGAAGAAAGAATGACCTTACATATTTCTATTGATCACATGCTATGGCACTGAATACTTCTATTGAAACCTAACAAATACAGTGTGCCAGGAAGTGTGGGAGACACAATTTAAAATAATTAAAATAGATTGCTTTGTTTATTTCTCTACATTCGTTTCCGTCCCAAATTTCTTCAGTTGTAGTTTCTTTTTCTTCAGCTATACTCTCAGGGCTTCAAGACACAGGGGAGCCCATTCATTCATTCATTCCACAGATTAAGTACCAACTCTGCACCTGGTAAAGTGCTTGATAAATAAGACAAGGATAATCCTTAACCTCAGAGAACTGTCAGTGTTATGAACAGCTGTAACTGCCCATGTTTAAATCCTGAAAAGTTTTGATTCCTGGTTCTCCACCCATTCAGCTGCCTTCAAATCACTCTCAGACACCATATTTTTACCTGTTCTGATCCATCAGGCCCAAAAGTCAATATTCTGAAGACAGAGATTCATATCATCTATTCTGTCAAAACCAATTTAACAAGCAGCTATTTAGTAAATATATATATACAGATAACTCTCTTTGATTATCTGTAAGGACAGAAGAAATCATAATCCCACATCTCCAAAATCTCAAAAACTGGTCGGATGTGCATACACACACACACACACACACACACACACACACACACACACACACACTGCCAATACAAAGCAGACTGAGGCAGAAAAGGGAGGCTTTCTGGACCATAAATATAGTTCAGGATTACCAAATGCATGGGGGCAGCCAATTGAGGCAAACTCTTGAAAAAGGCCTGGTGGTATGAAACCCTGGACAGGTTCTGAGATGGGGAGCAGAAGCTTTGAGCTTGAGGTGGAGGAAGGATTGTAGGCTGACATAAAGCTGGACAGGAAACTGAGTAAGAAATGTAGGAATGTTTGGAATGTAAAGTAAAGACTCTGGATGTTACTCTTTATGTTAAAAAAAAGGCCACTAACGCTATTTGGACAAGAAGTTATGTTAATGCTTGAGCAGGCAAAAATGCAATGAAAGTATAAATAAATAACAAAATCAAAAAACAAAAATGTCCTTTCTACCTGGAAACAAATTTTTTAATATTGCTACTAATTAACTCTTGGATTCAAAGGAGAAATAAAAATCTAAATCTCATAAATTTTAAAAAGTAATAATTATAGTGCGAGGACTTCCGGGAAGATGGCGACATGAACGGACCAGCAGAAAAATTCCTCCCAACATTATATTTATTCATGAAAATACAGCAAATACAACTATCCCTAAAAGAGAGACCAGAATACACAGGAAAGTGCACAGTGTACAGCTACACCTGTGAGAACTTGGCAGTTGGTGAGGCGGACGGGATACGGAGCAGCGATCCGGTGGGACCGAGCGCTCC
>JAQQAC010004778.1:6488277-6509543 GCA_029783875.1 Phataginus tricuspis | reverse complement strand
GGTTGGTGGGGGGGACCTGATGAAGGGGGTAGTTTAATCATCACAATATTGCTCATGTAATTGTAGGTTAATGATACTAAAATAAAATAAATTGTAAAAAATAAAAAATAACAGTAAATAATATAAAATGTGTTTAAGCATCTAACACAAAAAGAACAATAAAAATAAACTGAATATGGAAAAAATTGAGCAAAAATTGAATTAGAAATCAGAAAACAAAGTAAAAAAATAAACTTGAGTTCTTCAGTCTTTTCAACAAGAGGTTCTGGGACGACTTAACTCAAAATAGGTCAAAGACCTAAATATGAGAGCAAAACTAGAGAGCAAAACAATACTAGAAGAAATATAACCATAAGTTTTCATGACTTTGGATTAGGTAATGGTTTCTTAGATATGACCCCAAAAGCATACTCAACAAAATGAAAAGCAGATAAACTGCATCTGTACTTCAAAGGACATCTTCAAGAAAGCAAAAAGACAACCTGTAGTGAGAAAGGTGTGGGGATATGGGTGAAACAGGGGAAGGAGATAAAGAAATACAAATCTCAAATTATAAAATTAAAATAAATTAGTCATGAGGGTGAAAGTACAGCATAGGGAATAGAGTCAATAATATTGTAATATCTTTGTGTGTTGACAAACTACAGACTTGTTGGAACGAGCATTTAGTAATGTATATAATTGTTGAATCACTATGTTGTACACCTGAAACGAATATAATATTGTATATTGTATATCAATTATATTTCAATAAAAAATAAATCAATTTTTTAAAAAGACAATGCATATAATGGAAGAAACTTTTGCAAGTCCTATCTTTGATAAGAGATTTTTATCTAAACTATAAAAAGAACAACTACAACTCAATAACAGAAAAATAACTAACAGTTTACTAATGAGCAAAAGATCTGAATAGACATTTCTCCAAAGAAAATATACAGTCAATAAGCACATAAAAATATGTTCAGCATCACCACTAGGAAACCGCACATCAAAACCACAATGAGACACCTCTTCACATCCCCTGGAGTGGCTAGAATCAGTACGTCCGATAACAAATGCTGTCAAGGACGTGGAGAAATTGGAACCCTCATGCACTGCTAGTGGGAATGTAAAATGTTCAGTCTCTTTGGGAAACAGTCTGGAAGTTTCTCAAAAGTCAAACACAGAATTGTCATATGACCCACCGAGTCACCCTAGGTGTACTGGAGAGAAAAGAAAACATACGCCCACACGAAAACTTGTACACAAATGTTCATAGCAGCATTATTCACAGAAGACAAAAACTGGAAACAACCCAAATGTCCATCAACCGGCAAATGGATAATTAAAATGTATCATATCCATAAAATGGGATACTATGTGGCAATAAAAAGAAATGAAGTACTGACACATGCTACAACATGGATGGACCTTGAAAACATAATGCTAAGTGAAAGAAGCTAGACAAAAAGGACAACATTGTATGATTCAATTTATATGAAGCATCTCAAATAGACAAATCTATAGAGACAGAGAGTATATTAGTGGTTGTCTAAGGCTGGGAGGGACGGCCAAGTGAGGGTGAGGGCTAAGGAATGTAGGTTTCTTTGGGGGTGATGAAATGTTCTAAACTTGATTGTGGTGATAGTTGCACAATTCAGTGGGTTAAAAATATAAATGAAAATTGAACTGTACACTTGGAATGGGCAAATTGTATGATGTGTGAATTGCTTAACAAAGCTGCTAAAAAGTTTTAACAGACAAAATAAAGAAACGATAAGAGGAATATAAATGAAAAAGGAAATTATTCAAAATCACTTTGACTCCATGCAAATCAGTGTGTAATTTTAGATAATATAAATAATCTTTGGAGAAAACAGATGATAGAGATAGATAGATAGAGATAGATAGATAGATAGATAGATAGATAGATAGATAGATAGATAGATAGATAGATAGATAGATAGATATAGATAAGTAGATAGACTACAGATAGGTAGATATATAGAGAGAGCTGCATGTGTATGTAGATATATGCATACATGTGTTTCTTAGCTCTGTCCACAGAGCAGACCTAGAAGGATGAATTTTAATAGCAATGAGAAAACTTATCATCCAGAAATCAATTTTGAAATGTCAAGAAGGATTTTACAACCCAGGTCTGAAGGATGGACAGGCCCGAAGCAGATATAAAGGACAGAGAGAGAGACAGGCATAGAGACAGAGATATGCAAAGACAGCTGCCCAGAAGGAGCTGTGACTTCTACATAAAGGTTCGGCAGTCACAGATTAGTATTTTTAGGAATAAATTCTCTAACCTCACTCTCTTCCTTCCCACCAGTCTCTGCTGCAGCTCTCCACTGGCTAAACAAAACCAGATGCCAGAGGATAAGGCAGCCTGTTGATGAGTCCAACTTCCCAGAGGCAGAGCAGAGAGGAGAAAAGAGAAAAAATCTCGAGAAGCAAATGGAAGCTGCCCAGGACACAACCCAGTGCTGTTTAATGCAACTCCTGTGTTAGCAGTAAAGATAGAGCCCCTCTCTATTAACAAAAGTGATATTTGGAATAAAAATAAAGGCTAATTGCTCTTTGTAGCATGGAGTGCAAACAGAATTCTGAGCTATCCATTTAGTTTAAAGGTGGGGTTCATTTGATCTGCTGTGATTAGATGTTAAGCCCAGAAAATGCACAAAATATCTGCTCTCTATTTTAGTATAAATGCTTGTGTGAAAATGTTCAGCTGTAAGTATCTTATTCAGCTAAATATGAAATTGTCCTTGAAAATAAGTTTTTTCAGCATGCTTGATTTCAGAGATTATTTTTGTAAGCTATGGAATGAAATCTTAAACTCATAAGGGTCTTCTGTGTATGTTCAACCAATGGACTCACTTATTAATTAGTGAATTACCTAAATTATGTTTTCATATTTGCACCTCTAACATCTGGAACTGTGTGTAGTACCTTCTTTTTTTTATAGTTGTAGGTGCTTTAGAATTTAACTTGTTTTTCCTTTCTCTTTATAGTTAAATTAGTTATCTAGTAGATCACTTCTTTTAAGCTAAAAATATGAGGGTTTATAGCTCTTTCTATAATATCATAAAGACCACAGGTGATTTGATTTGACCCAGTGACTTCAATTCTTTTTATTCTACTAGTGGCTATATAGTTAAATAGCATAATTACATACTTACACATTTATTTCTCCATTCATAAAGTCAAGAACAAACAAGAACTTCAGTCCCCTCCATGTATACACAATTAGAATGTGTTTTGTCCCCTACATTCCATCCCATTCATGGTCTTTCCTAAATTATCCAGAAAGTTAAGATGCAGATTATTCACAGTATTTAAATATGTGCAGACACGTGCTACTTTTTAAAATATTTTCATTTAACTTTTAAATATGTTAACAACAGGAATAACTAACTGGCTATAGCATTTTGAGTTGTGAAACATTCCTCTCAAAAAAACTCTCAATTTTCCAGTAGTTTCTGGCATTGGCGCATTATGAGGAGAAGTCTGAAGCTAGTTTGAATTTCTATTTCCTCTTAAGAAATCTGTTATTAAATCTGGCACTGAAATATTTATTCTAAAAACAGTGTTATCCCTATTAAAAAAAAACAACCAAAATATCACCAGGTTACATCCAGGGATATTTCCATTAATAGTCTCCAGACCATGGTGAGGATTTTATTTGTGATCTCAGGTTTTGGCCTCTCCACAATTTCACCTTTTACCATAACTTTAATTGTTGCTTTTGTTCTATTTTTTCTGTTTTTTTTCCCCTGCAACTACTATTCTTCTTAATTAGATCACCCATTCTCTCTATCATGCAAAATTTCTCTTCTTTTATATTGTTTCAAATGTTATTCCTATAACATATTCCTCTTTGCTTTTTAATCTTCTTCTAGAAGGATTTCTGAAGTCTGTCCCCCATGTTACTAATTATTTCCTGATGTTAATTCTGCCTAAAAAGTCAATTAAAATTTTATTTTTTTGCCCATACTAATTTCTGTCTGCTGTTTCCAGATCAACTTCAGTTTCATATAACTTTGTTTCTGATTTCTGTTACATATTATTAAATTTCTTAAGACCTTGGGAAAAAAATAAAACATTTTCTGTCCCATTTCTTAAATTGTTTACAAGTAAAAGTTTTTCTTCCCAACATTTGAAGTGTTGCTCCTTTTCTGTTACCCTAAAAATATATTCACAGGTCATTCATTAAATGAGAGGGAATTTAACCCAGCCTGGAATTTGCCAACAGACAATTCATTTGGCCTCTCTCAACATCATAGGTGCTCTTCCTTTGGGGAAAAGGAATGGTCAGAGATTCCTTAATAAGTTAATGAAAGCAGTAGTCACTATCTGCAGATGATATTTACAAGTATTTTAGTGTTAAACCATAATTTTTCCCATAGTTCTCTCCTATACCGGTGCACAATTCCTTGTCCCCAGTGAGTATCCAGTAACTGAACACGAAAATAGTGAGAATCTGAGAAGAACATAAGAGCAAATGTGATTAGTAGGAAGAAACAACATCATGAGATGTCATTTTATCCATGTCTGGGGATCTCATGTCCTGGACCCTGGAACATGGTCTGAACGCAGGGCAGGTGACAATTGGCAAAATGGGGTGATGTGATTTGAAAGAAGACTAGAGGAAAATAGTATTGAACAAATGTTTTACCATGTGCATTATCTGATAGAAGATTTTGGAGAGTTGTCCAACAATTATGTAAGTCGACTAAGAATTAATAAAACAACAGTTAATGTTGACTAAGTGCTAACTATGTGCTAGGCTCTGCTAAGACTTTTTAAATGTTAATTTGTTTGATCTTCATAAAAACTTAATGAGAATATTATTATTGTTTATTTACTCCTATTTTAGAGTTGAATAAGTCTGATAAATAACTCTCTGAGGTTAATTATAGCCAGTAAGTGGCAGAGCCTGGACTGAAACCCGCCAGAGCCCACAGTCTTCACGTGGTCCTCTACATACAGCCGCTGACCTCTCTGCATACGAGGTGTTCAGTCATAGGACAGGGGCCATTAGTCAAGACTTTTATAAAGGTGACACACACATGGAGAGGACTAGACAACATCCAACCCACTCCCTCTATGAATTAAACGTTCAGAGACCTCCCATCTGCTGGATAAAGAAAGTATAACTCGCACCATAACCTTCCCCAAGTCAAATCCTAGAGGAAAGTTGAAACATGTCTTTCCTTTGCACACTTAGCACCACAAAGGCTTCCATATAACCTGGATGAACAGGAGCTGAGTTGTAGCACACCGCTTGTATCCCAAGGGGTGGTTCCAGCCTGTGCTGAACAGCAGAGGCACCTGCATCCCAACAAAGAGGTAGAACAGGTCAGCCCAGGGCTTGGACCCTGGAGGACCACTCTCCTAAATGCCTTCTTCCCGTGCTTCCTTCTAGAAAAGAACTCTGGGGAAGACTACCCTTGAGAGCTGCTGTGTCCCCTCAGGGGACAAACATAAGAATGTGTCAGTAGGTCTCAACAATTATTTGGTATTTTCCTGAATGGAGACATGGAAGAGTCATTTCTCAGGACATTATAACCTGGTGAATAATGCACAGTTCCCTCTCTGCTATAACACACCCTCCGTCCTTGAAGAGGACTCTAGAGTCCTCATCTTCAGGCTCCATCTAGGATGGCTCCTTCCATCCCTCTGCTCCATGGTTGAGAAACTAGGGTATCCTCTTTGCAAACCACCTCAACCTCAGCTTCTCCCACCCAGGAAGAGAAGGACAGAAGACCACTCTGCAGCATACCTGCTTCCACAAAGGAATGGTAATGGGTATCACACCAGCTGAATGTAAACTCCCCACTTGTGGAAGAAGATAGAGGACAGCATCTGAGCTGTCCCCACAGTAGGAGTTGGGGAACAGGGTCTTTATGAAAAAGGCATCTAGGGATAGCCAGCAACTACACTGCCTGCATCATCTCCTTTGACCTTCACAAAGCTCCAGAGGTAAGTAGAATTATTTTGTCATTATCGGATGAAAAAATGGTGACTTGAATGGTCTAAAGTCACACAGAGAGGTAGAGGCAAAACTCAGACTCACTCCTTGGTCTAACACTTTAGCCAAGATTCTCAGAGCCAGAGGACAAAAAGCAGAAAGAGAACCCTATTTCTGACAGTTGGTTAGTGGGTTACTGTCCACAAAAGCAGTATGAGAACAGGGGAACTCTTTCTGTTTTCACAGGTCTGAGCTCTAACCCTTGAAGTTTTTTTTGTCTGTGTGTGTGTGTGTGTGTGTGTGTGTGTGTGTGTGTGTGTGTACGAGCTTGTACAAAGCCCATTGTCTTAGAGGAGCTAGAAACCCACCTTGCCCTCCCACATTCAATGGCGCATGCTTAAGCCCCTACAGAAAACTGCAATTTCACATCAAAGTACAGATGGGCTGGACTATCAGGGAGACTCAAAGCACCTGGAGGACTTATTTGGCCTTGTCGGCTTTGCCCAGAGTAGGCTTTTGGCCTCGTGTGTCCCTGAACAACTGTCCACAGCACCATCACATTCACATGATACACAAGGCTCAGAGCACATCTCTTCCCAGGGTGAGTTTATACTAGTGGCTAGTACTGCCCAGGAATCCTGGCTTCTTCCTCTGCCAGGGAACTGGAGGCTCTCCCTCTGCCCTCTAGCATTCATGCTCACACACCTCCTGCCCCTCTTCCTGGGAGTCTGTTTCTTTCACCTCTTTCTGCAGGGCTTCTGCAGAAATCCTCTCTCACAAGAGGACCCCTACATCTAGCTCTGAGTATCTGTATCTTCAAATCCCTGTGCTCAGTAACCTCTCTCCTCTGGTCTTTTTCTTTAGTTCTTGCAGTGATTTTACCAACCTCCTCTTGTATCATTTTTTGGTGTGACTTTTCTTATATTCTTTAGCTCTTCTTTTTCCTTGTGGTTGTCCAGGTGCCAGATGGTCACTCCAAAATGTTGTCCTATTTATCAGTCATTTCATTTATGTCCATATATCTGTATTTACATAAAACTAACAATTTCATATGTGTATCACCAGATAGAGTTAGTGCGACCCACATCCACACTACTGATTCTGAATTCCTAATGAATACAGAACAAAGTTCTTCTGTTGCTTCAAAATTTTCCACAATATTATCCTGAACTTCTTTTCCAGACTGATTTCTTCCTGCTTTTATCCTGTACTCCTAATAAAGATATACACCCCAGCTTTGCCAGAGGTAATCCTCAAATGTACAGATTCTTTGTCTTTAAGATTCTCTCATTGAGAAGAAACTTGGACTTCATCTGTTAAATGATGCTAGACAGTGAGTTATTTTAAAGAGACACACACAATCACATTTGCATATTGTATACATAGAGTTTGGGGACCAGTAGCAGACATCTCTATGAAGAAGCCTGCCTGAGAAATGAAGTGGATAGATAAGAAATGGGGTGGTAGGTAGAAAGAGTTACAAGATTGAGGCACATTCACTGAATGACTAATGAGGCTGTCGTATGCTTACTGGTCAAGGGGAAAGAGCTGGTGCAGAAGTCGATCCTAGAGAGAGAAGATGCTGCAGCTGAAGGAATGGTGGAGCAGTATAGCCAAGGACACAGAGAAGAACAAGGATGAGAGCATGTTGGTTGCATGCGCACTTTACTTCTGAGTTTTTGGAGAAAAAGAAGAGGATAAGAGTGGGTGTATGCTATGATGTACAGGGCAATATTGAGGAAACATTCCCCTCACCCTTGAAATGCTGTTCTAGAATGGGTCAATAGTCCCATTCGGAATGTGTACTTTCACTACATATGCGTTAAAGTTTACACATATTGTATGATACACTCTACATCTTATGGCAACTTGTTTCTTCCATCATCACATTACTATTTTTAAAAAGTACTCCATATGAATACATTCATTTTAACTGTTGTACAGAATTCACTAAAAGGAAAATGTCACCAATAGCTTATCCATTTCCAAGTTATCTGTGTGACAGTAAACATCTTTTGACTGTTTTCTGAAACATATATATTGGAGTTTCTCTAGGGGAAGTGGATAGATAAGAAATAGGGTGGTATGTAGAAAGAGTTACAAGATTGAGGTAACTAGATACATTTAGTGCAAGCCATATCCACCCTACTGATTCTGAATTCCTAATGAATACAGAACAAAGTTCTTCTGTTGCTTCAAAATTCTCCACAATATTAGCCCGAACTCCTTTTCCAAACGGATTTCTTCCTGCTTTTATCCTGTACTCCAAATAAAAATATAAAACCCAGTTTTAGAAAATCCACAAGTGGATTTACTGAGTCAGCAAGAGGAGTAAACGTTTTCAGCTTTCCTAGATATGGGATAGTTGTTTTCCAAGTGGTAATATAAATGTTTCCATTTCTCCCCTAACATGTGGAATTGTCAAGATTTACACTTGCTCCAAGATAAAGGATGTAAAATTGAATTTTGTCTTAATTTGGTTGAATAAATTTTCCCTTGGTTATTGTCCATAACAGTTTCTCATTTGACTTGCTGATTCAAGCCTATTGTCCATTGTTTCCCGTTAGTTTTGGTCTTTTTCTTATTAGTGTTTAGGAATCTTCTCTACTCTGAACACTAGTCCCTTACTGACTATGTGCCCAACACATACCTCTTCCAGTCCATCACTTGTCTTTCTCCTTCCTTTATAGTGTCTGTTTCACATAAATGTTTTAAATTCAAAGTAGTCAACTTTTACAATATTTTCTCTTCTGTGTTGTGCACTTTATGCCTGGTTTAAGAAATAAATTAATCCATTAGGAAACATTTTTTGTATTATATTTTATGTGTCGGTATCCAATTATCTCAACACTCTACCAAACATTCCCTGCCTGTTTCTAAACCAATTCATGTCGCCTACCAATTTCTAATAAATATTTGATTTCTTTCTAGGCTCTCTTAATCTGCTATACAGATGTATTTGTCAATCCCTGTGCCAGTATTAATCAGCTGTATGAAATACCAGACAAATCATTTTCACATTTGATAGGCCATTCCTCCCTCCTCATCCTTTTCCCCAAATTGTGTTAACTCCTCTTGGCCCTTTTTGTCTCCTACATGAATTTTGGATAAGCTTACTAAGTTCTATGGTTAAAAAACCCGTGGTATTTTGATTGGGATAGGATTAAAGATGGCGGCGTGAGAGGTGAGACAGAGGCTTCCTCCTAAAACCGCATATAATATGAAAATAAAGCTACTACAACTACTCTTGAAAGAGCAACGGGAAAGAGGACTACAACAAACTGCATACACCTGGAGATAAGAGCAGCCCTCACAGAAAACGGTAATGTACTAAAAAACCCGTGGTATTTTGATTGGGATTACAATAAATTCATACATTAATTGGACAAGAATTGGCATTTTTGCAACTTTGAGTCTCAATAACATTGTTTATCTGTACACTTTTTAGGTATTCTTTTTGTTGTCCAGCAGAATTTGGAAATTTTTAAATCCAGTCTTGAAATTATTCCTAGATTTCTTGTTTGTTAGAATTATGTCTAGATTCCTAAATTTCTGTTGCTATTGGGAACAAAAAGTCTTTTAAAAATAATATCTCACAATTTACTTTTACTTCATTGTAACAAGAGTATTGATTGTTTTTATTAAGGTATTATTGATATATACTCTTATGAAGGTTTCACATGAAAAAACAATGTGGTTACTACATTTACCCATATTATCATGTCGCCACTCATACCCCAATACAGTCACTGTCCATCAGTGCATTAAGATGCCACAGATTCACTGTTTGACTTCTCTGTGCTACACTGTTTTCCCCTTGAACCCCCACACCATGTGTACTAAATAAAATACTCTCAATACCCTTCTCCCACCCCAACCACCTGCCCTCCCACACCCCTCCCTTTTGGTAACCACTAGTTCCTTCTTGGAGTCTCTGAGTCTGCTACTATTTTGTACCTTCAGTTTTGTTCATTGTTATACTCCACAAATGAGGGAAATCATTTGGCACATGTCTTTCTCTGCCTGGCTTATTTCACTGAGCATAATATCCTCCAGCTCCATCCATGTTGTTGCAAATGGCAGGATTTGTTTCCTTCTTATGGCTGAATAGTATTCCATTGTGTATATGTACCACTTCTTTATCCATTCATCTACTGATGGACACTTAGGTTGCTTCCATATCTTGGCTATTGTAAATGGTACTGCAATAAACATAGGGGTGCATATGTCTTTTTGAATCTAAGAAGTTGTATTCTTTGGATAAATTCCAAGGGGTGGGATTCCCGGGTCAAATGGTATGTGTACTTTTAGTTTTTTGAGGAACCTACATATTGCTTTCCACAATGGTTGAACTAGCTTACATTCCCACCAGCAGTGTAGGAGGGTTCCCCTTTCTATGCATCCTCACCAGCATTTGTTGCTCTTAGTCTTTTCGATGCTGGCCATCCTTACTTGTGTGAGGTGATATCTCATTGTGGTTTTAATTTGCATTTCCCTGATGATTAGTGATGTGGAGCATCTTTTCACGTGTCTGTTGGTCATATGAATTTCTTCTTTGGAGCTGTCTCTTAATATCCTTTGCCCATTTTTTAATAGGGTTATTTGCTTTTTGGGTGTTGAGGCATGTAAGTTCTTTATATATTTTGGATGTTAACCCCTTGTCAGATATGTCATTTACAAATATATTCTCCCATACTGTAGGATGCCTTTTTGTTCTGTTGATGGTGTCCTTTGCTGTACAGAAACTTTTTAGTTAGATGTATTCCCATGAGTTCATTTTTGCTTTTGTTTCCCTTGGTCGAGGAGATGAGTTCAGGAAGAAGATGCTCATGCTTATATTCAGGAGATTTTTGCCTATGTTGTCTTCTAAGAGTTTTATCGTTTCATGACTTACATTCAGCTCTTTGATCCATTTCAAGTTTACTTTTGTGTATGGAGTTAAACAATAATCCACTTTTATTCTCTTGCATGTAGCTGTCCAGTTTTGCCAACACCAGTTGTTGAAGAGGCTGTCATTTCCCCATTGTATGTTCATGGCTCCTTTATCATATATTCATTGACCATATATGGTTGGGTTTATATCAGGGCTCTCTAGTCTGTTCCATTGATCTATGGGTCTGTTTTTGTGCCAGTACCAAATTGTATTGAGTACTGTGTCTTTGTAGTAGAGCTTGAATTTGGGGAGGATAATCCCCTCAGCTTTGTTCTTCCTTCTCAGGATTGCTTTGGCTATTCGAGGTCTTTTGTGGTTCCATATGAATTTTAGAACGATTTTCTCTAGTTCATTGAGGAGTGCTGTTGGTATATTCATAGGAATTGCATTGAATCTGTAGATTGCTTTAGGCTGGATGGCCATTTTGAAAATATTAATTCTTCCTATCCATGAGAACGGGATGTGTTTCCATTTACTGGTATCTTTAATTTCTCTCATGAGTGTCTTGTGGTTTTCAGAGTATAGGACTTTCACTTCTTTGGTTAGGTTTATTCCTAGGTATTTTATTCTTTTTGATGCAGCTGTGAAGAATAGTTTCCTGATTTCTCTCTCTGCTAGTTCATTGTTAGTGTATAGGAATGCCACAGATTTCTGCGTATTAATTTTGTATCCCACAACTTTGCTGAATTCAGATATCAGATCTAGTAGTTTTGGAGTGGATTCTTTAGGGTTTTTTATGTACAATATCATGTCATCTGCAAACAGGGACAGTTTAACTTCTTCCTTACCAATCTGGATGCCTTTTATTTCTTTGTGTTGTCTGGTTGCCGTGGCTACGACCTCCAGAACTATGTTGAATAGAAGTGGTGAGAGAGGGCATTCTCGTCTTGTGTATATGTACACTTCTTAAAGGAAAAGCTTTCATCTTCTTGCTGTTAAGTATAATTTTGGCTGTGGGTTTGTCATATATGGCCTTTATTATGTTGAGGTACTTGCCCTCTATACCCATTTTGTTGAGAGTTTTTATCATGAATCGATGTTGAATTTTCTCAAATGCTTTTTCAGCATCTATGGAGATGATCATGTGGTTTTCGTTCTTCTTTTTGTTGATGTGGTGGATGATGTTGAGGGATTTTCGAATGTTGTACCATCGTTGCATCCCTGGGATTAATCCCACTTGATCATGATGGATGATCTTTTTGATGTATTTTTGAATTCAGTTTTCTAATATTTTGTTGAGTATTTTTGCATCTATGTTTATCATGGATATTGGTCTGTAATTTCCTTTTTTGTGGTGTCTTTGCCTGGTTTTGGTATTAGAGTGATGCTGGCCTCATAGAATGAGTTTGGAAGCATTCCCTCTTCTTCTACTCTTTGGAAAACTTTAAGGAGGATGGGTATTAGGTCTTCACTAAACGTTTGATAAAATTCAGTGGTGAAGCCATGTGGCCAGGTATTTTGTTCTTAGGTAGGGTTTTGATTAACAGTTCAATCTCATTGCTGGTAGCTGGTCTGTTCACAGTGTCTTGCTGGGTCAGGCTTGGAAGGTTGTATTTTTCTGCAAAGTTATCCATTTCTTCTAGGTTATCTAGTTAATTAGCATATAATTTTTCATAGTATTCTCTAATAATTCTTGGTATTTCTGTGGTGTCTGTAGTGATTTTTCCTTTCTCATTTCTGATTCTGTTTATGTGACTAGACTCTCTCTTTTTCTTATTACGTCTGGCTAGAGGTTTATCTAGTTTGTTTATTTTCTCAAAGAACCAGCTCCTGCTTTCATTGATTCTTTCAATTGTTTTATTCTTCTCAATTTTATTTATTTCTGCTCTAATGTTTATTATGTCCCTCCTTCTACTGACTTAGGGTCTCATTTTTCTTCTTTTTCTAGTTTCATTAATTGTGCTTAGACTGCTCATAGGGGATTGTTCTTCTTTCCTGAGGTAGGCCTGTATTGCAATATACTTTCTTCTTAGCACGGCCTTCGCTGCATCCCACAGATTTTGCGGTGTTGAATTAGTGGTGTAATTTGTCTCCATATATTGCCTGATCTCTGTTTTTATTTGGTCATTGATCCATTGATTATTTAGGAGCATGTTGTGAAGACTCCATGTGTTTATGGGATTTTTCATTTTCTTTGCGTAATTTATTTCTTGTTTCATACCTTTGTGGTCTGAGAAACTGGTTGGTACAATTTCAATCTTTTTTAATTTACCAAGGCTCTTTTTGTGGCCTAGTATATGACCTATTATTGAAAATGTTCCATGTGCACTTGAGAAGAATGTGTATTCTGCTGCTTCTGGGTGTAGAGTTCTGAAGATGTCTGTTAGGCTCATCTGTTCTATTGTGTTGTTCAGTGCCTGTGTCTCCTTACTTATTTTCTGCCTGGTTGATCTGTCATTCAGAGTGAGTGGTGTGTTGAAATCTCCTAGAATGAATCCATTGCATTCTATTTCTCCTTTTAATTCTGTAACTATTTGTTTCACATATGTTGGTTCTCCTGTGTTGGGTGCATAGATATTTATAATGGTTATATCCTCCTGCTGGACTGACCCTTTTATCATTATGTAATGTCCTTCTTTGTCTCTTGTTACTTTTTTGTTTTGAAGTCTATTTTGTCTGATACAAGTAATGCAACTCCTGCTTTTTTCTCCCTATTAGTTGCATGAAATATTTTTTTCCATCCCTTCACTTTTAGTCTGTGCATGTCTTTGGGTTTGAAGTGAGTCTCTTGTAGGCAGCATATAGGTGGGTCTTGTTTTTTGTCCATTCAGTGACTCTATGCCTTTTGATTGGTGCATTCAGTCCATTTACATTTAGGGTGATTTTTGATACATGTGTATGTATTGGCTTTGCAGGCTTTAGATTAGTGGTTACCAAAGGTTTAAGGTTAACTTCCTTACAATCTAAGAGTCTAACTTAACTCACTTAATATGCTATTACAAACACAATCTAAAGGTTCTTTTTCTTCTTCTTCTTTTTCTTCTTCTTCCATTCTTTATATATTAGGTATCATATTCTGTACTCTTTGTCTATCCCTTGATTGACTTCAGGGATAGTTAATTTATTTTTGCATTTGCTTAGTAATTAGCTGTTCTACTTTCTTTACTGTGGTTTTATTACCTCTGGTGACAACTATTAAACCATGGGAACACTTCCATCTATAGCAGTCCCTGCAAATACACTGTAGAGATGGTTTGTGGTATGTAAATTCTCTCAGCTTTTTTTTATCTGGAAATTGTTTAATCCCTCCTTCAAATTTAAATGATAATCTTGCCAGATAAAGTATTCTTGGTTCAAGGCCCTTCTGCTTCATTGCATTAAAAACATCATGCCACTCTTTTCTGGCCTGTAAGGTTTCTGTTGAGAAGTGTGATGATAGACTGATGGGCCTTCCTTTGTATGTGATCTTATTTCTCTCTCTGGCTGCTTTTAATAGCCTGTCCTTATCCTTGATTTTTGCCATTTTAATTATTATGTGTCTTGGTGTTGTCTTCCTTGGGTCCCTTGTGTTGGGAGATCTGTGTACCTCCATGGCTTGAGAGACTATCTCCTTCCCCAGATTGGGGAACTTTTCAGCAATTACCTCCTCAATGACACTTTCTATCCATTTTTCTCTCTCTTCTTTTTCTGGTGCCCCTATAATGCAAATATTGTTCTGTTTGGATTGGTCACCCAGTTCTCTCAATATTCTTTCATTCTTAGAGATCTTTTTTTCTCTCTATGCCTCATCTTCTTTGTATTCCTCTTCTTTATTTTCTATTTCATTTATCATCTCCTCCACCACATCCAATCTGCTTTTAATTCCCTCCATTGTGCTCTTCAGCGATTGAATCTCCAACCAGAATTCATTCCTGAGTTCTTGAATATCTTTCTGTACCTCCATGAGCATGTTAATGATTTTTATTTTGAACTCCCTTTCAGGAATAGTCATGTGGTCGATGTCATTTAAATCTTTCTCAGGGGTTGTATTTATCATTTTACTCTGAACCAGGTTCCTTTGGCGTTTCATATTTGTATATGTTGCCCTCTAGTACCCAGAAGCTCTACTCTCTGGAGCTGCTCAGCCCCTGAAGCAATGTCAGCGGTCACAGGGGAGTGGTATTGGTGCCTAGGGGAGGAAAGAGCTGTTTCCTGCTCCTGGCTTCTGTGCCTGTCTCCACTGCCTAAACCAGTGGGCCGAGCCCACAGGTATAAGCCTATGCATTTGTAGTTGCTGTAGACAGATCTTCCCTCTGGCTAAGCTAATGCCAGGGTAGGTTTTGCTGGTTTGCAAGGCAGGTGGGGCTGGCCGGGACAAAGGTGCAGTAGGCTGCGTATCACGAAGGGGGTTTTTGGAGCTGTGTAGCCAGCCAGGGAGCTGGAGCACCTGAAGATCGTGAAAATTCCCAACATGCTGGGCAGAGTGCACCCAGACAATTTTTTCTACCTGTCCTCTCTCCTGAGCAGTAAGCTCTGTGCAGTCCTTGCCCCTTTAGCTGCCCTCTTGCTAGGGACATCCTTGTTAGGAAGACTCTCGGACTGCCCGCTTTTCTTTTGTCCCAGAGTAGCTGGATATGGATCCCTGCTTTCCACAAGTGGCTGGGATCTCAGTCTCTCCAGGAATTCTGCCTGTCTTACCTTTCCAACCCCATAATCATGAGAGTATCATGCATGCACCATGAAATGTAGGTTTGTGCTCCCAGAGCAGATCTCTGGAGTTAGGTATTCAGCAGTCCAAGGCCTCCACTCCCTCCCTGCTCTGTTTCTCTTCCTCCCGCCAGTGAGCTGGTGTGGGGGAAGGGCTTAGGTCCTCCACAGGCCACAGCTTTGGTACGTTACCCTGTTCTGTGAGGTCTGCTCTTTTCTCCAGGTGTATGCAGTCTGGCGCAGTCCTCTTTCCTGTTGCTCTTTCAGGATTAATCGTATTCATTATATTTTTGTATTATATGTGGTTTTAGGAGGAAGCCTCTGTCTCACCTCTCATGCCGCCATCTTTAATCCCCAGGAAGTCAAGTACTGATTTTTTAGCATTGGTTTATATCAAGGCAAACTTGGTAAAACTTATTTGTCCATCTAGAGACTGGATTTCTTTTGCAGACAATCATATTTTCTGTGAATTCTATCCATTTTGTCTCTCCTTTTCAATCCTTAGGTGGCTTTTTCCTAGTGGTTTTTTTAATACAAATGAGACAATGGTTCAGGTACTAGCACATAAAGCTCAATATAAATTCCCTGATCCATGAAGATATGTGGCCACCTCTCCCAGGAGCCACCCTGCTGTATGTGAATTATAACTCTTACTCTTGAGTTCTTTTTCTATCTCATATCTAAGCAATCCCATTCTTTCTTTTAGATTTGTATATTTTTTCTTTTTCTTTACTTATTTATATAGAAATTCTAGATGTTTTCATAGGAAATGGGACCTGTTAACATTAGCTCAGTCTGCCATGTTGCTGAGACACCCACCTCTAAAATATTACATTTCTCTCCCATATCAGCTAATCATAGTTTCTAAGATATCCCATTTACTGAACCCTCTCAATTCTGAGATATTATGATTCTGTGTGTATATGTAAAAGGAAGATTTTTCAAGAGAGAAAAGCAAATTCATTTAGTTACAGGAATAAAAAAGCATAAATTTAGAGGGAAAGATGGTTTTACCTGCTTCCCTTGTACCCAGCATATAATCCAATGTGCACTGCATGAGACAATGAAAATTTGTGATTAATTACAGATTAAAGTATTTCCCCCTTATGTAACAGTCCTAGTGGGTGTCCTAGGTGGTGGTGGCCCTCCTGGATATAAGGGACTAAGGACACAGGCTCGTTTCACCCACTGACTTCACCATCCCATTCAGCCTCCTGGTCATTTGCACCCAGCTGGCCCAAGAGGAAATTTGGAGGAATTTGGAGGAAGCCCAGAACTGGAACACATAGATGATTTGGCAGGAACTCAGTCCTATGTCCACACCTCAGTGCAAGGGAGGTGTGTAATGTAGTCAAGCTGAGTGTCCAGGAAGAAGAGAACCATATGGATTTGGATGAGATGCTAGCAGTATGCCACAGTTGGTATGCCTGAGAGTCATGGTGGATGAAAGAAGAGAACCAGTAGTGAAGCATTAAGGATGCATTACATTACTTTGGGTAGAAAACAATGGTGGTCAAAGCTAAAGCACTGAAACAGTAAGTATAAAACTTTGTATGAATTATTTAATTAAGAATCAAAACATCAGATGTAGAGGTGAGGAATAACCTGGGAGATGGTGTCTGGAAGCATCCCACATGTGAGGACCCACAATACAAACCTGGATATATTCAAGCTATTGAGTGCTGAAGTATTGGTACATAAAATGAATAATATTCCAAAAAACCTTTGTAAGAGAGATAAAAATAAACAAGATACAGTCCTCTTCCTCAAAAAAGTCTTATACTCTTCTTAGGTTGGACATGCAGAGTGTGGGGTTTGGTCAGACCTGCTGGCACGATGAGTGAACATGGAAATATGGGGAAAAGAGATCAAGTTTACAGATAGAAACCAGAGTGTCTACTAAGAAGCAGTTGAAGCCACAATGGAATCAGATGAGTTGCCAAAGGAAACAATAAAAAAAGGTAAGGTAAGGTCAAAGAGAAAAACATCATGATTACATATATTTAATATTTGTAATAGAGATGGAACCTCTCAAAGGAGATAGTGAATGTCTACTTTACAAAATGGGATACCTGGGGAACAAACACCAATGTGTTTTGTTATGACCTAACCCTAGTGGTCTATGATATACAATCTTCTATGTCAGTCTGGACACCTGTTACCTCCTGGGCTCTGGGCTCAATCTGAGTTTGGTCAGTGGAACAATTTCTAATTGTTCAGGGTGCTCCTTGGACTAAACACTCTTTGCCTTGGAGGTTTCTTTTTTTTTAAAGAATCCAAAATACTGTCCTTTCATTTTCATGTGTATTAAAATAGTGTATATTCTGCCTTCTCCATTAAGTTGTAAGGTTCTTGGGGGCAGAGATTATGTTATATATGAATAAATGGATGAATAAACTGTATTTTTCACAGATTTCTGACTTTTCCACAAGGTCTAAGAGAAGTTCTAGAACACAGAACATGAACTTTAGGTATTTTTTAAATGATTAAACCCAAGGTGTTGGAGTGATAGTGGTGGGGTTGGGAGAAGGGGCACCTCTGATTCACAGATTGCTCGCTTCTCAGACATGAGTGTCCAGGGCTAATTTTCAATTAGCTCAACTGACCAAGAGGGATATTTTTTCCCCATGTTTTGGCATCTATGGATTTAGTAAATCCAGTATGAACACAGAACCATGGGAGTCAAAGTCAACAGGTTAGAAGATTATTACACACAATAACTTCATTAATCATTCTGGATTCCTCTCCCCTTTCCTGCTGAAGGATCCATGAGAGAAGACAACCAGTCCTCCACGCTCGATTTCATCCTGCTGGGAGTTGGTGGTCACCAGCAACAGGAAGATTTCTTCTTCATCCTCTTCCTCTTCGCTTACCCCATCACACTGATAGGAAACCTGCTCATCATCTTGGCCATTCACGCTGACATTCGCCTCCACAACCCCATGTACTTTCTCCTTGCCAACCTCTCTTCTGTTGACATCTTCTTCTCCTCTGTAACCATCCCCAAGACACTGGCCAACCACATCTTAGGCCACAAAGCCATCTCCTTTGGGGGATGCCTGACACAGATGTATTTCATGCTTGACATGGCTAACACAGACAGCTATATCTTGGCTGCAATGGCATATGACCGTGCTGTGGCCATCAGACGCCCACTTCATTATTCAACAGTTATGAGCCCAAGGACTTGTGTCCTGCTAGTTGTTGGGTCTTGGGTGGTTGGAAACGCCAATGCCCTCCCCCACACCCTGCTCACAGCTAGTCTGTCTTTTTGTGGAAACCAGAAAGTGGCCAACTTCTACTGTGACATTGCCTCTTTACTCAAGCTGTCCTGTTCCGACATCCAGTTTAACGTGAAGATGATGTACTTAGGGGCTGGTGTTTTCTCTGTGCCATTGCTATGCATCATCGTCTCCTATGTTCAGGTCTTTTCCACAGTCTTAAGGGTTCCATCCAGCAAGGGTGTGCTCAAGGCCTTCTCCACCTGTGGGTCCCACCTCACAGTTGTTTCTTTGTATTATGGGACGGTCATGGGCATGTATTTTCGCCCTCTGACTAGTTATAGCCTAAAGGATGCAGTGATCACTGTGATGTACATCGTGGTGACCCCAATGCTAAATCCTTTCATCTATAGTCTGAGAAACCGAGACATGAAGGCTGCTCTGAGGAAACTCTTCAGCAAGAGACTATCTTATAGCTAAAATGAGGTCATAACAGAGACTGTAGTTACAAGCTAGGATGCACTTAAAAACCCAGGCTCCCAGTCACGCCCCTCCAAGAAGCCACCTTGATCTCCCAGGGCAAGGGGGCTCAGGTCTGTAGGTTTTCATTTGATCATGTCAGTTTCTAAAAGCAGGAGTGATCAGCAATATATGGCTTTACCTGTTTAGGTATAACTGAGTCAGAGGCAATATTATGTTTTGCTCTGAGCCTCTTTGGTGTGTTCATGTAATATTGGATTTCTTTCATCACAATTCATTTAATCACTCCCTTACTCTGAGCTACTTTTCCACTTCTCTCCATTTATTTTCTACCTTTTCCACCTTTGGAAGGGACATTAGGTTAAGCTTCTGTGCTGGTCTATTATGCAAGTAGCAATACTAGTCTAGCAAGGTCTTCCTCATCAGTCCACTTCTATTCAGTTAAGGTAAGGTTACAAAGGTACAGAACTAGTGTCCTATCCTGATCACTAGAAAACCAACTTTGCCAGATGGAGTCAAAGTAAGTACACCCTTTCTTGCCCATAGGAATTCGGACGTAAAACATAGTTACATGATTTTAAAACATAGTTATGGTTTCTTGCATAGAAATCATCTCTGCATCAAGCCCTTGTTGTTGCAACCCCAGTCCTGTGACCATTGCATCAGGTTGGGATTAAAAATGGCAAAGTAATATGGGGAAGAAAGAAAAAAGCATAATCATAATACCAGTGTACTCTTCCCTTGGCAAGAATCGCATCGTCATAGCAGTATCCTTCCCGAGATCTACCCAAAAAAAAACAGAAATCTATCCAGTGGGAATTATATATATATAGTTCTTTAGCCCAATTCATTTTCATATTGAATGTGAGCACACACTTATGAAGGCATGTAAGCCAGCCCTTCATGCATTTATCCTCCTTATTTTAAATAGCCAATGCTTTAATTGCCAGTTCCAATTCTCTATCAAACCAGTACTCTGAGGAGGATATCTCTCAGTCCATTGGTTTTTTTTTTTTTACTTTTTTTTATTGAAGTATAGTTGATATGCAATATTATATTGGTTTCAAGTATACAACATAATGATTCAACAGTTATATACATTATTAAATCCTTACCCCCAACTAGTTACTATCTGTCAATATAGAAAGATGTTACAGAACTACTGACTGTATTCTCTATGCTGTACTTTCATCCCCATGACTAATTTATGTTATGATTGAGATTTTGTGCCTCCTTATCCCTTCACCTGTTTCACCCACCCACCCCAACCACTCTCCCATGGAAACCACCAGTCACTTCTCAGTGTATATGAGTTTGCTGCTGTTTTGTTCATTTTGTTTTGTTTTGTTTTTAGAGTCCACATATAAGTGAAGTCATATGGTATTTGTCTTTCTCCACCTGGCTTATTGCACTTAGCATAATATCCTCTAAGTCCATCCATGTTGTTGCAAATGGCAGGATTTCTTATCTTTTTTATGGCTGAATACTATTCCATTGTGTATAAATACCACTTCTTCTTTATCCATTCATCTATTGATGGACACTTTGTTTCCATATCTTAGCTATTGTAAATGATGCAGCAATAAACAGAGGGACTTTTTTTTTTAATCAGAGATTTTGATTTCTTTGGGTAAATTCTAGAAGTGCAGTTACTGGGTCATAAGATATTTCTATTTTTAGTTTTTTGAGGAAACTCCATACTGCTTTCCATAGTGGTTGCATCATTAATATTCCCACCAACACGTGTAGGAGGGTTCCCTTTGCTCCAAAATTCTCACCAGCACTTATTTCTTGTCTTTTGGATAGAGGCCTTTATAACTGATGTGAGGTGATATCTCACTGTGGTTTTGATTTGCATTTCCCTAATGATTAGCAATGTGCAGCATCTTTTCATGTGCCTGTTGGCCATCCGTATTTCTTTTTCAGAGAAATGTCTGTTCAGGTCCTTTGCATATTTTTTAATTGGTCTATTTGTTTTTTTAGTGTTGAGACATATGAGTTCTTCATATATTTTGGATGTTAAACCCTTACCAGATATAGC
>JAQQAC010004778.1:6457715-6488267 GCA_029783875.1 Phataginus tricuspis | reverse complement strand
AAAAATTTATTCATGCTTACATTCAAGAGATTTTTCCCTATGTTTTCTTCTAAGAATTTTATGGTTTCATGTCTTATATTTAGGTCTTTAATCCATTTCTAGTTTACTTTAATGTATGCTGTTAGGGAGTAATCCAGTTTCATTCTCTTGCATCTAGCTGTCCAATTTTCCCAACACTATTTATTGAAGAGGCTGTCTTTTCTCCATTGTTTATTCATGGCTCTTTGTCATATATTTATTGACCATATATGCGTGGGTTGATTTCTGGGCTCTCTATTATGTTCCCTTGATCTATGTGTCTATTCTCGTGCCAGTACCATACTGTTTTGATTACTGTAACTTTTTAATATGGCTTGAAGTCACGGAGTATCTATGTCCATTTTTTAACATCATGGGCCTTAAAGTGTTTTCCTTGTTCTGAAGAAATGATGGCTACCCTGGTGTAGTAGCTTCTGTTCCCATTCTTTTATAGCACTGAGCATTTGCACCTATGACCAAATTAACAAAGCCCAGTCCAGAATCAAAATCTACTCATGTCAAGCCCCCCAGGTTTATCAGCATCAGTCTCACTTGACAGCTGTGATCAGACCTTGTCTACCAGGGGATCTGCCACATAGCCATCTGTAGCTTCTGTCTCTTTTTCTGGCAGACACAACAGCACTTGTTGGCATTTTGTGCTTCAGAGGGTGCAGGAGGAATATGTCTAGATTCAGCCCATCTTTGCATTATTTCAGTACCCCCATTCATTTATATCATGGACTCAGGTGACTACCTCAAATGAGCACATGGAGAGATCTACTTCTCAATTCCAATCACCTTCCAAACCTGAAAGGGTATTTCTCTGATGGGCATTAACATCCCCTACTTTAGTGCACCTGCCAAATTCCTACCATGATTTCCATAGGACTCTTGCCCCTTATGGGCATCCCTTTAATAGGGCAGGTTACTACTATCCTTCAGTCAGATCATATGTCTAGCCATTGGCCTCTGTCCATGAGTCAGGAAAAACCCAAACATAGGAGATTTTACCTCTGTTCAATCAGCATCAGGATATGAACCCACAGCTACACCAAATATATAACCTCTAGCCATATGTGACTGTAGAACTCTTGAAGTGTGCTAGTCCAAATTGAAATGTGTTACAAGTGTAAATTATACTCTGGATTTAGAATATTATATTTCAATAATATTTTAGAATATTGATTGCATGTTGAAATGATAATAACTCCAGTATTCTGGGTTAAATTAAATATATTATTAAAATTAATTTTATTTGCCTCATTTCCTTTTTCCCCCTCCTTTATTGTTCATCTTCCAATAACCAACTCTTACATTCATTGGTCCTTTCTATTGTTTTGTTCTATTTCATTTGTTTCTGCTCTGATCTTCCTTTTGTTATCTTTGAACTTAGTTTGCTCTTCTTTAGTTCCATGAAGTCTAAAATTGAGCAGTTTATTTGAGGTCTTTATTTTTTCTTAACATAAGGATCTATTGCTATAAACATCTCACTTACAACTGCTTTTGCAGCACCCCATATGTTTGTGGATGTTGTGTTTCCATTTTCATTTCTGTCCATTTTTTTTAACTTTCATTTTGATTTCTTATTTGAACCATTGGTTGTTCAGAAGTATGTTTACTTTCCATGTGTTTGTGAATTTTCAGGCTTTCTCCTGTTACTGATTTCTAGTTTCATACCACTGTGGTCAGAAAAGATACTTGGTATAACTTGTCTTTTTAAATTTGCTAAGACTTGTTTTGTGAGCAATCATATGATCTATCCTGGAGAATTTTCCAGTGCACTTGAGAAGAATATGTACTCTGCTCCTGTTGGATTAGATGTTCTGTATATGTCTGGTAGGGCCACTTGGTCTAAAGTGTGATTCAAGTCCAAGGATTTTTTGTTGACTTTCTGTCTGCATGATCAGTCCGTTGTTGAAAGTTGTGTATTAAAATTCCTTATGATTGTTGTATTGTTTTCTGTTTATCCCTTCATATCTGTTAGTATATGCTTACTATATTTAGTGGCTCCAATGTTGGGTACACATATATTTACAATTGCTATAGCTTTTTGATGAATTGACTTCCTCATAATTATACAATGACCTTTATCTCTTAATACCATTTTTGGCTTAAAGCCTGTTTTTTTCTGCTCCCATTTTATGTCCACTTCCATGGAATATATTTTCCATCCTTTCACTTTGAACCTATGTGTCCTTAAAGCTGAAGTGAGTCTCTGTAAACAGCATATACTTGAGTCTTTTTTAAAATGTATCTGTTCACTCTATGTCTTTTAATTGAAGAATGTAATCCATTTACATTTAGAGTAATTTCAATAGGTAAGGACTTATTAATGCCATCCTATTGATTGTTTTCTACCTGTCTTGTAGTTCCCATGTTATTTTCTTGCTTTCTTGCTGCCTACCTTTGTCAATTGATGGTTTTCTATAGTGGTGTGTCTTTATTCCCTTCTCTTTACCATATTTTTTGAATCTACTATAGATATTTACTTTGTGGTTACCAAGAGTCCTACATAAGGTGTCATAAGTAAAACTGTATATCCTGATAAAACCTAACTTAAACCACATACAAAACTTTACTATTTTACTCCCCATTTATGTTTTTGATGTCACAATTTATCTCTTTTTATACTGTGTATCCATTAACACATTCTTTACCTATAGCTATTTTTAATACTTTTGTTCTTTAATTTGTCACCATATCATATCACTTCACTATAGAATTATAAATTCAGAAATAAATCTGAATCTAACCATATATTTATCTTTACCAAAGTGTTGTATATTTTCATTTTTTGTGTTACAAATCAATGACCTTTTGTTTCAGCTTGATGAACTCTTTTCAGTATTATCTTGTACAGCACGTCTAGTAGTGATCACTTCCCTCAGCTTCTTTTTCGTAGGGGAAGTCTTTATCTCCCATTCCTCTCTAAAGGACAATTAAGTTGGAAAAGTATTTTTGGTTGGCAGTTTCTTTCTTTCAGCACTTTGAGTATATCATCCCATTTCTCTTGGCTTGCAAGATTTCTGCAGAGAAAACGGCTTATAGCATTTTTAGGGATTCCCTCTTGTGAAAGAAAGATTTTCCTCTTCTTTTTCTTATTTTCTTATATTTCCTCTTTCATAGCCTTACTTCTTTTCCTGATGTCAGTTCTTACTAAAATTTATTCAAAATATTTTTTATTCTTTATTCATTTCTGTCTGCAGTTTCAAAGTCTATTTCATTTTCATCTATTTCTTTTCTTATATTATAGAAATGTATATTTCATCTATATATTTTCAGTTCATCATTTCTGTTGTACTGCCTTCTCTTTTTGATTCTGTTTTTTTTTTTACAGTTTATTTTGGTATCATTAACCTACAATTACATGAGCAATATTGTGGTGATTAAACTACCCCCTTCATCAGGTCCCTCCCACCAACCCTATTACAGTCACTGTCCATCAGTGTAGTGAGATGAGAATCACGACTTGTCTTCTCTGAGTTGTACAGCCCTCCCCGTGCCCCCCCACCTTATGTCTGATAATTGTAATGCCCCCTTTACCCTCTTATCCCTCCCTTCTTAAGAACATGAAAACAATAATTTCTAAAAAATTTTTCTCTTCCCTTTCTTAAATCGCTTTCAAGTATAAGTTTTTCTTCTGAGTGCTTAAACTGTTACACCCTTTCTCTTGCTTACATATTTTATATATTTTTAATGTCTTTAAATGAGAAGGTATTTAACCAAATCTGGAACATGCCAACAATTAAACTTAGTCTGTTTCACCATTCAGAAGTTTTTCTCTTGGTCGGATGGCATGGAGGAGAAGGTCAGAGTTTCCTTTAAAAAGCTTAGAAAGCTGTAGTCACTTTCTATAGAAAATATTTACAAATGTTTAAGTGTTAAAGCACCATTTTCTTTAGAGTTCTCTAGTACATCACTGCACAATTCCTTCCCCTTAATGGGCACCAGTAAATAAAATGGATGTAATAATAGATTTGTGGATACCAAGAATAAAATGTGATTACCAGGAAGAAAATATCACCATGGGTTGGCCTCTTCCCCATGTGTGAGAGCTCATGTCCTGAATACAGAGCAGGTAACCACAGAAGAAGTAAGATGTATAGACTGAAACATGTCTGAGAAAAATGTAACTAAACAAGTGTTGTTTCAACATGTACCATGTGCAGCCTTGGATAAAAGATTTTGGAGAATTGTCCAACAATTACATGAGTAGAGTAGGATTTAGTGAAAATAACAGTTGACATTTACTAAGCGCTAACTATGTGCTAGACTCTGTAGTAAGGACTTTTCAGATATTAATTCATTTGAAGCTCATAATAAGTTTATTAACTTAAGAATGTTGCTATTTTTACTATTATTGTTAATATTCCTACTTTAGAGATGAGTAACTTTGTTTAATAATTGTCAATTGAATTAAGGTCAGTTTCAGCCAGTAAGTTGCAGTCTGGGCTGAAACCCAGCCAGAGTTCTCAGCCTTCACCATGGTCCTCGGCAGAAGGGAAGTGAGTGCTCTATGAGGTACTAAGTCACAGGATAATGACCATTATTCATAGCTCTTATACAGATGGCACATACATGAAGTGGACTAGATAACACTAAGGCCCTTTCCACCTCTAAGAACCTACCATTAGCATGCTAGATAAAGTATAACCCACACCATAAGTCAAATGATGCACAAGTCAAATGCTAGATGAAAGATAAAGTATAACTTTTTTTCTGTCACACGTAACACCAGAAAGTACTCAGCACAGCCTGGAAGAATGACCAGGGCCTCAACTATAGAAGGGTTCCAGTTTGTGCTGAATAACAGAGGTACCCACATTACAACGGAGCCTAGAATCGGTCAGCCCAGTGCTTGTAACAGGAAGACAAACTCCCTTTGAAACTGTCTCACCTATCCTCCCTTTTCAAAGAACTCTGGGAGCCACTACTCCTGAGAACCACAGTATGCCCTCGGGGCATGTCAACAGGTCCCAACAATTGCTTTGACTTTGGCCTGAATGAAGACAAAGGAAAATCATGTCTCAGGGCTATATGACCTGCTAAGTCAGAATTTTATCCAAGCTATAATTCATTCTACCTCCTTAAAGAGGAAACAAGACTCCCCATCTTCAGGCTCCATCTAGGAAAGATCTTTCTGCCTCTTCTGCTCCATGATTGGGAAACTCAGGGCTCCTCTTTCCAAACCATCCCATGCTGTCTCCTTTGCCTCAGACACAGAACCCCAAAGACCCACTCTCCAGGCCTGTACTACTGGAATTCTCCGGCATGCCTGCCTCCAAAAACTAATGCCAACAGGAGCTAGAGAGCCGACTACAAACTCCACACTGTGGAAGATGAATGAGGGCCACAGGACCGGGACCCTGTTTGACAGCATCTGAGCCCCAGGAGTGGTTGATGTTGGAGAACAGAGTCTTTATGACAAAGACATCGAGGGATAGCCAGAAACTACACTGCCTGTATCATCTTCTTTGACCCTCCCAAAATCCAAAGAGGTAAGTAGAATTATTTTATCATTTTATCAGGTGAAAAAATGGCGAATTGAAATGTCTACCATCACACAGAATGGTAATGGCAAAAGTAAGAAAACTAGGGCTCAGATCTTGGCTAGAATCGAGAAAAAAAACATTCAAAAACACATAGGCAAAAGGTAGAGAGAGAACCCTCTCCTGACAATGATTATCTGTGGGCTTTTGTTCATGAAAACAGAAAGAGAAAGGGGAGTTTCAATTTGGTTTTCTCAGATCTGAGCTCTCTCTGACTCCTGAAGTTTTACTTCGGCTGTGTGTGTCTGTGCGTCTGTGCATCTGTGTGTCAGTGTGTATATGCACTCACACAGCCCGTTGTCTTAGAGGAGCTACAAACCCACCTTGCACTCCCATATTAATGGTGCATGCTCAGGCCCCTACAGAAAATTGCTATTTCATTGTCAAGCACAGATCGGCTGGACCATCAGGGAGACTCAGAGCACTCGGAGCACTTATTTGGTCTTGTCGGCTTCCCCTGATGCCAAAGGAGGCATTTGGCCCCGTGGGTCCCTGAAAAACTGTCCTCAGCCCATCACACTCAGTGACAGATTATCTCAGCGCACAAACCCTTCCCAAGAAGAGTGTTTAGTGGCCAGCACTGCCCAGGAATCCTGGCTCCTTTCCAGGGAACTGGAAGCCATTCCTCTCCCTCTAGCATTCATGCTGATGCACTTTCTGCTCCTCTTCCTGGGAGTCTAAGTTTCTTTCACCTCTTTCTGCGTGGTTTCTGCAGAGACCCTATACCTGGCAGAGGACCCCTAGATCCCCTCTGTGGATCTTCATCCTCAACCCTGAGTTCAGGATCTCCCTCTTCAGTTCCTTGCTTCTTTATTTCCTACAAAGACCATAGCAAGTTCTTCTCCTTCTCCGGTGGACTTTTCTTATTATTTAACTCTTTTATTTTACCTCCTTGTAGTTGTTCAGGTGCCAGATGGTCACTGTAAAGAAGCCTGTCCTATTGATCAGTCATTTTATTTATATGTCCAAATATCCATATTGACATTAAACTAACAATTGCTTGTGAGTATTACCACACAGAGTTAGTGCAACACTCATCCACCCTACTGATTCTTAGTGCCTAATGAATATAGAACAAAGTTCTTCTGTTGCTTCAAAATTCTCCACAATTGTAACCCAAACTTCTTTTCCAGACTGATTTCTTCCTGCTTTTATCCTGTACTCCTAATAAAGATATACAACCCCGTTTTGCCAGAGGTAATCCTCAAATGTACCAATACTTTCTCTTTAAGATTCTCTCATTGATGAGAAACTTGGGCTTCATTTATTAAATGATGCTAGACAGTGAGTTATTTTAAAGAGATTCACACAATAAATTATATTGCAAATACAATTTTGGGACTAGTAAGCAGATGTCTCTGTAAAGAAGCCTGACTAAGAAAGGAAGTGGACAGAGAAGAAATGGGGTGATAGGTAGGAAGAATTACAAGATTGAGATGCATACATTGAATGACTAATGAGGCCGTCATGTTTACTTGTCAAGGGGAAAGAGCTGGTGCTGAGGTAGATCTTAGAGATAAAAGATACTGCAGCGGAGGGCATAGTGGAGGAGTACAGCCAACGACACAGAGAAGAGGATGAGAGAATACATGTTAGATACATGCACAGTTCTGAGGTTTTGGAGAAAAAGGACAGGATGGGAATAGGTGTACAGTATGATGTGCCAGGCACATAGGATGGTATGTGCCGTTATGAGTTTAAGTTTCTCAGTGAAAAAAGCACATGACACCCACCTCTGGGAGAATTGATGTAGGGTGCGTGGTGAGTTTGTGGATAGTGGCAAAGGTTTGGATGGATGCCATGGATAATGAGGATATGGGGCTTGCTTTAAGTGTTGACAGTCCAAATGGAATTGAGCATCATAAATTCTAGCCACAGTTTGTGTGATTTCTCTAATGTGCCTCACTACCCAGGAAGAGGGAAGTGAAAGTATGGACAGAGTATTTTAGAGTGAAAGCTATGTTGAAAGGGTGCATGATCATGAGATACAGGCTGGGAGGTATGAAAGGGCCACAACTGGGAAGACTACCTGAGATGCAGTATAGAGATTGAGAAGCTGGAGATCACCATTGGTCAAAGAGCAGGTGTGCAAAAAATAAAATAAGCTGGGAGGGTAGCATTGAACAATGATATAACATTGGCAAAACAGTGTTGTAATAGTGTTGAAAACAAATCCTACTTGCATCCACTTCATATTTTTATTTCTTTAACCTGGATCTTCTTTTCCACTGCATCTTTCTCTCATAGCATGATAAAATTGCCAAAGACCCCCGCTTCCCGGTGTCAATAAACGTCTGCTTATTCTCAACCTCTTCACAGAAGTCATTAATAAGAAAATGTTACAAATACCTTATCCACTCCCAAGTTTTCTGTGTGACAATAAACATCCTTTGTTTTTTGAACACGTGTTAGAGCTTCTCTAGGGTCTAATCAAGAATTGAAGCCACTGCCTCAGGTAAAGGTGTAAGGATTTTTAGCTTTCCTAGGTAAGGGATAATCGTTCTTCAAATGACAATACAAATTGTTTCCATTTCTTCCCTAATGCTTGGAATTGCCAGGTTTTACAACTGCTCTAAGACGAAGGATGTAAAATTGCATTTTGTTTTAATTTGGTTGAACATATTTTCTTTTAAATGGTTATTGTCCATCCCAGTTTTTTCTATGACTTGCTGATTCAAGCCCGCTGCCCATTATTTCCTACTGGGTTTGGTCTTTTTTTCATTAGTGTTTAGGAATCTTCTCTACTCTGAACCCAGGTCCCTTATTGATTATGTGCCGAGCACATACCTCGTCCAGCCTGTGACTTGTCTTTCTTCTTCCTTTGTGGTGTCTGTTTCATACAAATGTTTTAAATTCAAAGTATTCAAATTTTACAATATTTTCTCTTATGTGCTGCGTGTTTTGTGTCTGGTTTAAGAAATCAGTTCCGGCCTGATATCAGAAACACATTTTCTTCTAAAATTATTGAACTTTGGCCTTTCACAATTAATCCAGGTGGAAACATTTTTAATGTCATTTTTGTGTGTGGGCATCCAGTTGGCCCAGCATGCTTTACCAAACAGTCCAACCACTCCCTGCCTGTTTCTAAACTGCTTCATGTCATCTACTCACTTCTAACAAATACTGGATCTGTTTCTAGGTTCTCTACTCTGCTAGATAGATGTATTTGTCAGCCCGGATCGTACTAATCCACTGTATGAAATATCCATTAAATCGTTTGCACCCTTGATAGGACATCCTCCCTCCTGATCCTTTTCTCCAAATTGTCTCAGCTCCTCTTGGCTCTTTTCTCTCGAGTTTTTGGATCAGTTTACCAAATTTCGTGTTTAAAAGAAACCTGTGGCATTTTTATTTGGATTGCAATGAATTTGTACATCAATTCAGGATACCAGACATTTTTACAACACTGAGTCTCCATTAACATTGCTTATCTCCACATTATTTAGGTGTTCTTCTTGTCATTCAACAAGTTTTGTAATTTTTGAATCTAATCTTACATGTCTTCTCTTAGATT
This sequence comes from Phataginus tricuspis, assembly GCA_029783875.1. Taxonomy (NCBI): domain Eukaryota; kingdom Metazoa; phylum Chordata; class Mammalia; order Pholidota; family Manidae; genus Phataginus; species Phataginus tricuspis. The sequence goes on along the minus strand of JAQQAC010004778.1, from coordinate 6,479,186 downwards.
TACATCTAGATTCCCTAACATTTTGTTGCTAAGGAGAACAGAAAGTCTTTTTTCTAATTACGCTTTGCAATATATTTTTACTTAAGTGCAGTAACAGTACAGATTTTTAAATATTGACTTATATCAAACAAACTTGCTGACACCTCTTTACTTATCTAGAGATTCTGTGGGATTTACTTTGTAGATAATCATATTTTTTGTGAATTCTATGCACTTTGTGCTTTCTTTCTAGCACTGATATGATGAAATATTTTCTAGTGCTCTTTTCATAAGTAGGACAATGCTTCAAGAGTTTTATGCGGCAAGTCAAATTAAATTCCATTCTTCATATGGATCTGTGCTCACATCTCTTGTACAGGGGCATTAATACTTCAGACCACAGACTTTTGGCTTCATTCCTGGTTTAAATCCTAATGGGACACCACAGCATCACTTCGAGCTTCCAACTCTTGCTGAGTTCCCTCTTTGTTTCCTATACCTATGCGCTCTCACTTCTTTCTTTCAGGTTTGGCTGTATGTACTTTTAATACTTTTATAACTTATGTAAAATTTGTATGTGTTTTAAATAGAATGGGACCTGCTGACATCAGCTACATCTGCCATGTTGCCAAGAATCCCAACTCAAAATATTACTTCCTTACCATATGAGCTAACCGTAGTCTTTGAGTCCTCCAGTTTTACAGAAACCCTCTCAATTCTTAGATATTACGATTTCATGTGAATACAGGGAAAGACATTTCAAGAGGGAAAACCAAATTCACTGAGGTACATAGAAGAAAAAGCATATCATATTTGGGGGAAATATAATTTTACTTTCATCCTCTCTGTTTAACATACAAACTCCCTTGTGCACTATAGGAGACACTGAAAATTGGCTAATGAATTAATTACAGATCAAATTAATTACTGAGTAGAGGTCTCTTTGGAAAAATTAGAATATCCTGGACTACAGTAACACCTACATGATAAAATGTATAATGGCTTAAAAAGAAGAAAAGTTTATTTCTCGCCAATGTAACAGTCCCAATCCCATGTTTTCTTGGTGGATGGTGGCTCTCCTGAAGTTGGAAAAACAGGGACACAGTCTCATTCCATTATGTGACTCCGCCATCCCGTTTAGTCTCTTGGCCATTTGCACTCAGCTGACAATAGGGTCAAGACTGTGGAAGAAGCCCAGAACTGGGACACATGGACGGACCCAGTCACATGACACCAGCTCAGTGCATGGGAAGTCAGGAAACGTGGTCAAGCTGAGCGTCCAGGAAGAAGAAAACAACTTAGATTTAGGGAAGCAGCTAGCAATCCCTGCCAAAATTAGGATGCCTCGACATGGATCAAAGAGGAAGAAACCGGTAGTCAAGCACTTAAGGGAGCACTACGGTATCTCAGGTAGAAAATGATGGTGGCCAAAACTAAAGCACTGAGACAGTAAGTAGAAAAGTTATGTACAAATTATTTTAAATAAAGAATCAAAATCATCAGATATAGAGGTGGGGGATAACCAGAGTGACAGTGCCCGGTAGTATCCCCACTTGTTGGGAATCCATGAAGTAAACCTATATAATTCGAGAAGTATAAGATGTAAAATTATTTGTGTGTAACCTGAATATTCCACAATAACAATATTCCACAATGAGCTTTCTGGAAGAGATAAACAAGATACAGTTCTCCTCCTCAAAAGGCCTGCACTGTGTTTAGGTTGGATATTCAAACTATGGGGTTTGGTTAGACATTTTGGCAGAATAATAAATGTGGAAATATGGGGGGAAGAGATTAAGCCTACAGATTTAGACCTGCCGTTCTCCTAAGCAGTACTTGCAGCCACAGTGGAGCAGGATGGGTCACCAAAGGAAGTAATAAAGGTAAGAGAAGTTGGAAAGAAAAACATTATGATACATATATTTAAGCGTTTGGAATAATGATGAAACCTATCAAAGTTGAATGTCTGCTTTAAAAATGGGATACCAGGGAAATAAATTCACTGATCTTGTTTTCGTGCTACAGCAAAATCCCAGCAGTCCATGATTTACATTCTTCTGATTCCAGTCTACACAACTGTTACCTCCTGGGCTCTGGGCTCCTTCTGAGTTTAATCAGAGAAACAATTTCTAATTGTCCAGGGTGGTCCTTGTACTGACCACCCTTTGCACTGCAGTGGTTTTTCTAAGACTCCAAAATACTCCCTCCTTTTTTTCCCTTTGTAATAAAATTAGTGTGTGGTTCTGCTTTGCTATTAAATTGTAAGGTCTTTCAGAGAAGAGACTATATCATATATAAATAAATGGATTGCATTTTCAACATTTATGATTTTACTACAAGGTCTAACAAAGTTTCTAGCACATAGAACATGACTTGAATTACTTGTTAAATAATTAACTATCAGTTAAATGAACTTTAACCAAATCTGTTTTATTATCTGTTAAATTAACTGTTAAATGATTTCATTATCTGTTAAAAGACTGCCTAGGTGTCTGAGTGATGGGGCTGGGCTTGGGGAAGACGGGCACGGCTGACAGGCTGCTCAGTTCTTAGACATAAGTGTCCAAGGCTAATTGTCAATTAGTTCCTCTGACCAAGAAGTATTCTTTCTCCCAATATACTGGTGTCTATGCGTTTAGTCAACCTAGGAATAGCCACAGCAACCGCAGGAGTCAAAAGCAGAGCTTTAGGAAGTTCATAACCTGCAGTAGGTTCACTACTAATTCTGGATTCCCCTCTCCTTTCCTGCTGAAGGATCCATGAGAGAAGACAACCAGTCCTCCACGCTCGATTTCATCCTGCTGGGAGTTGGTGGTCACCAGCAACAGGAAGATTTCTTCTTCATCCTCTTCCTCTTCGCTTACCCCATCACACTGATAGGAAACCTGCTCATCATCTTGGCCATTCACGCTGACATTCACCTCCACAACCCCATGTACTTTCTCCTTGCCAACCTCTCTTCTGTCGACATCTTCTTCTCCTCTGTAACCATCCCCAAGACATTGGCCAACCACATCTTAGGCAACAAAGCCATCTCCTTTGGGGGATGCCTGACACAGATGTGTTTCATGTTAGCCTTGGGTAACACAGACAGCTATATCTTGGCTGCAATGGCATATGACCGTGCTGTGGCCATCAGCCGCCCACTTCATTATTCAACAGTTATGAGCCCAAGGACTTGTGTTCTGCTAGTTGTTGGGTCTTGGGTGGTTGGAAACGCCAATGCCCTCCCCCACACCCTGCTCACAGCTAGTCTGTCTTTTTGTGGAAACCAGAAAGTGGCCAACTTCTACTGTGACATTGCCTCTTTACTCAAGCTGTCCTGTTCCGACATCCAGTTTAACGTGAAGATGATGTACTTAGGGGCTGGTGTTTTCTCTGTGCCCTTGCTATGCATCATCGTCTCCTATGTTCAGGTCTTTTCCACAGTCTTAAGGGTTCCATCCAGCAAGGGTGTACTCAAGGCCTTCTCCACCTGTGGGTCCCACCTCACAGTTGTTTCTTTGTATTATGGGACAGTCATGGGCATGTATTTTCGCCCTCTGACTAGTTATAGCCTAAAGGATGCAGTGATCACTGTGATGTACATCACGGTGACCCCAATGCTAAATCCTTTCATCTATAGTCTGAGAAACCGAGACATGAAGGCTGCTCTGGGGAAACTCTTCAGCAAGAGAACAGCCTTATAATCAATGTGAGGTCATATTGGTCTGCAGTTACCAATTTGGATGAACTTGAAACTCCAGCCCTAACAACCTCTTCCTCCAAGAAGCCATCTGTTCTTTCCAGCCACTGTATTCATGTTCTTAGATAACTTGTAACATTTTGATAGAACATTCTATTCAGGTTATCAATTTGTATACATTATTGCTCCTTTAGTAGAGTGACAGCAATGGATTATTAGGTTCAAGTCCCAGCTTATGTTACTGACTAGCAGAGTAAAGTTGAGAGTGTTTAAACTTTGGGTTCTGCAGAATTGAAAAAATAATAATAACTTCCTTGTCTTTATAATAGAGTATGAGGATCACAGTGCTTCATATTTTGACGTTTATAAATCACCATTCAAAAGTCAATTTTTTTGGACTGTGAAGTTTAATCATCCCTACTTTGATTGCAAATCTTCAGGGAAAGGGCTGTCTTAATGCATCATTCTATTTCTCCCAAAATTAGTCATGAAGTGCATCCGATAATTATTTGTGGAGGTCGATTGAATGAATGTAAGTGAATAAATGTAACTGATAATCATTAGACATGATTACATCTGATGTCATTTCCCATCCATCATATCTCTGGGATATCATAGAGTCACTTTGAATCCATGCAAGAAATAAAAATCATGCTCATTATAACCCAAAGTTATTAACCGAATGAAGAAGTTACTTCTACTATGACTGGGTAACAAAAGGGAAAGATGGTGTTACCAGAACCTAGGAGCTCAGAAGAGGGATGACCACATCTCTGATTCTCAGATCCACAAGGAGACAAAGACAATAACATAAATCACAGCTATCACACTCCATGAACACGTTTCCCAGGAAATTCTAGAAACTGTAAAATGATGTGGCACTGGGCAAGGGGCTTGGGAAAAAACAAAACAAAAAGTATTCCTTCTCTACAATCATGTCTTCTCAATCCTGAACAGATAGTGAGTGTCATCTGAGTCAACTGCTCACGCAGAGTAAAGAAAGAAAAAAACTCCCAAAATAAATTTTAAAGTATAATATTGATTTTAAAGCATAATATTGATTTTAAAGCATGATAAATGTTGCACACAATTTCAATCACAGAATAATCTCACTTGTGAATATTGATACAAAAATTCTCAGAAAAATATGAGCAGGAGCCAGTAAAACATTAAGAGAATATTATTTCATCAACACGGGGGGATTATTCCAGAAATTTAAGGCTGGTTACATATTAGGAAAAATAATGTCATCATCCGTGGGAATGCTGAAAAGGCACTTAATAACACTCAAAACTCATTTCTCATTTAAAAATAATCATTAATTGGGAAACCAATGGATACTTCACTCACATGGTGGAATGTTGTATATCTTTATTAAAAGGCTGATTTTATAATGGATGGAACATGGAAGCATTTATACTAAAAGTCAAGAGTAAGATGAGAATATCCATTGTAAAAATTACTATTTAACATTATATCGAAGGATAACCTAATGCAAATATATAGAACAGTCCATTAGAGGCAGTAATAAGTGAAGTAAGACAGAAAAAGACAAATACCATATGATTTCGCTTTTTATGTGGAATCTAAAATATAAAGCAAACTAACAAAACAGAAATCGACTCAAAAACATGGAGAACAAACTGGTGATCACTGCAGATGAGGGGTGTTGGGGGATGGGTGAAATATGCGAAGTGGATAAAGGGGGACAAACTTCCAATTATGAAATAAATAAGTCACAGGGATGAAAAGTACAGCATGGGAAATACAGTTAAGAATATTGCAGCATCTTAATATGGTGACAATTGGTAACTTTACTTAGATAATGTGCATTCATCATGTATATAATTGTTGAATCACTATGTTGTAAAACTGAACACAATATAATACTGTATCATCAACTAGAATTCAATTAAAAAAATTAGAGACATAAAACTTGGAAAGAAGGAACTACAGTTATCTCTATTTACATATGAAAAGATTTCTGACGAGCCAAAAAAAAAACCCAAGGGCAAATCAATACAATTCATAAAAGTAAATGACATACAATCAATATATAAAAGTAAATCATATTCATATATACAATAACATACATTAGATGATGTGATGAAAAAACCCTTTCACCATAGCAATGAAAAAAATTAAAAATAAGGGGGGAAAACCTAAAAGGAGTGTTCAGGATCTACACAAGGAATATTCTAAAACCTTAATTAAAACATCAATCCGACAGAACCCACGAATGGACTAACAGTTACCAAAGGGAAAGGGACTGGGGAGATGGATGGGAAGGGAGGGATAAGAGGGTAAAAGGGGCATTACGATTGGCAGACATAGGGTGGGGGGGCACAGTCACTGTCCATCAGCGTAGAGAGATGAGAATCGCTTCCTCATCTCACTACGCTGATGGACAGTGACTGTGGTGGGGTTGGTGGGGGGGACCTTGTGCTGGGGGGAGTTCAATCATCACGGTATTGCCCATGTAATTGTAGGTTAATGATACTAAAATAAAATAAATTATTTAAAAAAAAAAAAAAAAAAAAACATCAATCCGGGTAAGGATTAAAAGGATATGAAATGGTGTTTAAGTCATTTCTTTCAAGGTTAATGGAGATGTGGATATTTATATGATGCCAAACTAACATCCCACAGATTCCTTCCTAGTCAGAAGAAGGAAAATGTGACTGTTATAGGAGGGATGCATTTTCACTTTGCGAATCCAGTTGCTAATCTTACCATTAAGCAATCATGACACACAATATAACATGATGCATTTTAGCCAAAAATGTTTAACTAAACTGTAATCAAACTACTAGGAATAACTTCCAGTTACGAACACAGGATCTCATGGAGCAAACTAGCTCCAACAAGAAAAAAATCAGATAAATTGTAAAAGTGGGACACGGTACAGCCATGCCTCCGAACTTTTATGTCCATAGACGTCACTGTGGGCACACAAGTCAATGAAGATGTGCATTCACCAGGGTCTGGATGGTACCTGAGAATCAGCATTTCCAACAAGATCTCGGTAATGCTAATCTGTTGGCAATGAACTCAACCTTGAGAAAGAAGAGGTTTGAACAATCTCTTCAGTCACTGTTATGAAAAATGAACTGTTAGAGACAAAGATACAAGTCTCATAACCAGTTGCAATATAGATCTTGGATTGGATTCCTATTTTGATAAACCAACTTAAAAGGACATTTCTGAGGATACGTAGAAAAATTTGAACATGCACTAGCTGTAAACAATAATAAGGAATTATTATAATTGAGTTATTGTGAAAATGCTATTTGGTTCGTGTGCAAGAGGATTTTTTACAAATGTATAATGATATTTAGGGACATAATGCATGATATCTATAGTTTAAAATATTTCAGACAAATATGTGAGTTAAAAAAATCTACATAATATAGAGTTCCAGTTTCATAAGAAAGAGTTATAAATGGATGGTGGTGATGGATTACACATTATGAGTATACTTAATACATCTGAAATGCACACTTAAAATGGCTATGATGGTAAATTTTATGGCTTGTGTATTTGACACAATAAATTTTTTTAACTACATAGTGTGCAGTTAATATTAATATGGAGACTCCAGAAAATTTCATTTGTCTTGTAGAATGCAAACTTATGATTTTCTCAAAATATTCAGATGACACAGATAAAAATAAATAAATAAATAACTGATACTTATAGAGACTAGAGACCCAAGATCCAATCCAAGAATTTTAGAAATCTTAGGGGAACACAGCAAAATATTTACAGCCTGTTGCAAATTTTAAGAAATGGAAATAATCTTGCATTTGAAAACACAAGTGGTGCGCAGAATTCTGCACAAACTTACTGAAAGATAAAGGACATAAAATTTCATACATAGGAATTTTTTAATTTCAAGGCTAAATGATTTAAATAATAATTTAAATAACAATTGACATATATTGAGGGCTTTCCAAAGTTCTTAGCCATGCTATTTTTTTTGCCTTCCAACCACACTTCGCTCTGCCAGTCCTGAGCCATATCATCTTAGTATATTCTTCATACTACACTACGAAGTTAAACAATTATCTGCATTTAAAGATGAGGAAAGGGATAATTAGAGCACTTAAGAAAAATAATTTGCCTAGTTCACAAAGCTTTGAAGCGGTAGAATCAAGACAAGCCAATTATCTCAGACTCCAAAACCTTGACTCATGTCATCCTCCACATCCATGACACCCTTCTAACATCCTGAACAAATCCAAAGCTTCTCTCTTAACCCCACTTCAACGAATTCTACCATGAGACAAGAATAGATCATATCCCATTTCCAATACTGATAGAATGACATTCATACATTCAACAAATATTACATGTGATCTAAATGACAGCAATAGTGTAAGTATCTAGGGATACATAGATTATTTATATAAAGAAAGGTGAATACAAGACATATGCATAAAAATTAATTTTCTCATTCTAGCAACAAGCTAGAATGAGAAATAGAAAAAATAAAACAGCAACAAAAAGAAAAACAAAACTATGAAATACATAAGAACAAATGCAACAAGTGAGGCATAGAACCAATTTAAAGGAAACATCACATTTTTACTGAATATCATGCAAAATATGAAAAGAGAAAGACATGTTATGTTCATAGATGGGAAGAATTTAATACCATAAAAATTCTACAAAAACACATCAAAAAGATCATCCATCATGATAAAGTGGGATTCACCCCGGGGATGGAAGGATGGTACAACATTCGAAAATCCATCAACGTCATCCACCACATCAACAAAAAGAAGGACAAAAACCACATGATCATCTCCATAGATGCTGAAAAAGCATTTGACAAAATTCAACATTCACTCATGATAAAAACTCTCAACAAAATGGGTATAGAGGGCAAGTACCTCAACATAATAAAAGCCATATATGACAAACCCACAGACAACATTATACTTAACAGCAAGAAGCTGAAAGCTTTTCCTTTAAGATCGGGAACAAGACAAGGATGCCCAATCCCCCCACTTTTATTCAACATAGTTCTGGAGGTCCTAGCCACGGCAATCAGACAACACAAAGAAATAAAAGGCATCCAGATTGGCAAGAAGAACTCAAACAGTCCCCGTTTGCAGATGACATGATATTGTACATAAAAAATCCTAAAGAATCCACTCCAAAACTATTAGATCTCATATCTGAATTCAGCAAAGCTGCAGGATACAAAATTAATACACAGAAATCTGTTGTATTCCTATATACTAATGATGAACTAGCAGAAAGAGAAATCAGGGAAACAATTCCATTCACAATTCCATCCAAATGAATAAAATACCTAGGATTAACCTAACCAAGGAAGTGAAAGACCTATACCCTGAAAACTACAAGACACTCTTAAGAGAAATTAAAGAGGACACTAATAAATGGAAACACATCCCATGCTCATGGATAGGAAGAATTAATATTGTCAAAATGGCCATCCTGCCTAAAGCAATCTACAGATTCAACGCAATCCCTATCAAAATACCTACAGCATTCTTCAATGAACTAGAGCAAATAGTTCTAAAATTCATATGGAACCACAAAAGACCCCAAATAGCCAAAGCAATCCTGAGAAGGAAGAAAAAAGCAGGGGGAATTACGCTCTCTGACTTCAAGCTCTATTACAAAGCCACAGTAATCAAGACAATTTGGTACTGGCACAAGAACAGAATAGAGACCCCAGATATAAACCCAAGCATATTTGGTCAATTAATATACGATAAAGGAGCCATGGACATACAATGGGGAAATGACAGCCTCTTCAACAACTGGTGTTGGGAAAACTGTACAGCTACATGTAAGAGAATGAAACTGGATTACTGTCTAACCCCATACACAAAAGTAAACTCAAAATGGATCAAAGACCTGAATGTAAGTCATGAAACCATAAAACTTGTAGAAAAAAATATAGGCAAAAATCTCTTGGACATAATCATGAGCAACTTCTTCATGAACATATCTCCCCAGGCAAGGGAAATAAAAGCAAAAATGAACAAATGGGACTATATCAAGCTGAAAAGCTTCTGTACACCAAAGGATACCATCAGTAGAATAAAAAGACATCCTACAGTGTGGGAGAATATATTCATAAATGACATATCTGATAAGGGGTTGACATCTAAACTAGATAAAGAGCTCATGCACCTCAACAAACAAAAAGCAAATAAGCCAATTAAAAAATGGGCAGAGGAGCTGAACAGACACTTCTCCAAAGAAGAAATTCGGATGGCCAACAGGCACATGAAAAGATGTTCCACATCACTAATCATCAGAGAAATGCAAATTAAAACCACGATGAGATATCATCTCACACCAGTGAGGATGGCCAACATCCAAAACACAAACAACAACAAATGTTGGTGAGGATGTGGAGAAAAGGGAACCCTTTTACACTGCTGGTGGGAATGTAAATCAGTACAACCATTGTGGAAAGCAGTATGGAGGTTCCTCAAAACACTCAAAATAGAAATACCATTTGACCCAGGAATCCCACTCCTAGGAATTTACCCTAAGAATGCAGCAGCCCAGTTTGAAAAAGACATATGTAGCCCTATGTTTATCGCAGCACTATTTACAATAGCCAAGAAATGGAAGCAACCTAAGTGTCCATCAGTAGATGAATGGATTAAGAAGATGTGGTACATATACACAATGCAATATTATTCAGCCATAAGAAGAAAACAAATTCTACCATTTGCAACAACATGGATGGAGCCAGAGGTATTATACTCAGTGAAATAAGCCAAGCCGAAAAAGACAAGTATCAAATGGTTTCACTCATGTGTGGAGTATAAGAACAAAGGAAAAAACTGAAGGAACTAAACAGCAGCAGACTCACAGAACCCAAGAACGGACTAATAGTTACCAAAGGGAAAGGGACTGGGGAAGATGGGTGGGAAGGGAGGGATAAGGGGAAAAAAGGGGCATTACGATTAGCAGATGTAATGTTGGGGGGGTCACGGGGAGGGATGTACAACTCAGAGAAGACAAGTAGTGACTCTATAGCATCTCACTACGCTGATGGACAGTGACTGTAATGGGGTTGGTGGGGGGGACCTGATGAAGGGGGTAGTTTAATCACCATAATATTGCACATGTAATTGTATATTAATGATACCAAAATAAATTATTTAAAAAATTATAGTTAGCAAAATGCTCCTTATGAGAGTATAATTTATTTCTTACATGTTTATTTAAATTTGAATTACTCTAGAATACAGTCATCACCAATAAACTTTACTGTTCAGATTAAAAATATTCATCAATAACGAAAAAAAGTATAGTAGTATTAACTATAGTTACCATGTCATATATTAGATCTCAGAACTTATTTATCCTACATAATTTCAACTTTGTACCCTTTGACTGACATTGCTCCATATCCCTACCTCCCCATCCCTGGTAATTACCATTCTACTCTCTGTTTCTGTGAATTTTACTTTTTTAGATTGTATATAAAGTGAGGTCATGTAGTATAATTGTTAGGGGCACCGTCCCCCACACAGTCCATGTACAACTCTTGACTTCCTCAAAACTTAACTACTGTAGCCTACTGTTGACCAGAGGTCTTGCTGAAAACAAAAGTTTACATATATTTTGTATGTTATATGTATTACATACATATTGTAATCTTGTAATAAAGTAAGATCGAGAAAAGAAAATGTATTTTCAAATTGTCACAAATCTTCCCAAAATTTTCCAATGTATTTATTGAAAAAAATCCATGTATAAATGGACCTGCACAGTTCAAGGGTCTGTACTTTTCAGGGTCAACTCTGTCTTGGTTATTTTTCTATGTCCAACTTATTAGCATAATATCCTCCAGGTTGATCCATGTTGTTGTAAATGGCAGGATCTCCTTCTTCAAAGCCAAATAACATTCCATTGTATTTATATACCATAATTGCTTTATCCACTGACAGACAGTTTGATTGTTTCCACGTCTTGTGGAATTGTGAATAATACTGCGATGAACATGGGAGTACAGATTTCTCCTGAGGTCCTGAATTCATTTTCTTTGGATATATACCCGGAGGAGGGATTGCTGGATCATATGCTAGCTCTGTTTTTCATTTTTGAGGAACCTCCACACCGTTTTCCACATGGCAAAACCAATGTACATTGTGACCAACAGCATACAAGGGTTCCCTTTTTCTCCATAGCCTTGCTAAAACTTATCTATTGTCCTTTTGATAACAACCATTCTAACAGGTGTAAGGTGATATATCTCATTGTGGTTTTTATTTGCATTTCCCTGATGATTGGTGATTTTGAGTATCTTTTACATGCTCGTTGGCCATTTGTATGTCTTCTTTGGTGAAATGATTGTTCAGATCCTTTGCCCAATTTTACTTGGGTTATTTGTTTTTTGATACTCAATTCCTTATACATTTTGGATACTAAAATGTTATCAGATATGTGGTTTACAAATACTTTCTCATAATCCGTAGGTTGCTTTTTCAGTCTGTTGATTATTTTGAAGAGGTTATCTTTTCCCCATTGTGTATTCCTGATGTCCTTGTTGAAAATTAGTGGACTGTGTATGTTTGAACTAACTTTTGGGCTCTCTGTTCTGTTCCATTGGTAATGTCTGTTTATATGCTAGAAACCTATTTTTGATTATTTTAAACCTCTTGATATACAGGTAGTATGATGCTTTGTTCTTTTTTCTGATAATGCTTTGACTATTCATTGTCTTTTGTGGTTCCATATGAATTTTAGTGTGGTTTTTCTATTTTTGTTTTTGAATGCCATTGGGATTTTGTAGGGATTTCATTGAAACTATAGATGGTTTTGAGTAGTATGGATATTTTAACATTAAATGTTCCAATTCATGAACATGTGATATCTTTCCATTTATTTTTGTCTTCAATTTTTTTCATCAATGTATAATTTTTTTTACTTTAGCCATTTTTAAGGGGCTGACAATTTTAAGTACAGTGGCATTAAGTACATTTACATTGTTGTGCAACCATCACCACCACATTCATCTCCAGAATATTTTCATCTTCTAAAATTGAAACTCTGTACCCCTATGCCTTGATTTTTAAATGTACTCATTATAAACTGATTTCTTACATAGAAGGTGAAAATAAGAAACTCTTTCCTTGCTGTGGGGCAGGGCTTAGTATGGCAAGCAAAGTTTGGAGGTGCAAAGTTTAAGGAGATTACTTTTGGGTACTGACCCTGCATTGCTTAGGCCTGAGAGTGAGTACTGCCCTCAGTTCTCTGCCCAAGTTGTCTCTCTTCATCATTGACTCCTGGGCCTGTACATGGTGGCCCACATTACCACCCACCATATGCACAGCTCCTAACCTGATTCTCTCAGCATAGCTGTACCTTTAAATTGAATCAATACTTAGCATTTACTTAACGATAAGCCTGTAAAATTATCATCCCTATGCAGTTATGTTTACATATTCTTCCTCATTCAACACTACATTTTTCTTGTGTAATTGTGTCATAGGCAGACCTCAGAGATACCGTGGGTTCAGTTCAAGCCCAGACCACCACTGCAATAAAGTGACAATCACAATGAAGAGAGTCAAATGAATTTTTTTGTTTCCCAAACTTCCCATATAAAAGTTACGTTTGACTTCATAGTGTTATTTATTAAGTGTGCAATAGCATTATGTCTAAGAATCAATGTACATACCTTGATTAAAACATATTACCAATAAATGCTAACATTATCTGAGCTTTCAGTGAATTGGAGTCACTAGTCACAGATCACCATAAGAAACATAATAATGATTAAAAAAAAGTTTGGAATATCATGACACAGGGACACAAAGTGAGCAAATGCTGTTGGAAAAATGGTGCCGTAGACTTGCTCAATGCAGGGTTGCCATGAATCTTCAATTTGTGAAGAAATGCAATACCTGTGAAGCACAAATAACAAAGCTTGATAAAACAAGATACGCCTGTATTTACTTCATTTGGTGAATACAGGAGTTCATCTTCAAATATGGCCCCCAATGAACTGTGCCTCTCAAACTTCATGATTTTACACCGTCCTCTTCTCTAGAATCAGGGCTAACCCTTGACAAAGACAGTGGTAGAAATGATATTCTGGGACTTTTGAGACTAAGTCCTAAGAAGTCTTGCAGCTTCAACCTGAGTCCCTTGAATACTTGCTCTTGGCAAAGCAGCTGACATTGAAGACTCATGACAGCCTTGAGATGGCTGCAAACGTGAGCACAGGGAGCAGCTGTGTGGACAGGAGATAGCTGGCAGCTATGCTGCGAGGGAGCCCAAGGCAGCATGGGGAGCAGTTGTGTGGACAGAAGGAGATACCTGGCAGAGATGCTTGAGTGAAAACTCATCTCGTATGTCCATCACTGAGCCTTCAAATGACTGTAGTCTCAGCCCATGTCTGACAGATCTCAGGAGAGGTCCCCAGGTGAGCTCTGCCAACCCATGGAATCCTGAGAAATCACAGTAAGTTCTTATTTTCAGTCATTAAGTTTTGGGGTTTGTCACACAGAGTAGCTACTGGACACATTGGGGGCTATCACTCCCAAATCTCTGACTTAAAGGGAAAGCTTCTTCCAGTGGAGTGTATCACCGTGAGAAATCTGTCAGATTATTTCTTCTTTGGATTCATTCTTCTGGAGCCTTGTTTCATTCTCTGGCTTCCCTGGCAGTTCTCTGGGCCTGAGATGCAGATGAAATTCATGCAGATGAAATTCATTTTCTCAGGGGTTTTCTCCTTTCCTGTCTCCTACACTGATCTGGTTCCTGACTCAGGTTCTCTATCTTTGTCTTTTCAAGAATACAATGTCTTCTGTCTTCCTTAGGACTATCAGTTATAGTTAATTTGAAATTTTCCTTTGCTCCCTGAAATCTCTTTCTGTAATTTCTCTAATTTATCTTTTTACTGTTTGTCTTTGTTCCACTATTTATTATTATGTGCTTTGTTAGAGGTTCTCCTCAAATCTTGTAATTCTTATGTACTGCTTTTTATTTAAGCATAAGATACTAAAATATTGATTGTTAACTCCATGTGTCCGGGTTGGCTTGTCAGTTGCTGACCTTCAGTGTACAGTGACAATGAGACAGGCCAGATTTCTTTCATCTACAAGGGTTTTGTGAGCTGTTCCATCACTTTTCTGAGTATGTGTTCTGTGGGGGTGATGAAGGTGGGTTGTAAGTCTGGCTGCCATCATCTTAGAAATGGCAAAGAAGGAAAGGAACATAAAATGCTGTGAATGAAGATTTTTTAAATTAAAGTATCATTGACATACAATCTTATGAAGGTTTCACATGAACAACATTGCAGCTTCAACAGTCATCCATATTATCAAGTCCCCCTCCCCACTGCCCCATTGAAGTCACTGTCTATCAGCATACTAAGAAGCTACAGTCATTACTTGTCTTCTCCATGCTGTACTGCCTTCCCTATGACCTACCTATACTGTGATTGTGAATTATAGTGCCCCTTACTCCCCTGCTCCATCTCTCCCTACCCACCCTCCCCTCCATCCCTTCCCTTTGGTAACTGCTAGTCCTTTCGTGGACTCTGTGAGTCTGCTGCTGTTTTGTTCCTTCAGTTTTTGCTTTGTTGTTATATATAATAATTTGGTACTTCTCTTTCTCTGCCTGGCTTATTTCACTGAGCATAATAGCCTATAGCTCCATCCATGTTGCTGCAAACTGTAGGATTTCTTTTCTTTTAATGGCTGAATAATATTCCATTGTGTATATGTACCACCTCTTCTTTGTCCACTCATCTACTGATGGACACTTAGGGTGCTTCCATTTCTTGTTTACTGTAAATATTTCAGTGATAAACATAAAGGTGCATAGGTCTTTTTGAATCAGGAATCTTGTTTTCTTCAGGTAAATTCCTAGGAGTGGAATTTCTGGGTCAAATTATATTTCTATTTTGAGTTTTTGAGGAACCTCCATACTGCTTTCCACAATGGTTGAACTAATTTACATTCCCACCAGCAGTGTTGAAGGGTTCCCCTTTCTCCACATCCTCACCAGCATTTGTTGCTGCTTGTCTTTTGGATGTTGGCCATCCTAACTGGTGTGTGGTGATATCTCATTGTGGTTTTAATTTTAATTTCCCTGATAATTAGTGATGTGGAGCATCTTTTCATGTGCCTATTGGCCATTGAAATTTCTTCTTTGGAGAAGTGTCTGTTCAGATCCTCTGCCCATTTTTCAATCAGGTTATTTGTTTTTTGGGTGTTGAGACGTGTGAGTTCTTTATATATTTTGGATGTCAACCCTTTATTGGATTATGACATTTATGAATATATTCCTCCATACTGTAGGATGCCTTTTTGTTCTGCTGATGGTGTCCTTTACTGTACAGAAGCTTTTTAGTTTGATGTAGTCCCGTTTGTTCATTTTTGATGTTGTTTCCCTTGCCCAAGGAGATGTGTTCAGGCAAAAGTTGCTCATGTTTATATTCAAGAGATTTTTGCCTATGTTTTCTTCTATCAGTTTTATGGTTTCATGACTTACATTCAGGTCTTTGATCCATTTTCAATTTACTTTTGTATACAGAGTTAGACAATAATCCAATTCATTGTCTTACATGTAGCTGTCCAGATTTGCCAACACCATTTGTTGAAGATTTCCCCATTGTATATCCATGGCTCTGTTATCATATATTAATTAACCATATATGTGTGGTTTTATATCTGGGCTCTCTATTCTATTCCATTGATCTTTGGGTCTGTTCACCTGCCAGTACCAAATTGTTTCGATTACTATTGCTTTGTAGTAGACCTTAAAGTCAGGGAGCATAATTCCCCTCAGCTTTGTTCTTCCTTCTCAGGATTGGTTTGGCTATTTGGGGTCTTTTGTAGTTCCATATGAATTTTAGAACTATTTGTTCTAGTTTATTGAAGAATGCTGTTGGTATTTTGATAGGGATTGCATTGAATCTGTAGATTGCCTTAGGCGGGATGGCCATCTTGATATTAATTCTTCATATGCATGGGCATGGGATATATTTCCATTTATTGGTGTCTTCTTTAATTTATTTCATGGGTGTCTTGTAGCTTTTAGAGTATAGGTCTTTCACCTTTCTGGTTAGGTTTATTCCTAGGTATTTTATTCTTTTTGATGCAATTTTTTTCTTAAGGTATCATTGATATACAATCTTATGAAGGTTGCACAAGAAAAACAATATGGTTACTACATTCACCCTTATTGTCGAGTCTCTCCCCATACCCCATTGCATTACTGTCCATCTTTTTGATGCAATTTTAAATGGAGTTGTTTTCCTGATTTCTCTTTCAGCTAATTCATTGTTAGTATATTGGAATGCCACAGATTTCTGTGTATTAATTTTGTATCATGCAACTTTGCTGAATTCAATTAGTTTTAATTGTTTTTTGGTGGAGTCATTAGGGTTTTCTCTGTATAATATGTTGTCTGCAAACAGTGACACTTTAACTTTTTCCTTACCAATTTTGATTCATTTTATTTCTTTGTGTTGTCTGGTTGCCATGGCTAGAACCTCCAGTACTACATTGAATAAAAGTGGGAAGAGTGAAAATCCCTGTCTTGTTCCCGATCTTAGATGAAAATCTTTCAGCTTTTTGCTGTTAAGTATGATGTTGGCTGTGGCTTTTTCATACATAGCCTTTATTATGTTGAGGAACTTACCCTCTATACCAATTTTGTTGAGTGTTTTTATCATGAATGGATGTTGAATTTTGTCAAATGCTTTTTCAGCATCTATTGAGATGATCATGTGATTTTTATCCTTTTTGTTGATGTGTATGATGCTGATTGATATTCAAATATTGTACCATCCTTGTATCCCTGGAATAAATCCCACTTGATCATGATGGATGATCTTTTTGATGTATTTTTAATTCAGTTTGCTAGTATTATGTTAAAATAAATAATCTGTGTTCATTAGGGATATTGGTCTGTAATTTTCTTTTTTTTTGTGGTGTAAGGAGGATGGGTATTAACTCTTCTTTAAATGTTTCATAAAATTCAGTGGTGAAGCCACCTGGTCCAGGTATTTTGTTGTTAGGTAGTTTTTTGATTACCAATTCAATTTAATCCTGGTAACTGGTCTGTTCAGATTTTCTGTTTCTTCCTGGGTTAGTCTTGGACGGTTGTATTTTTCTAGAAAGTTATCCATTTCTTCTAGATTATCCAATTTGTTGGCATAATTTTTCATAGTATTCTCTAATCATTCTTTGCATTTCTATGGTGTCTTTTGTGACTTTCCCTTTTTCATTTCTGATTCTGTTTATGTGTGTACACTCTTTTTTTCTTAATAAATCTGGCTAGGATTTTATCTATTTTGTTTATTTTCTCAAAAAACCAACTCCTGCTTTCATTAATTCTATTGTTTTATTCTTCTCAATTTCATTTACTTCTGCTCTGATCTTTATTATGTCTCTCCTTCTATTGACTTTGGGCCTCATTTGTTCTTCTTTTTCTAATTTCATTAACTGTGAGTTAAACTGTTCATTTGGGATGTTCTTGTTTCTTGTGGTAAGCCTGTATTGCTATATTGTATCCTCTTAGAACAGCCTTCACTGTATCCCACTGGTTTGCGGCTATTGAGTTGTTGTTTTCATTTGTCTCCTTATATTGCTTGATCTCTGGTTTTATTTGGTCATTAATCCATTGATTACTTAGGAGCATGTTGTTAAGCCTCCATGTGTTTGTGGGCTTTTTTGCTTTCTTTGAATAACTTATTTCTAGTTTCATGCCTTTGTGTCTGGGAAGCTAGTTGGCACAGTTTCAACCTTCTTGAATTTTTTAAGACTCTTTTTGTGGTCTAGTATGTGATCTATTCAGGAAAATGTTCCATGTACACCTGAGAAGAATGTGTACCCTGCTTCTTTTGAGTGGAGTGTTCTGTAGACATCTGTTAGGTCCATCTGTTCTAATGTGTTGTTCAGTGCCTCTGGTCTTCTTACTTATTCTCTGTCTGGTTTATCTATGTTTTGGAGTGAGTGGCATGTTGAAGTATCCTAAAATGAATGCATTGCATTCTGTTTCCCACTTTAATTCTCTTTGTATTTGTTTCACATATGTAGGTGCTCCTGTGTTGGGTGCATAGATATTTATAATGGTTATATCCTCTTGTTGGACTGACCCCTTTACCATTATGTAATGTCCTTGTCTCTTGTTACTTTCTTTGTTTTGAAGTCTATTTTGTCTGATTCAAGTACTGCAACCCCTGCCTTTTTTCTCCCTACTGTTTGCATAAAATATCTTTTTCCATCCCTTCACTTTTAGTCTGTGCATGTCTTTACGTTTGAAGTGAGTCTCTTGTAGGCAGCATATACATGGGTCTTATCTTTTTATCCATTAAGTAACTTTATGTCTTTTGATTGGTACATTCAGTCCATTTACATTTAGGGTGATTATCAATAGATATGTACTTATTGCCATTGCAGGCTTTATATTTGCTGTTACCAAAGGTTCAAGGATAGCCTCCCTATTATCTAACAGTTTATCTTAAATTGCTCACTACTCTATTTCAAACACAATCTAAAGGTTCTTTTTTTCCCTCCCCTTCTTCTTCTTCTTCTTCCTCCTCCACTCTTTATATATTAGGTGTCATATTCTGTACTCTTTGTGTATCCCCTTACTAACTTTGTGAGTAGTTGACTTGATTTTGTATTTGTTTAGTAATTAATTGGTCTACTACTTTTACCTGGGGTTAATTTTCTCTATTGACAGCTATTTAACCATAGAAGCCTTTCCATACAGAGCAGTCCCTTTAAAATACCTTGTAGAGATGGTTTGGTTGTGGTGAATTCCCTCAACTTTTGCTTATCTGGAAATTGTCTAATCCCTCCTTCAAATTTAAATGATAATGTTGCCTGTTCAGTATTTTTTGTTCGAGGCCCCTCTGTTTCATTACATTAAATATATCATGCCACTCCCTGCTGGCCTGTAAGGTTTCTGTTGAGAAGTCTGTTGATAGCCTGATTGGGTTTTCTTTTATAAGCAATCTTTTTTTCTCTCTGACTGCTTTCAGTATGCTCTCTTTGTCCTTGGTCTTTGCCATTTTCATTATTATATGTGTTGGGTTTATCTTCCTAAGGTTCCTTTTGTTGGGTGATCTTTGTGCTTCCATGACTTGAGTGACTATTTCCTTTCCCAGATTGGGGAAGTTTTCAACAGTTATTTCCTCAAAGAGGCTTTCCATCCCCTTTTCTCTCTTCTTCTTCTTCTGGTACCTTTATATTGCAAATATTGTTCCGTTTGGGTTGGCCACACAACTCTCTTACTATTCTTTCATTCCTAGAGATCCTTTTTTTCTCTCAGTACTTAAGCTTCTATGTTTTCCTGTTCTCTAATTCCTATTTCATTTACCATCTCTTCTACCTCATCTCATCTACTTTTAAATCTCTCCATTGTATGTTTCATTTCAGATACTGTATTTTTTCAATGTTTCTATCTCTTTCTTGAGGTCCTGAATATTTTTATGTAGTTCTGTGATAATTTTTATTACTTTTATTTTGAAATCTTTATCAGGAAGATTGGTGATTTCAGTTTCACTAACTCCTCCTTCTGGCATTTTTTCTTGTAATTTTGTTTGGACCAAATTCCTTTGCCACTTCATTTTTTCAGTGTTTCCCATGAAAACACTTTTTGTAGGAAGTGCCCTCTAGTGCCCAGAAGCTCTACTCCCTGGAGCTGCCATGCACCAGCAGCAATGGTGGGGGTCTCAGGCTAGCAGAATGGGTGCCTGCCAGGAGGAAAGTGCTCAGCTGGGAGGGTTTCCTCCCCTCCCTGTTGTAATGTCTGCCTTTCCTGCCAGGTCCAGTGGGCCATGCACACTTGGAGGAGCCTCTATGCTACACCCTTGTAGCTGCCATGGGCAGGCCACCCTCCAGTTGGCCTGGTGTGAGGCAGGGGTGGCACTTTTGTTGAACTGGTGTCTGATGGAGGAATGAGTGGCAGGATGCATATGGCAGTGGTGGGCATTGGGGCTGCCTTGCCAGCCAGGGGCATGGAGTGTCTGAAGCTCCTGAGAGTTCCCAACCTGCTTGGCTGAGCATGCTGGGAAGGTTTTGTCCACCTGCCCTTTCTCCTGAGCAACAAGCTCTGTACAATCATTGCCTCTTTAGTGCTCCACTTGCTACTGGGTGTCCTTCAAACTGCCCACCTTTCTTTTGTCCCAGGGGGCTACTTCTGCATACCTGTTCTCCACAAGTGGCTGGAATCTCAGTCTCTCCAAGTATTCTGTCTGTCTTTGCTTTCTAACCCCATTGATCTCCAGAGCATCATAGAGTGTGGGTTTATGCTCCCAGAGCAGATCACCAGGGCTGGGTGTTCATCAGTCCTGGGCTTCTATTCACTCCACACTCTGTTTCTCTTCCTTCCACCTGCAGGCGGGGGTTGGGGGGAGGGCTTGGGTCCCGCTGGATCAAGGCTTTGCTACTTTGCCCTCTTCTCTGAGGTCTTCTCTTTTCCCCCAGATGTAGGCAATCTGTTCTGCAGCCTTCAGGCTGCTTTTCCAGATTAGTCGTATTTGCTGTATTTTCGTGCTTTATGTGCTTTTGGGAGGACATTTCTGCCTCACTTCTCATGCTGCCATCTTTTTTCAGTCTCAGTGTTTAATAATTTTTTAATATATAAATCTTTCACCCTCTTGATTGCATTATTCCTACATATTTTTTTGATGCCACCTTAAATGGGATTGTGTATTTAATGTCCTTTCAGAGAGATTTTGTTGCTGTAAAGAAATGTTGCTGGTTGTTTTTTTCTTTACAATTTATTTTATTTTAGTATCATTAACCTACAATTACATGAGCAATATTGTGATGATTAAA
>JAQQAC010004778.1:6249969-6457315 GCA_029783875.1 Phataginus tricuspis | reverse complement strand
AGATGAAAAGCTTTCAGCTTCTTGCTATTAAGTATGATGTTAGCTGTGGGTTTGTCATATATAGCCTTTATGATGTTGAGGTACTTGCCATCTATACCCATTCTGTTGAGAGTTTTAATCAAAAATGGATGCTGAATTTTGTCAAATGCTTTTTCAGCATCTATGGAGATGATCATGTGGTTTTTGTTCTTCTTTTTATTGATGTGATGGATGATGTTGATGGATTTTCGAATGTTGTACCATCCTTGCATCCCTGGGATGAATCCCACTTGATCATGGTGTATGATCCTCTTGATGTATTTTTGAATTCGGTTTGCTAATATTTTGTTGAGTATTTTTGCATCTACGTTCATCAGGGATATTGGTCTGTAGTTTTCTTTTTTAGTGAGGTCTTTGCCCGGTTTTGGTATTAGAGTGATGCTGGCTTCATAGAAAGAGTTTGGAAGTATTCCCTCCTCTTCTATTTTTTGGAAAACTTTAAGGAGAATGGGTGTTATTTCTTCTCTATATGTCTGGTAGAATTCAGAGGTGAATTCATCAGGTCCAGGGCTTTTGTTCTTGGGTAGTTTTTTGACTACCGATTCAATTTTGTTGCTGGTGATTGGTCTGTTTAGTTTTTCTGTTTCCTGCTTGGTGAGTCTTGGAAGGCTGTATTTTTCTAAGAAGTTGTCCATTTCTTCTAGGTTTTGCAGCTTGTTGGCATATAGATGCTCGTAATATTCTCTTATAATTCTTTGTATTTCTGTGGGGTCCGTCGTTATTTTTCCTTTCTCATTTGTGATTCTGTTTATGTGTGTAGATTCTCTTTTTCTCTTAATGAGTCTGGCTAGGGGGTTATCTATTTTGTTTATTTTTTCAAAGAACCAGATTTTGGTTTCATTGGCTGCTGGTTTTTTAATGCTGAGTTTCTGTCCTCAAGCTTTACTGAATTTGTTCATGAGCTCTAAATTTTGTTTTATTTAAATGAATGAGATATTTAAAGATTTCTCCATATAGGATGATATCACCTGCAAATAGAGACTGTTTTATTTCTTCTTTTCCAATGAGGTTGCCTTTTCTTCCTTTTCCTTTGTCTTATTGCTTTTTCTGGTACTTCCATTACTGTTTTGTAAATAAATGTCATGTGTGGGCACCCTTACCTTGTACCCATATTAGAGGAAAAGAATTCCATTTCTCCCCAATAATTATGACATTAGTCGTGGGCTTTTCAAAAGTGGTCTTTATTGTGTTGACTTAAGTTGCTTTTATGCACATTTTGTTGAGGTGTTTTAATTGTGAATGGATACAGAACATTGTTAAATACTTTCTGTGCTAGTATTATGTTGATTGGTTTTTATCTTTCATTCTGTTAATGTGGTGTATCACATTGATTGTTTTGTGTACATCAAACCAACTTTCCATACAATGGATGAATTCTACTTGGTCAGTATGTATAATATTTTTCATGTGTTGTTGAATTTGGTTGCTAGTATTTTTTTTTTGAGGATTTTTTCATGTCTGTACATCAGGGCCATTGGCCTGTAATTTTCCTTTGTTGTTCTTCTATGGCTTTGGCATCAGAGGTATGCTGATGCTGGCCTTATAAAATGAGTTTTGAAATACTCTCTCTACTTTTATTTTTTCAAGAGCTTAAGAAGGATTGGTATGAATTGTTTTATATGTATTTGATGGAATTCACCATCTGGTCCAGATGAAGCTCATTTAGTCCTGGGTTTTTCTTTATTGGGAGGATTTTGATTACTGACTCAATCTCCTTATTTGTTATTGGTCTGTTCAGGGTATGTATTTATTTTTGTTTCAGTCCTGGTAGGTTTTATGATTCTAGGAACTTACTTATTTCCTGTTGGTTATCCAATCTGTTTGCATAAAATTGTTCATAATAGACTCTGATGATGTCTTTAAATTTTTTCTGAGGCATCCATTGTAGTGTGTCCTCTGTCACTTATGATTTTATTTGAATCTTATCTCTATTTTTAGTGTGGCTAAGGTTTCTTGATTTTATCTTTCAGAAGAAAGAACTCTTAGTTATGTTCATTTTTTTTTTCTATTTCTACTCCCTATTTGATTTATTTTTGCTCTGGTATTTATTATTTCCTCCTTTCTGCTAACTTTGATCTAGTTTGTTCTTATCATTCTAGTTACTTGAGGTATAAAGTTACATTGCTTATTGAGTTCTTTCTTCTTTTTTAATGTAGGCATTTATCAGTATTAACTTGTCTTTATACTGCTGTTGCTGCATCCCATAAGTTTTGGTACGTTTTCATTTTTATTTGCTTTGAGATATTTTGAAAGTTCTTTTTGATTTCCTCTTTGACACAGTTAGTATTCCCGAGTTTGCTATGTAGTCCATGCTTATGTGAATTTTTTTCCATTTTCTTGATGTATTGATTTCTAGTTGCATTGCATTGTGCTCAGGAAAGGTAACTGATATTGGAGAGGGTAAGAGGAACAATTTTACTTTATCCACATCACCCCTCCCCCAAAGGCAGCACATCTCAATGCCAAGAGAGACCTTCTCAGTCCATGTTTTTTCCCAGGGGTGGGAATGTGGAGGCAGGGAGGTGACAAAACGAAGAGATGTTGTTGAAAGGCTTAATTCCAGTTATGTAGGATGAATAAGATTCAGAGATTTAACATACAACATGATGACTGTAGTTAATAATATTGTAATGAATATCTATAACTTGCTAAGGGAGTAGATTTCACATGTTTGCACCAGGATAGGTTAATTAGCTTGACTGTGGTAATAATTTTACTATATATATATAATGTCTTATATATATATATATATATAATGTCTTATATATATATATATAATGTCTTTTATATATATATATATATGCTGTATATAATCTCATTTTTTGCCTTACAATTGTATAATTTTTATAAAAAATAAAATAACAAAATAATGGTTCTTCAAATTTGTGGTTAGGGTATCATATCCTTCATTTGAAAATATGTCTATTTTTAAAGCTCTGGTGGGTAAGTAGTAATGATATAAAAAATTACTGTATCCCTAGATAATAAACATAATTTTTGGTTTTCAATACTTACAGAAAAATTATCATCCTTATTATGAATTATATGATTATATATTTACAAAGGTAGTAAAATGAATAATAGCGAAATGGTTGGTGGACCTTGCAGAAATTGTTACATTTTAATAACAATTTGGCAGTGTAAAACATGAGCTTTAAAACTGTTCATTGGTATACATGGAAATATTTGTTTTTAAGAATGTAGACTAGTGAAAAGTAATGTTTGTTGAAATGATATTTTTTAATATTCAAAATTTTGAATTAATCTTCAAACAGTACAGCAAGGGCAATCTTTGATCAAATATGGTGTATGGGTATACTAGCACACCTCAAAAGGTATAATGATGACAAATATGGAAACTCTTGTTTTGTAGACATCCAAATACAATATATAAGTATGAAAGAGTCACACTTAATTTTAATTAAAGGTAGACCTAAAAATATTGACAAATATTTATTTACACAGTGAGAGATACATGTCTGCCCATAAAAATAGAAGGAACTGGGATGGTGCAAACCCCTGTGTATTTTAAGTTCTAAGATTTTTACTTTAAATTTAAGTGCCTAGTAAACATGGTTCAAAGGTAGACTTAAATCTTTCCTGAATGTAACTCCTAGTAAGTAGGCAATACTACATGAAACCCCACAATGTTCTCCGAAAGAGTGACTTAAGCACAGGATCCCTTCTAGTTTCCCAGTGTAGCTCATAGTGATTCCTTATAAGCCATTCTCGAGAGTGAATTCACATTACCTGATGCTGTTCACCATAGCCAAAAGTTATTGAAAATATTCTGTACACTAGGAAATACCTCTTTAAATACTTACGTGCATATCTAATTTACCACAAACATTGCTTTACATGCATTATCATATCAAAAATTCCTGACAACACAATGAGGTAGGTTATACTTACTCTGAAAGGTTAAGTTATTGCCAGGGTTGCACAGCCTACAAGTGGCAAAGTCAAGATTTGGACTTGCTTGGGTCTAACTCTGAAGCCATTGCTGTCTACCAACTTTGCTATACCGGTGGTCCCTGACTTGGAATGGTTGGACTTAGGCCTTTTTGAATTTATGATGTTGCAAAAATGATACACATTCAGTAGAAAATGTTTTTTGAATTTTGAATTTGAATCTCTTCCCAGGCTTCTGAAATGCAGTACGATGCTCTCCTGTGACACTGGGCAGCAGCGAGATGCAGGTCCCTGTCAGCACATGATCATGAGGGTGACAACTGGTACAACCATTCTGTATCCCTACAACTGTTCTATTTTTCACTGTCAGTACAGTATTCAGTAGATTACATGAGCTATTCAACACTTTATTATAAAATGGGCTTTGTGTTAGATGATCTTGCCCAAATGCAGGTTAATGTAAGTGTTCTGAGCACACTGAAAGTAGGCAGGGCTAAGCTATGTTTGGTAGGTTAAGGATATTAAATGCATTCTTGATGTAGAATATTTTCAACTTAATGATGGGTTTATCAAGACAAAAAAAACTATTGTAAGCTGTACTACATTTTATTGTCAAAAGATAGTGTGTGAGCTGACTATCAACAATAAATTTTCACTGGAGAAGATATTGTCTACAACAATCACAACCTGTCACTGCAGCACACAACCTGATGCTGAAGAAGAATGAAAAATAGTCCAGTAGTATTCATTTTACTATAGAATCTAATTGGTTATTTTCTACTGTGTTGTAACTTTATTTGCCCTAGCTTTTACTGACTTAGCTTTTAGTAACCACCAATAATAATTAATGAATTATAAAAATATTGGCCTGTTGATTTTGAGAGAAATACAGAGCAGTGTGGGCTAGCTGTGGACCACATATATTATGAACTGGTGATGGTGGACCTAATAATAAATAGGATAAATATTTGAACATTATTCTGAAAGTCACTGGAGCTTTCAATAGGGTAGTGGTCATGATGATTTCATCATATTCCTTGAAGATTGAACTGATTGTGGTGTGCAGAGTGGATGGAATGGGGAGAGACTGGGGACTGAAGACCAGTAGGAGGGGGTTTCAGTCATTCAGGAAGGAGATTATGGAATGTCCAGGAAATCATTCTTGCTGGCCTCCAATTTTATGATTGCAGCCATGCCAGTGGGGTTCAGCACATATTAATGGGGCAGGCATGATGCCAAGTGGTAAGCATTGGGGTTGCAAAGATGAAATGGACTTGGAAAAAGTTTCCCCAAAGATGAAAATGAAGTTTCTATGGGAAATTTGAGATATGAGGAGGAATGGCAGTCTTGTGTTCCTGGTAAAACATTGCAGTAGGGCTACCTGAAGACTCCACCCCATTAAACTTTTCCCTGTCACAGTTTCCATTCTTTAAGCATGGGAACATCATAGAAAGGGAGTCCCAGTGTTGAGAACACTATCGGTAGGGATCCAAGCCACCAAGGTCATAGTGATGGTGGAGGACAGTTATCTTTTCCTGGAGTTTGTTCTTGGCTGCATACAACAGTACAACCAGATATTCCCATATATTGGTCGTAAGCTGTCCCATGCTGTTTTAAAAGTATTCAAGCCCATCCTTTATTATATTATAAATCTGGTTATGCTTTCAGAGCATGATTGTAAAACGTTAAGCTAATGATTTTGACCTGGTGTTGTGTTTGTTCTGATGCAGTCCTGTAGCTTCGGTATGACTATTTCAAGTTCAGATCACAGGTCCTGGAAGTAAAGTCCCCACTTTTGGTCCCTCTATCATTCTTCAGTGCTTAATCGTGGTGAACGCAAGTAGGTGGAGAACCCCATATTGGATGTGCAGCCACTACCACTAAGAGGCATGGGTTTTCCTAACCCAAATTATCTTTTTCAGGGAAGACTTGATGTCTCTGTTCCTCAAACTGTAGATAAAGGGATTCAACATCGGGGTGACCACTGTGTACATCACTGATGCAACTGTGCCCTTCTGGGCCAAGCGTTTTGAGGGGGGACTGAAATAAACAAAGAAGGAAGTCCCAAAGAATAGAGAGACCATAGAGAGATGAGAGCTGCAGGTGGAAAAGGCTTTCTGCTTCCCCTGAGCTGAGGGGATCTTCAGGATTGTCGAGAAAATGTACGCGTAAGAGATAATCAGGCAAAACACACAAACCAGGCCCGAGAGACCCCCTATGGTAAAGATCACCAGCTCATTGATAAACGGTTCTGTGCAGGACAGACTCAGAAGGGGGTTGATGTCACAGAAGAAGTGTGGGATCTCGTGGTCTGCACAGAAGGACAGGCTGTTCATCAAGAGTGTGTGAAGGAGGGAGTGGAGTGCATTCAAGACCCAGCATGCAGACACGAGGAGGACACAGAGCCCGGGGCTCATGATCATGATGTAATGGAGCGGGTGGCATATGGCCACATAGCGGTCATAGGCCATGACAGCCAAGAGGAATGCCTCCAGCATCACAAACAGCATGAAAAAATACAATTGCGATAGACATCCTGCATACGAGATGACCTGACTCTGCATCCATATGTTTGCTAGCATCTTAGGAACCGTGGTGGACACAAAGCAGGTGTCAGTGAGGGAGAGGTTGGCCAGGAAGAAGTACATTGGGGTGTGTAGTTGAGCATCAGCAATGATGGCCAGAATGATGAGGAGGTTGCCTGCCAGCGTGACCAGGTACATGGACAGGAACAGCCCAAAGAGGACCTCCTGCTGCTCTGGCTGCTTGGAGAGCCCCAAGAGGACAAAATCTGAGACGCTGGTCAGGTTTTCCCATCCCATTTTTCTGTAAGCAGAATGTTGGGTAAATTGAATGAAGTTGGTAAGCCCTGGATTGTGAACTAAGAAAATTATGCACTATTGCAATGCTTGGTGCCATGGGAAAGCAAAGATTTGTTTGCAGTGGGAGAAGTTTTTTTTTTTACTTTATTTTATAAGCATTGATGTAATATATATTTTGGGGGGCTAGGTTGGAGGCATTTTTGATGCAATTCTTACGGTATTCATGTGGACATGATGATATGAATCCATTCTGAGATTTCACAGCCAAAAAAGTCTTTAGTATATTTTCCCAAAATTTGAAAAAGCATGGCTAGTAGGAAAGGGGTTTGGGGGTTGGTAAAAGCATATTTACTACTGACATTATTATCTCCACTTTCTGCACAGTTGGTCTATCCAGAAATCTGGGTGTTATTATTGACCCATTTTTCTTCCAAATACCACCATTTTTTTCTATATTTAGAATCCTACCTACCACCAAATCCTGGAAATTTTACTTTCTCTGTATAACTAAAATTTACCCACTTCTCTCTGTTACCCAGCTGCCACTACATTGTTTAGGACACTCTCATTTATGATTCAGATTGGAGCCGTTGTTCCCCCTGCTTCCAGGCACACCTGGCATCTGTACAGTCCAGAGGGCATGGGTTTTCTATAAATCATATTTGGTTTTGTTGTTTCCATGAAAAATCCTTCAGGATCTCCTCACGACTCTCAGGATAAACTCCAAGCTTCTGAACATGGCCTGAAGACCTTTGCTCACACTGGCATGGATGTCTCCCATGTCTCCCAGACCCTCCTCCTCCACTCCACACCCTGTGCACCAATTATGCTCTCAAATATCCAGATGTTTCTCTCTCCTCTGGGCTCTTGTCCATCTTATTTTCTTGGGCTGGGGTAGTTTTCCATCAGACAGCTTTGATGTCACTTCTTCTGGGAAGCCTTCCCTGACTTACCTTCTCTCAACAAACTCAGGTCCACACCCCCCTGCCCCTGTGCCTCGCCAGTCACAGCATGTGTCACTCTGGATTGTGACCATCTATCCACCTGTATGGCCCTCATTTTCCTAGGAGCACCATGAAAAATAGGCAGAGATGTCTGTCTTGTTCATCTTTGAAATCTAGCATTAACCTGGTACAACATAAGTGCTCAGCAAGTTATCTTTCAGGTGAATTTAAAAAACCCTTAAAGAATATAAATAATGGGAAAAATAGAAATAATTAATCAAGTCCTGGCCATAGGAATCTGTGGGAAACAATGTGATCATAGAAGCATAAGGAGGATGTCAGGCAAAGCTAATGCACTCTTTCTAGGTGAAATTCTGGGAATGGAACCGTGTTTCTTAAATTCCCTCCGAAGTTAAGCCTGTTCTATGAATCTGTCCGCCCTGATCACACCCACTGAACTTACCACTCACCAGGCAATAGTGCCTCTTTTGTCTTATTCTCTTACTGACCACAGGTTTCTAAACAAACTATTTTCCCCTTATATGAGACATCCCAGGATGTGTTGCAAGAGGCTGCCCTTCCTCATTAAAAAATCCATTAAAGCAAAAAAAATAAGAAGCCAAGAAGCAGAATACATGTGCATCAGATTTTGATCTGTTAAAGGTGGCTTTGCCAACTAGTAGGCAAGGAACGAGAGAACGAACGAATGGTGTGGGACAAGCTGGGTAACTCTTTGGGGAAAATTAGTTTAGATTCATGGCTCACAGTGTTTACGGAATAAATTTCACGATGCTAAAGCGTTCTATCGACAAGCATAACTAAAGCAATGAAAAGGAAACACTGCAAAATAGTTGTCTGATCTCAGGACAAGGGTGGCTTTTTCAAAGCAAAAAACAGGAAACAATAATAAAGGAAAAGAAAATTGGTTTAGTCAAATTAAGTGTAAAAATTCTCCTTTTAAAGAAAATGATCACACGCAAAGTAAAAAGGTAAGTAAAAAGGTGGGGAGCTATTTCAACATATAGGAAGAATCAATATTCTTAAAGATATAAGTAATAATTTGATTTGATATGCAAATGACACTCCTAATAGAAAAAAGACTAAATAACCACTAACCCTTAAGTCACATCCAGCATGGCCAGAGCCTGGATGTAGCCTCAGTTGTTTCACTGCAAGACCTGTGCCCTTTCCACCCCCAACACGGCCTCCTGACATCGCCACACTTGGTCTGTCAACAGCTGAAGTCTCCACGGTTCCTCGCTTGCATGCAATTGGCCAAAATGGGATCACAGTAGCTGGAGTTTCCTGCACTCTCTCCCAGGAGTCTGCACTGCTCTGGGCCTCTGTTTATTAGCCTCTGTGTTCCGCATGCCCCTGAGACAGAGCTCTGGGTGTGGTGGTGGATCAGTGGGGCTCAATGTGTATTTGTGGTGCATAGATTGACCTCTCCCCATGCCCTTGGTGAGCACAGTCCCTCCTGGGCTTCGTGGCCTCAACAGTTGTTGCTTTTTGCACTGCCCACGGCTGACCCACACCTCTCCCTCACCTAGGATGGAGGCCTCTCATTCACTTACAGCAGATTGAAAAGGCCCAGGAGCTCCACTCTCCTTAGTCCTGTCTCTTGGCCATTTGTGGCTAAGCAGAGACAGAGCCTCAGTTCCAATCCCCTGCCAGCTTTCCTCTTAGCTCCCCAAGTCCATATGAGAACTTACTTCCTGTTTTCTTGCCCCGTTTGCTACAGTTCAGCCCAGACTCTTAGGCCCTCACTTGCTGGCACTTCACTCAAATATAAAACCATTCAGTGCATTGTCTTTCCTTTTCCCCTGGGGTCAGTGGGTATTTTTCTAGGCTTGTTCTAAAAAATGACAAAATTTAAAACAAATTTGTTCTTCCATTTATATTAGCTGTGTGCTGTTTTAGCACAAATTTTCAGTGGTTGATTGATTATAGTTTTTGGTGAACCTGGATGCCTTCTAGACTCAGGTTCAAATTAGAAAACTGAAATGAAATTTAGAGAACCTGTGTTCTTCGCTGAGGAGGACAGAAACATCCAGGGGGAGAGAAGTCAAAGTTAAAAGGTAACAGCAGAGGGATTGAGGTGGTGGTGACTGGAGTGATCCGGACATGTCTCAAACACCTGTTCCCATATCGATTCCAAATATAAACATTCTAACCCTACCTCCCAGACTAATATATATTAATATATATTTTACTGGTTAGCAGGCTCATTAAAAATCTCTGGAAGAATAAACAGGTCATAATAAATAGGATTGCTGTTAGAGGTGTGGGAGTTTGGTGGGTGAGGGCCAGGAATGGGCAGGTTTTTACATGTACCTTTCAGCACGGTTTTAAGTCGGAACCATGTAAATGTACTACTTACTGAAAAATAGATTTTTTAATTAAGGAAACCATCCCCAACACTAAACCATGGGCTCATAAGATATTTAAAATGTATAAAACAAAAGACAGATGCAGCCTTTCTTTGCTGGAGATTCCATGAGTAGCAGAGAAGCTTGTCTGGCTGTAGCCATGTCCTCCTAACACCTTAATGTGGGGTGTGGCATGTGCGTACGTGTGTGCGATGTGTGTGGGTGTGTGCGGGCATGTGCGTCTCCTGCAGAGGCTGCACACTGAGTGAAAGGGATTATCATGGTAGCATTTAGAGAGAAGTCACTGCTGAATCCTGTGCTCTGTTCTCCTTGTAGACAGTGACCCGTATTGTCCCTAACCTGGTCTCTGTCCCTTTTGGTCACTAAAGCACAGTATCACCATTGTAGTTACAGGACAGTGAAGGGTAGGCTCCCAACTGATCATAGAGTGTGATGCACAGAGGAGAAAGGGGGAGAAAAAGCAAGGAAAATTGAGTCGTGTATCCTCTGTCCTGGTCCTTACCCAGCTGTTCTTGCCAGTCTCAGGCGTTACTGGCAGGCTTCCCTATGCTTCACATACGTCTCTCCCACTGTGCATCGGAGGACGGTGATGGGAACTCCTTTTAAAGGCATCAAAGGAAATTTGCTTCATGCTCTGGACTTGTTGAATAGTAGTTCTTGCCATCCCTGCATCTGTTCAGACTTCTTCTCTGTCACAGCATTAGGAAATTATTTTTGTCCATTCTGAGAAATACGGGCAAGGACTCTGGGTCAGGATTGTGGTCATGCTGCTATGTGTCATCCCAGGCAGTTGCATTGACAGACTACCACGAATCACACAGAGTAGAGCTTAATAACAACCCCACAGCATCCCTTTTCTATTTATTTCAGAATTTGCTGCTAACGTCTGTCTCCTTCACTTGTTCATAGAACCCCTGAGAAATGTGTTCTTGTAATTTCATCAGCATCTTTGGAATTGAGGTTCGGCTATTCTTAGCTGTAGGTTGGACTAATCTCAAGATCAGTTCAATTGAAGATAATTAATTCTGTGAGGTACCCAAGTCTTAAGAGGATTGGGACTCTAGTGCTGTGTCCCTGGAGTGAGGTGGTCTAAGAGAGGGTAATTAGGGACCTGTCCGTTAAACCTGTGTGTTCTTGGCAGGATCCTAGCATTCCATTCATCAGCAAACCAGATAAGTAAGCTTTGGTTGCTTCACTTAGCCTTGCGATTTTTTTTTTTTCTGGGACTTTTCAGGGAGGTGCAGATAGAGGCCTTCAGCATGATTTAAAAAAAAAGGCCAGGTGAGGAGAACCAGTGTTCACTCAGAGATGACCATACCATCTTGTCTTTTTCCATACTTGATAATCCTAGGCCAGCTTGAGGCTATGTTGGGGCAGCCTCAGTGGCACTATGCCTCCCTTGGTCTGGGGAGACCAGGGATAATAAGCTGGGCATTCCTTTTCATGGCAGGTGCCAGCAACCTGAATCCCATCCCTGAAGATGTTGCATAAGCAGATCCGTGAGGTAGGTAGGAGCTGAAATGGCACCCAGCAGATGCAATCACTTCTTTCTCTGTATCCATGTCACTCAACAGCTCGTGTTCTCCAAGTTCATCTAATCAAGGATACAGAGAATAAAGAAGCACAGAATATGGGTGACCTCTGAATATGGGTTCTTCTTGGAGTCTGTTTGAGGTTGTGGCCAATTTCTTGTTTGTTCTAGAAATGCCGGTATGATATGCTGTTAAATCAGTAATCTAATGGTTTAAGCATATCATTCAATTTTATTGAACAAAATAACACATAATTCCATGCTAAAAAAATCGAGTTTAATTTTATCTTTTTTATCATGTGCACAAGGAAAAGTATAAACCAGTCCTTTATAAGGACAAGCAACATGGCTCAGAATGTGTGGTATTTAATGCTCAGGATCCATTGACCTAAGTGGAATGGCAACTGACACAACAGAATGGACAGAAATTGGACAGAGCAATGCATGTGTTGGAGCCAGAAAAATGATCTGTGCTGAGTCCTTTCTCCTGTATCATTTCCTCTTTTCGTAGGATCTGGAGAGGTACAACATAAAGAGAGCCTTAACCCAACTCGCGTTTTCTCAGTTTGACCAGACTAACATCTCCAAAGATCCGTTTATCTTTCTTTTTCAGTTCTGTACCTAAAGAGGTATAACATGGTCACAAAAGATCACAAGTTCTGGAGTCAAATAGTCTGAGACTGAATTCTAGCTGTGTGAACTTGGCAAATTTCTTAAGCTTTCCAAGCCCCACTTCCTTATTTTAATGCTCCTTGAATCCCTCATGCATGGGATACTTCCAGCTAAGGAGCAAAGCATTGAACTACGATCTGAGCTGCTGCCCAAGAGAAAGGGTTTCTAGTTGGTCTGATTTCAGCCAAGTTATGTGCTTGCTGAACAAAAAAGTAAACAAATGCACCCATTTTTTGTCAAATACAACAGAATCCATAGTCTCTATAATGTAATATTCACAATATCCCAGAAAAAATAAATATGATGGGGGGGCACGGGAAGGGCTGTACAACTCAGAGAAGACAAGTAGTGATTCTATAGCATCTCACTACGCTGATGGACAGTGACTGTAATGGGGTTGGTGGGAGGGGACCTGATGAAGGGGGTAGTTTAATCACCATAATATTGCACAATTGTAGGTTAATGATACCAAAATAAATTGTAAAAAATAATAATAATAATAAATAAATAAATATGACTAGACATATGAAGAAATTGGAGTAAAAACCATTCTCAAGATTAAAGACATTCAGTAGAGACCAACCCTGAGACGACTCGGGTGTTGGAATTATCAGATAAGGAGTTTAAGGCAGCTATTATTACTATGCTCAAAGAGGTAAAGGAAAAAATACAACCAATCAATTTTTATTGGGCTCAAATCCCAGACCTGCCTTTTATCAATTGAAAAGCATTGAGTAAGTCACTTCACTTTTTAGAGATACGGATTCCTTATGTGTAAATGAGGGTGATTTTCCTGTGGCTATGCCAGAGCGCTGTTTTGAAAATTAAGAGAGTAATTTTCTATGTGTGTAATATAGTAAATACCCATGACCACACACATATGTATATTTGATATTTAATGAAATATCTATTTTCTCTAAACCTACATGGCATGTTTTGAATTTCCTTTGTAGAACTTTGTCATTTTTATGTTCTACCTATCATTTATCTATCTAATATTGTAAATACCCCTAGACCTACCATGCAGTGTGAAAGTTAGGTCTTTAGTAATGACTCGCAACTAACTATATGGTCCCTGCTGCATTCACATGACTCACCCCTCTTGAACCTCCTCTTATTCTGGAGCCTGTGCTCATCTTTGCTTTGCTTTTGTTTTAATGCACTTTTATTGCCTATATATCCATTTCCAGGAAGTTTTTTTTTTGTTTCTGTTTCTGTTGCTTTAGCTGTTTATAACCTTATAAAAGTTTGTCAATAATAATTTTTTGAAACTTAACACTTAAAAATGTTACTAGTATATTGCTAATATTCAGTCACATTGTAGTATTCTTTGTGGGCCATTCAGAAAAATAGGTATTTATCTACTGGCTGGAGTGACTGACCTATTTACCAGGGATACTGTGTGAAGAACCATTTCTAGAACAAAGACTGGGATGCCTTATGTATTTCCAGGCCCAGTAGCAGAGATTAACGGCCACTGTAGGAACCACAACAGCAACAAAAGGAGTCCTACTGAGGACTGAGACCCTCAGGAACAGAGGGCGGGTCACCTGAGCAGGTGCAGGCCAAGTGAGAGCTGTTCAGCAATTCGCCTCAGAAATCTGAGCATTGGATATATGGTCATCCCTATTCTGAGCTCCTAGGTCCTGGTGCCACCACCTTTCCCATTAGTAACTGGGGGTAACTTCTTCCTGCAATCAGTAATCTCTGGGATACCTTAGCATCTGTAATTTTTCTCTGGGACTCCCTTTCTGGACACACCTATGTCTCTACCTTCATGGATTAGATCCTCTTGGGTTAAAAATACCAGATGTGATTTCTGTGTCTTATGTGGACCTGACGGACCCAAACTGACGTACCAGTTATATAGTATTTTCCAGACTTAGTCAACCCCTGGACATTGGTACATGAAATAATTTAAATTGTAGTGTTAAAATTAATCCAAGATAACATGTGTGACAAAATCAAATGGAGTTGGATGAGACAGTGACTTCACACAGAGGTGTGATGATTTTTATTTGCATTTAAAATTATAAACATACAGATCGATTCTTATGATTATTATAGGAAACACAGTAGAGGAGGTCATCGTCTCTTGTTGAAATTAAAATAGGAATATGTGAGACTGATAGAGCATTAAGTGGCATGGAGTCTACATCCTCAGCTCTTTTATACTACCCTCTTTGGCACTTAATATTTCATTGTGGGAAATATTTGAAATATACCATTTGGTCTTCTTGAGTTCATCCATATCAGGAAAATTAACCTTCTTGCATTCATTATTTAAATATAATATTGCAAGATTCGCTTATTCATTTACTACAAATTTATTAAGTGGTTACTAGATGTCAGTACTATCTAAGTGCTGAAGATATGGCAGTGAACACAGGAGATCCCCAATTTCCACTTTCTTGTGGGGAAAATAAATTTATGTTAGCATCTTCATTGACCAACTTTGCAAATTTTCTGGATGACATTCCCTCCATGATTTGGTTGTTCATTCACAGATTCATATGCACTTAGTCAAAATTATTTTTGATTGAGAAGATAACTGGGACAGTTTTCATCCTTGGTGGTTTAGAGACCCAGAAAGCATTAAGAGGTGAATAACATCACCTCCCATTATCCATGTACAAATTCTTAGCAATGTGATTTAAATATAGAAGACTATCATTTTATGTTTTTACCAGCAGTTAAAAATAATAGTTAATAAAACAAGTAGCACACTGTTCTAAGATATACACAGTCCACCTCTTCAAAATGTAATTCCGTTTGGAAATATGATATTTAAGGGCAATCACTTATATATGATTAATATTTTGAAAACGCTTTATAATTTTCTCATGAACAGAATGAGATCTATTAGGTAGTGGTGTTCCTTAGTGGTTATCGTGGGACCTGCTGGAATAGCTATCTCTGTTTGGGGAATGACACCTACACAATCAGGGCTGGTCATGCAGAATCAAAGCCTCAACTTCTCTGGGCCATGCTGGAGAAACATGGTCACATAATTTTCAATATGGCTCTTTTTTTCTTCATTTATTGTATTTGACCCTCAAAATTTTTGTCACTGTAAATTTATTTTATGCTGATTAATTAAATCAGCACATTATATTATTAATTAAATCAGAATAGTTATTACTTAAAATGCAATAGCTCTACTGATGAATGCCATTTAAGTGAGAATTTTAAGCTCTCTGGTAACAGTCTAGTTTAATCAAGAAGAAAAAAAATATCTACCCAAGTCGTTTCTTTAAAGATTTTAATGGATGGGTAAATAACGTCCAGTCTGATTATGTCGATCATTTTAAATATAAGTCAGAGACATATTTTCATATATTCACCCCACTTTCCACCAAGAATGGTGGGATACGTTTTCTTGACCAAGATGTAAAAGGTACAGCGATGTGTTAAGATAGCTTCTGCTCTCAGAGGCCTGCAAGCACAGTAGGGGGTGAATAACACACCAGCGCAATAAAAATTGATACCTAAATAGTAGTTTATGGCCTTCGAATCTTGGAATATTACCATCCTCATATCCCATGACAGCAGTAGGGCAGATACTGTTTACTATTATTCCTGACATATAGATGTGGACACCAAGCTTCAGACCTTCTTAACTTTACTCTGATAGTCCAAAGCTTAGCTGGGATATGAACCCAATATTCCTGTGCTGCCATTCTGCCAAAAGGACAGTAACCTGTACAAAGCGGTAGTTTCAATAAGACGGATCATAAATTGTTACAAGATTTCAGAGAAGAGGAATCACTAGCTGGAAAGATCAAAGATGGCTTCTCGGAGAAGGACATTAACGACGGATTTCCAAGTGCATCCAAAATGGCGACTACAGGCTCCAGGGCATGACCAAAATTGGTTATGACCTCACATTGATTATAAGGATGTTCTCTTGCTGAAGAGTTTCCCCAGAGCAGCCTTCATGTCTCGGTTTCTCAGACTATAGATGAAAGGATTTAGCATTGGGGTCACCACGATGTACATCACAGTGATCACTGCATCCTTTAGGCTATAACTAGTCAGAGGGCGAAAATACATGCCCATGACTGTCCCATAATACAAAGAAACAACTGTGAGGTGGGACCCACAGGTGGAGAAGGCCTTGAGCACACCCTTGCTGGATGGAACCCTTAAGACTGTGGAAAAGACCTGAACATAGGAGACGATGATGCATAGCAAGGGCACAGAGAAAACACCAGCCCCTAAGTACATCATCTTCACGTTAAACTGGATGTCGGAACAGGACAGCTTGAGTAAAGGGGTAATGTCACAGTAGAAATTGGCCACTTTCTGGTTTCCACAAAAAGACAGACGAGCTGTGAGCAGGGTGTGGGGGAGGGCATTGGCGTTTCCAACCACCCAAGACCCAACAACTAGCAGAACACAAGTCCTTGGGCTCATAACTGTTGAATAATGAAGTGGGCGTCTGATGGCCACAGCACGGTCATATGCCATTGCAGCCAAGATATAGCTGTCTGTGTTACCCAAGGCAATCATGAAATACATCTGTGTCAGGCATCCCCCAAAGGAGATGGCTTTGTTGCCTAAGATGTGGTTGGCCAATGTCTTGGGGATGGTTACAGAGGAGAAGAAGATGTCGACAAAGGAGAGGTTGGCAAGGAGAAAGTACATGGGGTTGTGGAAGCGAATGTCAGCGTGAATGGCCAAGATGATGAGCAGGTTTCCTATCAGTGTGATGGGGTAAGCGAAGAGGAAGAGGATGAAGAAGAAATATTCCTGTTCTTGCCGACCTGTAACTCCCAGAAGGATGAAACCCAGGATAGAAGATTTGTTTTCTTCTCTCATGGCTCCTCTATTAAGAAACATTAGTGAAGTTACTGTATCTAATGATCACTCTAATCCACCAGTTTTGACTGAAGTCACCAAGTCTCTCTACAATGGAGTTTACCAAATCCAGAGATAGCCAACATTTGGGGGGAAATATTGATCAGTGGGACTAACTGTAGTTCGCCCTGGACACTCATGTCTGGGATGTGAGCTATCTGTTATTCAGCACATCCCTCCCCCTCCCAGAATCACCAACCACCTACAATTTAATCAATAAACAAATAGTTAACTTTCATATTGCATGTGCTAGATACTTTGTTATGCCTATTGGAAAAATTACAAACGTGGGGTATTTTTAATCTATTCATTCAACAATTAAGACATAGTTTCTGTTGTCATGAGCCTTACAATTTAACGGAGAAGTCAGAATCACACATCAATTTTATTGTAGATGATAAGGAAAAGACATCATTTTGGAGTCTTTGATAAAATACTTCAGTGCAAAGGCTTTGTTAGTACACGAACCAGCCAGGAAATTAGTAATCTTTCCAATGACCAAGCTCTAAGTGATCCCAGAGCCCAGGAGGTAACAGGTGTTTACACTGACATGGAAGATTGTAAGGCACAGGACCACATGATGCAGGTCCTAGCCAAAAGAAGCCAGGTGAATTTCCTCCCCAAGTGTCCATTTTCTAAAAAGACGTTCACCACCTTCCTTGACAGCTTTTATCTCTTTGGAAAATTCTCTAATACAGAAAACTGAAAAGCTTTTCTCTTCTCTCCGCTTTCTTCATTGTGTCTTTCAGTGACTGATCCAGTTAACTGCCTAGTTACTTCAACTACTGGCTTGTAAACTCTCAGGTCTGTATCTGTAGGCTTGATCTCTCTTTTCCTTATTTCTGTGTTCAGCCTTCCTGCCAATGTGCCATACTCTGTACATCCAACCTAAGTAGTTTTCAAGCTTTCTGGAAGGGGAAACCATACTTTGTTTATTTTAATCACTCTCAGAGAGATCAC
This sequence comes from Phataginus tricuspis, assembly GCA_029783875.1. Taxonomy (NCBI): domain Eukaryota; kingdom Metazoa; phylum Chordata; class Mammalia; order Pholidota; family Manidae; genus Phataginus; species Phataginus tricuspis. The sequence continues at coordinate 6,439,185 of JAQQAC010004778.1, read as the reverse complement.
TGTTGGATGTTGTTTGTTTTATGAACCAATAAGGTTGCACTCAGTTTTTCTTGAGTGAAATCAAGGTTTATTTCTTGGGTTCCCCACACGTGGGATACTAACAGACACCCTAACACAGTTTATCCCTCACTTCTACATCTGATCTTATTGATTCTTCATTTATAATAATTTTCAATAATGCAACATTTCTACTTATTGTCTTGGAGCCTTAGCTTAGATCATCATTTTCTACCTGAAATATTGCAATGCCTCTTCAAGTGCTTGGCTACAGATCCTGTTCTCTTTGACTCACTTGTCCGCTCATGCATACTAATTATGGCAGAGATTACTAGGTGTTCATCTAATTCCGTGTTGTTTGCTTCTTCTTGTACTCAGTTAAACTACACTTCCCAGGCTCCCTTGCACTGTGGTATGGTCATGTGACTGAGTTTTCGCTAATCCACCCGTGTGTTCCAGTTCTGGGCTTCTTCCACACTTTTTTTTCCTCTTGTGCCAACTAGATGGAAACAGCTGAATGGGATGGTGGAGTCATAGGTTGGAATGAGCCTGTTCCTCTAGTTCTCCACAGACAGGAGAGCCACTCACCACAAAGGACACCCACTGTGACTGTTACATAGAAGAGAAGTAAGCTTTCCTTCTGTGAAAACTATTACATATTTTGTGATCTACTTGTTACTATAGTCCAAGATTTCCTAAATAATTCACTAATTTTTCTAAGGAGAATTCTTCTCAAAAATCAATTCAATCAACAATTAATTTAATCACTAATTCTCAGTGTCTCCAATAGTTCACATTACATGCTAAGCAGAGGGGATGTACTTCTAATGATATTTCCTCCAAATATGATGTGTTTTTTTCATCTCTGTACCTAAAGGAATTTGGTTTTCTTCCTTAAAATGCCTTTCCCTACCTTCATGCAGAATCATAGTATCTCAGGTATGAGAGGATTCAATAAAGCTAAAGGGCTTGAAAACTATGGTTAGCTCATACTGTGTGCAACATATTTGAGATGCAGCTCTTGGCAATCTGGTGGACTAAGCTAATGTTGGCATGTCCCATTCCAAATAAAATACATAAAATCCTAGATAAAATTTTAAATTAATAAAAACACACATAGGTAATCCTAAAAGAAAAAGAAGGGAATACCTAAGTATGAAAAACAAAAAGAAATCTCAGAGCAAGCGTTGTAAGCTATGGTCGATGCTCTTGTGTGCCCTTGGGATTTCCAACTGCAAATCAGGCACAAAAGGCAGGAGGCTGGTGTGTTAACTCCCTTTTACTACAGGAGATGTAGCCACAGATCTGCATGAACTAGAGAGCTCATTTGAGTCCTTGCATAAAATACTTGAAGTGGTGCCCTATTTGTGAAATAACACTAGAAATTTTTTCCCACCCTATTGGAATTGGAAAGGAAAGAACAAAAGGATTACATTCACAAAAAACATGATTGTCTACAAGAAAACCAGAGGGAATCTCTAGATCATTTGTAATGGAATCTTTAGAGGTGTCAGCAAGTTTGTTTGATATAAACTAAATACTAAAAACAATCACTATTGTTATTATACTTAAATAATTTTCAATTAGAAAATATAATTTTGAGAAACACTCCTCATTTGCAAGCAGTAGAAAATATTAAGGAATGTAGAAATAATTCTAACAAAAGAGATCCAACTGGTTTCAAAAGTTATAAAATATGACTGCAGGGCAAAAAAAGAACACCTAAAGACATGGAGAGATAAACAGGGTTAATGGCAAGACTGACTGGTAAAAATGTCAATTCTTCTACAGTTAATCTATGGATTTGATGCAATCCTAGTAAAAATGCCACAGGTATCTTTTAAACATGGAGTTTTGCATGCAGATGAATAAGGAACCATGAAGAGCAAAAATAATTTGAGAATACAGGAAAAGAAGGAATAAATTGCCTCATCAGTTACCAAAATGATTTATTATGGTAATTTGAGCCATGAAGTAGAACTGATGTAGGGAATAAAAAATACAGACTCGAGGCTCTAGGAGACAGATATATAACATTTTTTTAGGAGTCAGTATATAACATGAGTTGGTTTAGAAGTGGGCAGGGAAAGGGTGGCTGACCATTTTGTAAAGTGTGTTGGAACAATGAGATACCAATATATGAAAAATACCATTTAGGAATTACTAAAGGATTAGTGGTGAAAAGCAAAACTTCAAAAAAATGTAGAGGAATATATAAGCACATCGAGTCAATGTTGTTCTCCTTAAACTTACAGAATGTTATTATATCAAACCTATCTCAGTAAAGCTGGAAAAAGATACTACTACTTCAGGAGGTGGTAAGAGCTCAGAAGTGAGGTCGCCACATGAGAAAGTACCTCTTCTTTCTCCTGTTTTCCGTGACAAAGACCAAGGAGAAGAGTTACCAGAAAGGGAGGGTTTTTTCTGTCTGATCTTGAGAATGTGGGTTCTGGAGTCAAGGAGTGAGTGTTAGTTTTGCCTCTACCTCTCTGTGTGACTTTAGGCAATTCAATTCACCATTTTTTCATCTGATAGCATTAAAAAATAAGTCTACTTACGTCTTGGAGTGTTTGTGGATGTCAAATAGATAATGCAGGTAGTTCGTTGCTGGCTATCTATCCCTCGATGTCACTGTCGTAAAGACTCTGTTATTTATCATCCACAGCCCTAGCTTGGGAGTCATCCCAGATGCCATCAAAAATGTGCCGATCTTGTGGCCCCCACTTCTATTCCACAAAAGGGAAGTTCACAGTCAGTGTTGTGACATCTGTTAACATGCCTCCTAGGGGTCAGGCATGCTGGTGAAGGAGTCAGTAGTATGCCTAGAGACTGGGTCTCTGGTCCCCTCTACTTAAGGTGAAGGGGATATGACTGGGATGGTTTGGAAAGAAGAGCTCCGAGTTCCCTAAGCATGGGCAGAAGAGGTGGAAAGAACTGTCCTACACAGGGCTCGAAGATGAGGCCTCTAGTTTGCTCTTCAAGGAAGCAAAGTGGTCATAGCATAGAGAATATTAGGAATTATTCACCAGGTTATAATGTCTTTTGAAACATGACTCCCTGAGGTCTTCACTTTGGCCATAGTTCAGAGTAATTGTTGAGATTCATTACACACTCCTGCAGCTGTGCCCTGAGGGAAGAGTCGGTTCTCAAGAGCAATCCCCAGAGCTTTTCTAGACGAAGGATGGGCAAGAGAGTTTCCCAGAGAGTGTGCCTCCAGGCCCTAAGCTCTGGGATGACCTCTTCTAGCCTCTTTGCTTGAATATGGGTCCCTGTCCTCTGCTTCAGCACCAACTGGAACTCTCTTGGGAGCCACAAAGACGGTGGTACAGTTGGGCTCCTGGTCTTACTTCCGGCCTACACTGAAACCTTTCTAGTGTTGAGTGTGCAAGGAAAGAATTCTATTTCCTCTTTCCCTGGGATGTTACCTGAAGAAGGTTAGGATTGGTCTTATACCATCTAGTGTGATGCTCAGTCTCTTAATTTTTTAGATTCTTAGAGACAAAATGGACCTAGATATTACCTAGTCTGCTTCATGTTTGTGTTACATTTATAAAAGCCCTGATTAATGGTCATTCTCCTATGAATTCATTATCCTATGAATTAGGTCACTGTTTCTGCAGAGGACCATGGTCAAGATTGTGAGCTGCAGCAGCCCAGTTTGAGAAAGACAGATGCACCCCTATGTTTATTGCAGCACTATATACAATAGCCAAGAAATGGAAGCAACCTAAGTGCCCATCAGTAGATGAATGGATTAAGAAGATGTGGTACATATACACAATGGAATATTACGCAGCCATAAGAAAAGAACAAGTCCTACCATTTGCAACAACATGGATGGAGCTGGAGGGTATTATGCTCAGTGAAATAAGCCAGGCCGAAAAAGACAAGTACCAAATGATCTCACTCATATGTGGAGTATAAGAACAAAGAAAAAAAAAAAAGAAATGAAGGAACAAAACAGCAGCAGACTCACAGAACCCACGAATGGACTAACAGTTACCAAAGGGAAAGGGACTGGGGAGATGGGTGGGAAGGGAGGGATAAGAGGGTAAAAGGGGCATTACGATTGGCAGGCATAGGGTGGGGGGGCACGGGGGGGACTGTACAGCTCAGAGAAGACAAGTAGTGATTCTCATCTCACTACACTGATGGACAGTGACTGTAATAGGGTTGGTGGGGGGGACCTGATGAAGGGGGTAGTTTAATCATCACAATATTGCTCATGTAATTGTAGGTTAATGATACTAAAATAAAATAAATTGTAAAAATAAATAAATAAATAAGACAAAAAAAAAAAAGATTGTGAGCTGATGTCAACCTGGCTTTGCCACTTCCTGGCTGTACTGACTGTGAACAGTTACTTAACGTACTCGATCATGTCTGAAATAGGAGTACTAATAAAAACGTCTTCATAAAGCTGTTATAAGGATCAAGTGAATTAATATTTGAAAAATTCCTAAACAGAGCCTGCTACATAGTTAACTTATTTGACGAATTCCTACTCTGCTCAAGTAATTGTGACACTACTCTCCAAAATCGTCTATCATTCTGCTCATGGTAGATGCTGTGAAAACATTTTTTGAACTGCAGTGTACAGTAGTTGAATTTCAGGTTACACCATCCTATTTTCTGTGTTGTTACTTGCTTTGTGTTTAGATCATGCTCCAGCGTCCAGGACATGGACTCCCCAGGCATGGATTAAATGACATCCCATCCTAAATATTTTCTTCCTAGTGATAACATTTACTGTTGTTGTCCATCTGTGAATCCCTCACTGTTTCCATGCTTTATTTACAAGGTACGAATTTGGAATTGTACCAAATGGTATAGAAGAGAACTATGAAAAAATGATGTTTCAACCCTCAAACACTGCAAATCTTTTTTTTGTGGACAGTGACTACAGCCTTCATAAGTTTATCAAAGGAATCTATGGTACTCCTTTTATTCCCAAGGAGAAAAAACTCTGGATGATGAGATTGGTAAATTTAATTGACTGTTGATAAATTCTAGGCTTGGTTAAATCCCTTCTTGTTTAAAGATTTTTTTTAGAAAGGGAATAATTTACAAGGTATGTTTTCAGAGTAATAAAAAGTGAGCAACACCCAAATACATGGAAGAAAAAACTGTACTTAAAAAAAATTTTTTTAAAGGAATAAAACCATTTTTAGAAATTATTTTTTCCATGTTCTTAAGACATTAAAATATAATGAAAGTATAAAACAGAAACAAAACTTGCTGATAATGAAATTAACCCAGAAATAGCAGATAAAATTAATAAGAAGCAGAACAAATATTTTAACTGGCATTTAACAGAATTGACATTTCAGAATATAAATTAATAACATGCAAGACAGACTTCAGAAGTCCTTTCAGAGGGATAGAATTTGATAGAACTTGAAGTGTGACATCTGTAAGATTGTAAAATAGGAGTTTTCTACTATGCTCAACTCATAGATTATTGCTTTTGACAAACACCCATGGACAAGAGGTCCTCTGTGGGAAATTGGGAGTCCAGCATAGAAATTAACACATTTGGATAAAAAAAACCTGAGAACAGATGCACTGGAAAGGGTAAGAAGTACAGTTTTACTTCACCTGTACCATCCTCCCCTAAGATGACACAACTCAGTACCAAAACAGATGAGAGACGCCCTTGGCCCACAATTTCTCTCATGCAGGAAACTGAGAATGTACTGAGTAAGCACCTGGCTTCCCCAGCCATGCAGGATGATGCCCAAGAAGCCCACTTCTTTCCTGACTCACCCAGAATACTGAGGACCAACATGGTGGAGTGTTGAGAGAGGCTAGGAGCCAAGCAACCAGGGCTCAGGACTGATCAAAGAGTTATAAATGTTACTAACTGCATTGTGGACTCCATTTGGAAGCCCCCTTATGAGCTGCTGTGGACACCGCAGCTGGAGACCACCTCCCTAAGTTCATATCTTTCGATAATCACCCTAAATGTAAATGGACTGAATGCACCAACCAAAAGACACAGAGTAATAGAATGGATAAAAAAGCAAGATCCATCTATATGCTGCTTACAAGAGACTTACCTCAAACCCAAAGACATACACAGACTAAAAGTGAAGGGATGGAAAAAGATATTTCATGCAAACAACAAGGAGAAAAAAGCAGGTGTTGCAGTACTTCTATCAGACAAAAGATATGTCAAAACAAAGTAACAAGAGATAAAGAAGGACATTACAAAATGATAAAGGGGGAAGCCCAACAACAGGATACAACCATTATAAATATATATGCACCCAACACAGGAGCACCTACATATGTGAAACAAATACTAACAGAATTAGGAGGAAATAGAATGCAATGCATTCATTCTAAGACTTCAACAAACCACTCACTCCAAAGGACAGATCAACCAGAGAGAAAATAAATAAAGACACAGAGGCACTGAACAACACACTAGAACAGATGGACCTAACAGACATCAACAGGACTCTACCCCCAAAAGAAGCAGGATACACATTCTTCTCAAGTGCACATGGAACATTTTCCAGAATAGACCACATACTAGGCCACAAAAAGAGCCTCAGTAAATTCAAAAAGATTGAAATTCTACCAACCAACATCTCAGATCACAAAGGTATAAAACTAGAAATACATTGTACAAAGAAAACAAAAAGGTGCACAAACACATGGAGGCTTAACAACATGCTCCAAAATAATCAGTGGATCAATGACCAAATTAAAACAGAGATCAAGCAATATATGGAGACAAATGACAAAAACAGCACAAAGACCCAACTTCTGTGGGATGCAGCAAAGGCAGTTCTAAGAGGAAAGTATATAGCAATCCAGAACTATTTAAAGAAGGAAGAACAATCCCAAATGAATAGTCTAAAGTCACAATTATTGAAACTGGAAAAATAAGAACAAATGAGGTCCAAAGGCAGTAGAAGGAGGGACATAATAAAGATCAAAGAAAAATAAATAAAATTGAGGAGAATAAAACAATAGAAAAATAAATGAAACCAAGAGCTGGTTGGTTGAGAAAATAAACAAAATAGATAAACCCCTAGCCAGATGTAACAAGAAAAAAGAAAATCTACACACATAACCAGAATCAGAAATGAGAAAGGAAAAATCACGACGGACCCCACAGAAATACAAAGAATTATTAGAGAATACTATGAAAATCTATACGCTAACAAACTGGATAACCTAGAAGAAATGGACAACTTCCTAGAAAAATAAAACCTTCCAAGACTGACCAAGGAAGAAACAGAATATCTAAACAGACCAATTACCAGCAAAGAAATTGAATTGGTAATCAAAACACTACCTAAGAACAAAACACCTGGACTGGATGGTTTCACTGCTGAATTTTATCAAACATTTAGTGAAGACCTAATAACCATCCTCCTTAGAGTTTTCCAAAAAGTAGAAGAGGGGGGAACACTCCCAAACTTATTCTACGAGGGGAACATCACTCTAATACCAAAACCAGGCAAATACACCACAAAAAAAGAAAATTACAGACCAATGTTCCTGATGAACATAGATGCAAAAATACTCAACAAAATATTAGCAAATCGAAATAAAAAATACATCAAAAACATCATCCATCATGATCAAGTGGGATTCATCACAGGAATACAAGGATGGTACAACATTCGAAAATCCATCAACGTCATCCACTACATCAACAAAAGAAGGACAAAAACCACATCATCATCTCCATAGATGCTGAAAAGCATTTGACAAAATTCAACAACCATTCACGATAAAAACTCTCAACAAAATGGGTATAGAGGGCAAGTACCTCAACATAATAAAGGCCATATATGACAAACCCATAGGCAACATTATACTTAACAGTGAGAAGCTGAAAGCTTTTCCTTTAAGATCGGGAACAAGACAAGGATGCCCACTCTCCCCACTTGTATTCAACATAGTTCTAGAGGTCCTAGACATGGCAATCAGATAACACAAAAAATAAAAAGCGTCCAGATTGGTAAGGAAGAGGTCAAACTGTCCCTGTTTGCACATGACATGATATTGTACATAAAAAACCCTAAAGAATCCGCTCCAAAACTACTAGATCTAATATCTGAATTCAGCAAAGTTGTGGGATACAAAATTAATACACAGAAATCTGTTGCATTCCTATACACTAACAATGAACTAGCAGCAAGAGAAATCAGGAGGAAAACAATTCCATTCACAGTTGCATCAAAAAGAGTAAAATACCTAGGAATAAACCTAACCAAGGAAGTGAAAGACTTATACTCTGAAAACTACAACACACTCATGAGAGAAATTAAAGAAGATACCAACAAATGGAAACCCGTCCTGTGCTCATTGATAGGAAGAATTAATATTGTCAAAATGGCCATTCTTCCTAAAGCAATCTACAGATTCAATGCAATCCTTATCAAAATACCAACAGCATTCTTCAATGAACTAGATAAAATAGTTCTATAATTCATATGGAACCCCAAAAGACCCCAAATAGCCAATGCAATGCTGAGAAGGAAGAATAAAGTGGGGGGAATTATGCTCCCTGACTTCAAGCTCTACTACAAAGCCACAGTAATCAAGACAATTTGGTACTGGCACAAGGACAGACCCATAGACCAATGAAACAGACTAGAGAGCCCAGATATAAACCCAAGCATATATGGTCAATTAATATATGATAAAGGAGCCATGGACATACAGTGGGCAAATGACAACCTCTTCAACAGCTGGTGTTAGGAAATCTGGACAGCTATATGCAAGAGAATGAAACTGGATTATTGTCTAACCCCATACACAAAAGTAAACTCAAAATGGATCAAAGATCTGAATGTGAATCATGAAACCATAAAACTCTTAGAGAAAAACATAGGTAAATATTTCTTGGACATAAATATGAGCAACTTCTTCAAGAACATATCTCCCCGGGCAAGGGAAACAAAAGCAAAAATGAACAAACGGGACTATATCAAACTAAAAAGCTTCTGTACAGCAAAGGACACCATCAATAGAACAAAAATATATCCTACAGTGTAGGAGAATATATTCATAGATGACATAACTGATAAGGGATTGACATCCAAATTATATAAAGAACTCATGCACCTCAACTAACAAAAAGCAAATAAGCCAATTAAAAAATGGGCAGAGGAGCTGAACAGACACTTCTCCAAAGAAGAAATTCAGATGGCCAACAGGCACATGAAAAGATGCTCCACATCACCAGTCATCAGAGAAATGCAAATTAAAACCACAATGAGATATCACCTCACACCAGCAAGGATGGCCACCATCCAAAAGACAAACAACAACAAATGTTGGCGAGGATGTGGAGAAAGGGGAACCCTCCTACACTGCTGGTAGGAATGCAATTTAGTTCAACCATTGTGGAAAGCAGTATGGAGGTTCCTTAGTAAACTCAAAATAGAAATACCATTTGACCCAGGAATTCCACTGCTAGGAATTTACCCTAAGAATGCAGCAGCCCAGTTTGAAAAAGACAGATTCAGCCTATGTTTATCACAGCACTATTTACAATAGCCAAGAAATGGAAGCAACCTATGTGTCCATTAGTAGATGAATGGATAAAGAAGATGTAGTACATATACACAATGGAATATTATTCACCCATAAGAAGAAAAAAAATCCTTCCATTTGCAACAACATGGATGGAGCTAAAGGGTATTATGCTCAGTGAAATAAACCAGGCGGAGAAAGACAAATATCAAATGATTTCACTCATATGTGGAGTATAAGAACAAAGAAAAAACTGAAGGAGCAAAACAGCAGCAGACTCACAGAACCCAAGAATGGACTAACAGTTACCAAAGGGAAAGGGACTGGGGAAGATGGGTGGGAAGGGAGGGATAAGGGGGAAAAAGGGCTATTACAATTAGCACACATAATGTAGTGGGGGAGGGGGTGCGGTGGGAGGATACGGGGAAGCTGTATAACATGGAGAAGATAAGTAGTGATTCTATAACATCCTACTACACTCAAGGACAGTGACTGCAATGGGGTATGTGGTGGGGACTTGATAATAGGGGGAGTCTAATAACTATAATGTTGCTCATGTAATTGTACATTAATAATAGCAAAATTAAAATTTTTTTAAATAAACCTGGGTCCAGACAGCTTTACTGGTGAATTCTACCAAACATTTAAAGAGTAATTAATATCAATTATTCTTAAGCTCTCCCCCCACCACCAAAAAAAAAATAATGAAGGAAACTTCCAGACTCATTTCAGGAAGCCAGCATAACTCTCATACCAAAGCCAAACATACCACAAGAAAAGAAAACTATATGCCAATATCCATAATGAACATGGATGCAAAAATATTCAACAAATACTAGCAAAATGAATTCAGCAGCACATTAAAAGGATTATACACCAAGACCAACCAAAACTAATCCCAGAGATACAAGGATAATTCAACATACACAAATCAGTCAACATGATACAGCACATTGGCAGCATGGAGGGTAAAAAACACGAGCATCTCAGTGGATGCAGAGAAAGCATACAACAAAATTCAACACTTTACATGTTACAAATTGAACAAATTACGTATAGAAGGAACTTACTTCAACACAATAAATAGCATAAGTTAAAATCCACAGCTAACATGATACTCAGTGGTGGATAGCTATTCCATTAAGATCTGGAATAAAGCAAGGATGCCCACACTTGACACTGCTATTCAACATACTAGAAGTTCTAGTCAGAGTAATTGGGTAAGAAAAACAAATAAAACACAGATAAATCAGAAAGCAAGAAGTGAAACTATTTGTTTGCAAATGATATTCGTTTATATGTAGAAAATGCTGAAGACTCTACAAAAAGTCTTAGAAATAATCAATGAATTCAGCAAATGTACAGGATACAAAATCAACACACAATATCAGTGGTATTTCCATAATCTAACAGCAAATAGTCAGAAATGGAAATTAAGAAAACAATCCCATTTCCAATAGCACCAAAAAGAACAAAATACTTAGGAATAACTTAACAAAAGGTGGAAGACTTATACACTGAAAATTCTAAAACACTGGTGAAGGGCATTTTAGAATACAGAGGTAAATGGAAACACATCTCATGTTCATGAATTGGAAGTATTAATATTGTAAAATTGTCCATATTATCAAAAGTAATGTGCAGACTCACTGCAATCCCAAACAAAATCCCAGTGGTATTCTTTACAGTTATAGAAAAAAAATCCTAAAATTCATATGGAACCACAAAAGATCCCAAATAGCCAGGGCAATCTTGAGCGAGAAGAACAAAACTGGAGGTATCATACTTCCTAGTTTCAACATGTTACGATGCTACAGTAATCAAAATAGTATGGTGTTTGCATAAAGACATAACATAGGCCAAGTGTACAGAATGGAGAGCCCAGAAATAAATCCACACAAATATGGTAAACTGATCCTTAGAAACAGTTCCGTATGATACATGGTAAGAGATACATATATCATTGGCTAACTGAGTTGATCTTAAGTGTTTTCACCACAAAAAAAAAGGTAACTATGTAAGTGATTGATATATTAATTGGCTTGATTATGGTAATCATTTTACCATACATAATTGATCAAAATATCACATTGTACACCTTAAACATATACATTTTACTTGATAATTATACCTACAGAAAGCTGGAAAAAAATTAAATATCATTTCAATAAGCATTATTCATGTGATTTATTCTCACCTTCATTCTTAAAATTAGTATATTAACCTATAATTACAGATAGTTTTAAGCTCAAATTCTACAGTGCCAACTGGCTATCAAAATGTAACTGTTTCCCCATAGCTTCACCAATACTGAGTTTCACCATTTTTTTCTTTTTATCAGCCTTAACATAATTCAATTATTGTTAATATTATGGGTAACAATTTATTATAGTTAAATTAAGGATCACAATTATGGGTAAGAATAACAATTTTCAGTCAGTTTTGAAAACTGAAAATTATTTCTATGACTCAGAGTTTTATGAAGTTTTCAATATCCTTGCTACTCCCCCAAGTGAAAAATTTAAAAGAGGTATTAATAAATATAGCAATACAGTGTCATCATCACAAAATTGAAGGCACATTCTTAGACAATAGAATTAAATAAACTACATTATCACTTAAGTGGTTTCCTGCAAGATAAAGATGCCCACTATCACCACTGTTATTTAACGCTGTACTAAAGATATAACCCAGAAAATTCCATGAGATAAAGAAATTAAATATGCTAAAATTTCTATCCATGATGGAGTAACAGGGTCTGGATTAATCCTACCACTGTGAACTAGAAAACTGGACATAAATTTCCAGACTACATAAGAGGGAAGGGAAACAAAAACAGCCCTTCAATCTCAAGCTGAAGAGACAGAGATCAGGGTTAAGGGAGGTTGGGATGGCTAGAACTTGAAAGTAGAGTGATGGAGAGCAGAAAGCTACACAGAAGAATCATCTTTACTGACATAAGGATCTCTTTGAGCTTTTGGCTGAATAGCAACCTCAGTATTCATAGATGAGAACCCTATCAAGAAAAAAAAAACTTCTGAAGGAAAAAATATTGCTGGAAACCTGTACAGCAAATCATTCTCTGTGCTCACGCTACATCAGAAATTGTATGAACTCCCTCCAGCCAAAGGGAGAGAAATTTGCAGATGCAGGGCATTCAGTAGAGACCCTACAAGGAACAGGTTTTATAGGTAGGATTAAATTAGTCCTAAAACTAAAGGGTATCCTAGACAAGACCTAAAAGAGTATTTTAAACAGCTTCAAAAAGATCAGACTAATTCATTTGTAACTTAACTGTCAGCAATAAAATCCCAAACTCCTTATACAAATACAACAGAACCCAGCACTCAACCACGTAAAATTCACAATGCCTATCATTCAATGAAATTTTACTAGAAAAATGAAGAAAAAATATTTCATCTATAATGAGGAGAAAAATAAAATTATAGGTACAGACCAGAAATGTTAGAGATGATGGAACTAGCAGACAAGTATATTGAAACAGCTGTTATTATAAATATACTTCATAAGATGAAGAATATAAAGGAAAACAAGCACTTATTGAGGAGAGAAATAGGAAACAGGACAAAGAACAACATGGAAGTGATAAAAACTTTTAAATACAATACATGAAATGAACATTTACTCTGGATGAGATTAACAGGATATTTAACCTTGTGAGAAAAAAGATCAGTGAATTTGAAAACATAAAAATCTAATGAAGAAAATAAATGATAAGGCCCAAAAAGAAGTAGAGAAAGAAAAAATGTCACAATGAAATGAACAAACCCTCAGTGAGCTGTGGTCTAATGTTAATATCACTATTAATAATATGTAATAATATCAAGTGGTCTAACAAACATGTAATTGGTATCTCAGGAGGAATAGAGAGTTTTTAAAAAATTAAATAAATAATGGCCAAATTTTTCCAAGCTTTTATAAAAACTATAAACCTTCAGACAACAGAAGCTTAACAAACATCAAGCAGTCTAAACACGCACACACACACAAATAATACCAAAAAACACAATATTCAGATTGCCAAAAATGAGCAATAAAGCTTTAAAAGTAGCCAGAGGAAAAAAGAACCATTACTCACAAAGGAATAAAGACAAAAATGCTAGCAAACTTCTCATGAGAATATATGCAAATGGACAGAAAAAGAAATGGGTGTAACTGCTGAAATTAAAACACTATCATATGAGATAGTCTAAACTCTACATCCAATAAGCATCCTCCCAGCCATCCATCCTACCTGCCCAGCAAAGCTCGAATTCCTAGGTACACAACAAAATCTTTCTCTGCTCTGCACTCAGGTGGAGAAGGACCATTAGAGAAGATGAACCAAAAGACAATTTGTGCCATTAAAAGCTCATCATCTTTCAACTCTTGTAGGCTCCCTAGGAATGCTCATGAATCCCTTCACTCAACCTTGGCAAAGTCTCTCTATTATATTCTTTTCCAATTATTTCCACATCCTCATTACCCAAATTAGGTCCCCTATATCCCCGCACACTCAGATAAATACATCATCTCACACTTAACAAGTTGCTCACTGTTTTCTACAATTAGATACTTGGACACGGTTTATACTTCTTTGGTCAATTTTGGTCGCTTAAGTTTTTATATGAGCTATGAACCAAATTTGTACTCCCCACTGCCAAAATTCACTTGCAGAAGCCCTGACCCTCAATGTGGTGGGCCTTTAGGAGGGTAGGGTTACATTAGGTCATGAGGGTGGAGACCTCATGATGGGAGTAGTGTCCTTATCAGAAGAAACCCCAGAGCTCACTCTGTCATGTGAGGCTACATCAGGAAGGGGGCTGTCTGCAAGCCAGGAAAACAGTCCTCACTGGACCCCAACCAGACTAGCCCCAATCTCTGACTTCAGCCTCCAGAACTGTGATCAGTAAATTTCTATCACTTAATCCTAGAGTATTTTTTCTGTCTGTCAGGTCAAACTAAGACAACCTAACTCAAAATAGACAAAGAAACTGAAATTTAATTACTTTGTATATATCTTGGTATTCTGTTGATAAGTCAGCAATGCTATAAATACATACATAATTCATAAACCAATATTTTTACTGTATAACATTAATTTGTATAGTTCTTATTCACATTTCAGCAAAATGACTAGTTATGTTGTCATAAATGAGATTTATACACATAATTATGTGTCTACATACTTTACATGTTCTATCGATAACAATGATCTAAGAAATTTTTTCAGTGTAAAAATAAAATGTGATTGTGTTCGGGTAGGGAATGTCATTTAAGTGTATAATAAATGGAAAACCTGAAGTTACAATTGTTTCTGATATGACTTCAAGATTTTTTCCTAAAATATTAAAATGACATACAACAAGCAAAATACAATTAAAAATCACTAATATAAGAATTTTACCCCCACAGGAAGCCATTTGGCAATGGCTGCCAACACCTGGTTGTGACAGCTGGTCTGAGGAGATAACGGTACTGCCAACAAGCAGGTGGAGGCCAGGGAAGCTGCTAAACACTCTTCAGTGCACAGAACAGCCCACCAACCAAGAAATATCTGGCCCAAAAGGTCAGTAGTGCCCTGGTGGAGAATGTAGCCCAGAGCAGGGGCCCTTCTTGTCCAAGATTAAGGTCAATTCTGCCCCAGGGTGGCATCCAGAGTGAGACATGTTTTTATTTGCCTTGAAGAGCCCTAACTTGTACATGAACTGTTGTCGATATTAGATATGGAATATTTTCGTAACATTCCCATTTGAAAGATTGTTATAAAAATCCAAAGCACAAATATAGTTTATGGTTTAATAATTAAAGTAGAATCCAGATACATAGTTTAACTGAATGTGTTCCCAAGAATTGGACCAGTCATCCAATACTTTGCTTCATAATTGGATATACAAGATTATGGGCATCTGTGCTAAACAAAGGAGGTCACACATCAGGTCATATATGGGAAATATATGATTCTGGGAATACTTTCCCATATGGGAGCAGCCTTCTGTGGCTGAGCAGCAACTTGTTCCTGTGGACAGAGCATATTACCAGTGTTTATCACAAACCAGTTCACCAGTATTTATCATTGGCCTTTTGGTATTGTTTTTCTCAGAAGAAGGTAACATTAGATTTACATAGACATCAAATGTAGAAAAACAAATAATTATGTTTTTCAGGAAAAAGTGAGAATGTTTCTTTCTGAAAATAAAGAGTATTCCAGGCTACTCACCTCTAACGCATGCCTGTACTCCCTCCTTGAGTGTGTACTTTGCTTTATTAAACTACTCTTTGCTTGTACCAGCACGACCTGCTCATGAATTCTTTCTCGATCAGTCAAGAACCATCCCACGGGCTGAGGTCTTGCCTAGCATGGAAGGAGATCTCCCCAGATTGGACTGCCTGACAACATTTTGGCAGCCATGAAGGGACTCCTAACATGGTACTCACTAATGATCTAGGTTTAACAGTTTATTCAGCAAAAATGTGGCTTCAGAAAAGCACCCAGGAAGGTTAAACCTCAAAGATGAGACACAGGAACAAGTGGTGAAGCATATAAGAAAAGTGCTTTCACTCCTCTCAGTCTTTTATCCTTCTCTGGATCCCATAAGGCCTCTTGTAAAGCCTTAGTTTTTTACTGTTGGGTTTACAGGCTGTGCACTTGGACCAACTGCTATTTGGCAAGATAAATCACTGAAATCCGGGTCCAGAGTTATCCTGATGGTATAAAAGCTGACTGGTTGGATAGCATAAGACCACAAAGGAAGGAGACCTCAGAAAGGAGATTAACAAGTGATGTAATAAGCTTAGTGATGGCCGGCGGACTGTGGCAGGTATCAGAGCTGCAGATGTCTCTGTATTCCTTTTGTAGAGAGTACCTCCCTACAGCAGACGATGATCAGATATGTCACATCCAATCCAGCCTCAAAGATCCTTCATTCTCCAACATTGCACCAACATTAAGCCATTTCTCCTTGTTTCACATTGCAGCAAATATGTGTGTTTTGTGGAGCTTCTCCTCCTGCGTGGTGAACATTCCGTGTCAAGAGCAGTTCATGGCAGTGGATTTATCTGCAGGCGTTATTTTCTGTTCGGTCAGTTCTGTGTGTAAAGTTGCCACAGGATGACGTGGACCATGACTTTGGTGCATCAGGCGCCAGCATGACTGTCCTTGCTGCCATCTGCACTAAGATTCCAGGAGGGAGGCTTGCCATTACCTTCCTTCCATTGTCTACGTTTACAACAGGGAATGCCCAAAAAGCCGCTGCTGCCATGGACACGGCAGGAATGATCCCACGATGGAAATGTTCTGATCATGGAGCACATTGTGGGGGAGCTCTCCTTGGATATGCTGTATTACTTGGGGTCAGGAACTCATTTGGAAGAAGAGGGAGATTCCAGTGAAAATTTGGCATGAAATGAGGACTGATGGCCCCACAAAAGGAGGTGGCTCTAAGTACAGCTGGGGCTGGACGATTCTGGTGTGTCTGGTCCACGCTTCCTGAAAGCCCCAGGGACACATTGGGCCTGGAGCAACCACACCTTTGCTCCTGCCTGGAAGACACACAGCATCTAGCTTTGCCAGTATTTTGAGCTATGTCCCCAGTGCATGTCTTACTGGAAGTGAGTATGACAAAGTTGTGAAATAAAGGTTTATATCTCTAGTTTGTAAAAAAAAAAAAAAAAAAAAAAAAGAGTATTGCCTAATAAGCAAGCAAAGTGCACCTACACATACTCACACCAAACCTGAAAGCCATCTTTGACTCCTTCCTCTCTTCACTCATCTCATTCATTTACTTCCATGTTATCAGTCCCACTCTCTAAACATCTCTTATAATGTCCTTCTTTACATCCCACAGCTGCCATTCAGCTCACTTACTTTTCTCACCTGAAAATTGCAACGAATTTGCAAAATCCCCACATCTATTTTTGCTCTCTAACAACCCATTGACATTTTCCAGAATCATTTTTTTATAACTCAAACCTGCTCATTGAATATTCTAATTGAGGTTTCCCTTTCCACTAACATAAAGTCCAAAATGGTTAACACAGCCCACAAGACCCTTTTTTCATCAGATCAATTAGCCCATGCCCAACCTTCTCTCTACTCTAGGCAAACCAGGTTTTCTTTTCTCTCATTTTCTCAAAACAGACTTCTCTCACCCACCATGTCACATCAGGCTTCCAGCCCATCCACTACTTCTCCAGGAACTCATCCTCCAGACCATTAAATATGGGTTATTTGCTCTTTGCTAGACTTTAAGGATAGGGAATGGTTCTATCTTGCTCACTGCTGAACCTTAACATCTAGAACAGTGTACAGAGCAAAAAATAATTATGCTACCTAAGAGATTATCGAATACCAAAATTATTGGAGGTTGAAACATCCAGTGACTGAGCCTTTCCAAACCATATCTCCTTTATCTAAATCCTTTGCACTGATTTCCAGATACTCCCTTGCAGACTGTCCAGGATCTCTCTCCCCAGGTCAGACTACCCCACCACAAGCTACCCTGCTGCATGGCTTAACACTAGTCTACCCAGACAACAAGATTCAGCCCACACACTATTAATAGTAATAGTAATGTGGTAAGAAATGAGACTAATATGGAAGTTTAGAGATCATGGAAAAGCAAAAAGAATGAGGATAATTTTCAATCTCTTGGATCTATCTCCTGGTCTCCTCCAGATACCCTTCCCATAGTGTGACTCAGAATTGGAAGGAAAAAAAGAGGGGCATTTCAGGATGAGGAAAATTTCTCCTAACCCTGAAGAGGCAGAACAGGACACTCAACACAGGGTATCCACCAAGATCACGGGGTTGAACCCAGGCAAATGCATGTGTTTTCACACGTGGGCAGAGGAAAGAATGATGAGCTGCTACGTATTAGTGAGGAGAAGAATGTATCTCTGATTCCTCAGAAATTGCTCTTTCTAGGAACCAGGCAGGATCCATCTGTTGTGTAAAATGCTAGATTAGGGAGCCCAAATCAGCCAGGAATCGCAAATGCTGCCATTAAGAAGACAGATGAACTTCACCTACTCTTTCCTTTCTACACCTTAACTTTCTTTAGCTTTAAAATGACAATGCTGACTTGTGCTTGTATACCTCACAAAGCTACTGTGAACTTGAAATGTTGTTTGAGAATTCCTTGCAATATATAGAGGACTTTGTTATGAAATAGTTATAAATACTAACTTAAAAAAACTGATTGACTCTGATGACACTAATCAAGATATTTCTAAAATGTTGAGCAGTTGTGCCTTTTTTTTTATTTCGGACTGCCGGAAGAACAATCCCAAAAAACCTCAGTAATCTGGATGCTAAGGTCGGAAGAACCCTAGGGTCTGTCCCTTCCAGCCTAACTTACCAAGGATGCCTGATGGGGTCACCAGGGCTTTGGCCTGGGAACCTCCTCCACTCTTTCACTGTTACAGGCTCATGGAGCTATAGACTCTGCTGTCGTCACTGAGTCTACACCATCCCTTCTCACTTGTCACATTCTGTCTTCCTGGGCCTGAGGGACATTGGGTCCCAGTGGAACACAAGTCTTGAAAAAAAAAAAACACTAACAAAGTAAACCCCAAGCTCCCTGGGACAAATCCCCCAGGGGGGCTAGGGCAGAGGCTTCTTAATTATAAGCCATTGGGGAGGGGAACAGGCAGCAGAGGAAAGAAGCTCATGCCCTAGTCCCACCATGGATGCTTCCCTGAGCACCACAGCCCAGAAGATCTCTTCCTTCTTTGGCTTTCATTCTTTCCATATCTAAAGCAATTGCCTTCTGAGATGCACGGGATAGCCAGTTGTGTGATCCAATGATTGCTTTGGAAATATTGTCCCAAAAAAAGAGAAATATTCTTTATTGATCAACTAATTCAATCATTTAGTTCCATAATTTATCCCTGCTACATTTAGGAAAAGTAGCTGTGGGTTACTTCCAAACATCCCCCCTCACTTAATGTAGACGCTAATCCCAGTCCTTGACACAGCACAACTGCTACCTCCTGCACAATGGCTTTCCTGATCTCTCCCAGCCAGATGTTATATCTGTGTTTTGGATATCTGTGAGTTCATTGGGTGAAAAGGGTAAATGGAGAAAAATGGTGTGAATAGAGTCAACGCATGGGTGAGGACTCAAGAGAACAAGGCATACTCAGGAAACTAAAGGGCGTTCAGCATGGCTGTAGTATATTGTGTGAGGAGAGAAGGGAAGGTATGGGCGAGGAAGCCAGGCCGAGGCCTGGTCATACTAGCCTTTGTAAGGTGTGGTAAAGAACGCCACCTTCGTCCTAAGCAAAAAAAAATCTCTTTATGGTTCCAAGAAGGGCAATTACACGCTCAGACTTAATTTTCAGGAATGTAATTGGATCAAAGTGAGGAGAATGAACTAGAATTAAAAATTAGGAGGTCAGAGAAATTATTTAGAAAGTGATTTCAGTTCCCCAAGATGAGAGATGATGGTGACTTGAATTCAGAAGTGATAACAGAGATTCAAAAAAGACATAGTAGAGGAATATGGACACCTTTAAATATGCTTAATCACCATCTTAATATGAAATAAATAAATAAAATAAAGTTATAATCATTTTGTGGTACATATATACAATGGAATATCACTCAGCCATAAAAAAGAATGAAATCTTGTCATTTGCAATAACATGGATGGACCTAGATGGCATTATACTAAATGAAATAAGCAGAGAAAGAAATATACCATATGATTTCACTTATATGTGTAATCTAACAATAAAACAAGTGAACAAACAGAAATAGACACATAAACAGAGAAAACAGACTGAATAGAGGGGAGGGGAGTGGGAGGATGGGCGAAATAGGTGAAGGTGATAAAGAGGTACAAAATTCCAATTATAAGATAAATTAGTCACAAGGATGAAAGTACAGCATGGGGAATATAGTCAATAATATTGTAGTATCTTTTTGTATGATGACAGACGGCAATACACTTATCATGGTGAGCATTTAGTAATGTATATAATTTTCATATCACTGTGCTATGCACCTGAAACCAACATAATATCCCTTATCAACTACAGCTTAAAAAGTTGTAATCATTTTGTGAAATAGAAAGCTACAAAGGGATAATATTTTACCAACAATACGTGTTTATAACAAGTTAATGTGATTTGTAGCCTGTGCTAATCTCTCTTATACCCTGAGTGGTTTAACCAAACTAAGATTTCTTGACACCAATTTCCTTATAAGTAAAAGAGGCGTGCCTCTGCTTCCACACAGGATATAGTGGGTTACAGCAAGAAATGCTCCTGCTGCGACAATTAGGAAAAGAATACAAATAAGTTTTTAAGTCACATTTTAAAAGCATCAAGAAGTTACAATAACTGCATAAAATAAAGTTTCAGAGACTGAAGAACTGTTCTTAAATAACATAAGTACAACTGGATATTTGTATATTGGGGCTATTTACTGAGTCTGGGTGCAGACTGAGGCAGAGGATCTCTGCTGAGGAAAGAGAAAACATCAAAGCTTGTGGCAGTCATGCAGAGCTGGGGTAACCAACTGGGAATTTGAGGGGACAAAAAAGATGGATGGGTTTTCCCAAAGGACTTTTGCTAAATCTGGTGGAATTCTAGGGAGCAAGGTGAGGCTTCTAAAAGTCAGAGCAAAAGTTCCTGCTGTCTCTCAGGACTGAGAACCAAAGACTCTTTAAGGGAGGAAGCCTTCTTCAAACACGTGTCTGGTCTTTTCCTCTAGACATTTGTCAAATTTTGAAGTTGCATGAAGCAAGCAAGAGGTTAAAGAGCCAAGCTAAAAACCTCTAAAAAGGGTCTTCCATTATCTTACGGGGCTGAGGAAACTAAGGCTCACTCAAGTCTCAGTCAAAAGCTAGGAAGAACACGTTCTAATAACAACAGTAAGTTCTGTCCTTCTGAAACTGCAAGCCAACCCTAACGAAATTCCAATCATTTTCTTATGGATGGATGATCAACCAATTCACTAGTGGCATAGTAGGAAAGGGAGGACCATCTGACAGAAGATAACATCTGGAGCTTCTATAATCACCTATTATTAACTTCCAGCATACAATAAAAAGATACTAGACAAAAGCAAGAGGCAAAATCATATGACCTATAATGAACAGGAACAAATAAACAAAACAGAAGATGGAGATTCAAAGATGAGGCTGATAGACATGGCAGACAAAGGGTTTAAAACACAAGGACTAATATCTGAAAACAGAGAAAAAGATGGATAATTTTCACCAGCAAACTGGCATAAAATTTTTTAAATAACACAGTGGACTCTCTAGAAATAAAAAGTACCTGAAATTAAGATCTCAGTGGATGAGTTTAACAGCATATTGTGCATTAATAAACTAAAAGATAAGTCACTATAAAATACTCTAACTGAAGCAAAAAAATTAAAGGAAAAAAGCAGACAAGATTTTTTTTTAATGGAGCACACAGAGAAGGTCTAGCATCATTGGAATCTCAGAAGGATAAGAAACAGACAATGGAACAGGAGGACCAATATTGTAGAAGATAACGACCAAGATTATACAAACAAATAAAAGACACAAAACTAGAGATTCAAGTTGCTCAGCGAGCATCAAGGAGTATAAATTCAAAGAAAAGGCAAACCCAAGCATACCAGTAAAACTACTTGAATCAAATACAAAGAAAAGCCTTAAAAGCAGCTGGTTGGAAGAGAGCACTTTACCTTCAGAGGAACAGCGATACGAATGACAGATCATTTCATAGCAGAAATGATGGAAACCAAAAGACAATAAAACGTCATCTCTCTTTTTTTGCACAGATTCTGTTTCTTCTATTTTCAATTAATTTTATTGACTTCCAATTTTTCAACTGATTACACCTTTCAGTAACTAATTTTGGTACTTATGATCTTAAGATGTCAATCACCCATTAGTAATGTTTACAAAAGAAAAGCAAAGGTGTGTACATTGGCATATAATGATAAACAGTGGATGACTGCCAATCAAATAAACTGTTTCAAAAATACTATGACAACACTGGACTAAATATAGTTATTGATTGCCTACTCAATATTTGTCCTTCTCTCTTACTTACCAAAGAAAATTCACAGGTTTTGGGGAGGATGACAACATGCCCAACCCCAAAAATGGGTGATGGATGAAGTATCAGCAGTCATCTTGCTCCATGTAGGAAAAGTAAACAAAACGATACCAGGTGTGTTGAGCCATTGATCTGAAGTGAGCTATCTCCAAGCTCTGACCCTTTTTTATTTGTATTTCTATTTCCTTTCATACTTTTTCTTTTTTTCATATTTTTATTGAAATATAGTATATATATAATATTATATTGGTTTCAAGCATACAATATAGTGATTTTACAGTTTTATACATTATTAAATTCTCCAACTAGTGTAGTTAATGTCACCTTAGATGTTACAGAACTATTGACTATATTCTCTATGCTGTACTTTCATCCCAATGACTAATTTATATTATAATTGAGATTCTGTGCCTTTTTATCTCCTTCACCTACTTCATCCCCCTGTGCCAAACCCTCCCCATAGTGACCACCAGTCACTTCTCAGTGTCTATGAGTCTACTGCTATTTTGTTTGTTTTGTTTTGTTTTGTTTTCATATTCCACATATAAGTGAAATCATATGATATTTGTCTTTCTCTGCCTGGCTTATTTTACTTAGCATAATACTCTCTGGGTTCATCCTTGTTGCAAATTGCAGAATTTCTTTCTTTTTTATGGCTGAATAATATTCCATTGTGTATATGTACCACATCTTCTTTATCCACTCATATACTGATAGACACTTTGGTTGCTTCTATACCTTGGCTATTGTAAATAATGTGGCACTAAACATAGGGGGTACATATATCTTTTTATATCAGAGATTTTCGTTTCTTCAGGTAAATTCACAGAAGTGGAATTACTGGGTCACATAGTATCTCTATTTTTAGTTTTTGAGGAACCTCCATACTGCTTTCCACACTGGCTATACCAATTTACATTCCCAGCAACAGTGTAGAAGGGTTCCCTTTTCTCCACATCCTCACCAAAACTTGTTATTTCTTGGCTTTTACAATGCCATCTTTAAATTGTTAAAATGACAAATAATAATACAAACATCAAAAACATTCTTCAAAAATGAATTAAATATTCAGATAAACCAAATTGAGGGAATATGACACTGAAGGACTCAAAGAAAAAAATAAATGAGGTTTTGCAAGCAAAATGAAAATGATCCCAGGCAGAAACTTGGAAATGTAGGATGAAATGTACATTACCAGATGGGATAAACTATGAATACATATAAATGAACAGTGAGTCAAAAAAATAAAAATTGTAATGTCTTCTGAAGTTTAAAATATGTGTAGAAATTAATTTCATGACAACAATAATGTGAAGGTGAGACATTAGTGATTAATGGTGGTTAATGAGTTAAAATGGTTCTAAGAGAATCATGGAAATGGTAAAAAATAATCACCATATTCAAGAATGCATTTTGTAATCCTTAGGATAATCATTAAAAGAATCATAAACAGTATACAACTAACAAGTGTACAGAGGAAATAAATAGATAATAAAAATATTTTACTGTTTCAAAGGAAGACAAGAAAGGAGAAAAAATATATAAAACACATTGGCCAAACATAAAAAAACAGATAATAAGATGGTAGATATAAATCCCTATTCATTTGTAATTACATAAAGTGTGAGGTTAAATAATCCAAATAAAAGATTAAATTTTTCAAACAATAAAAAAAATCAAAACCCAACAACATACTGCTTACAAAAGACAGCCATTAAATAAATGCACTTACAAAGATTAGAGGATGGAATAAGATATATATACCCTGCTCAGAATCATCAAAAGGATGTAGACAATGTAGATGTTTTTAAAATCTGGCTTCTCAATACCCACTATTAATTTAATGAAGTAAACCCACAAAGTTGTAGAAGATATGCTTATTATATACACCCAACAAAGGATTTGGAACCAGGATACACAAAGAGCTCCTGCAAATCAATATGGAAAAGGTGATTCCAACAGAAAAATGGGCAGAACACTTAACAGATATATGTATAGAAAATAACCATATGAAATGATGCTTAACTTCATTAGTCATCATGGAAATGAAAATTGAAACCACAGTGAGATACCATGCACATGCAACAAAAAAAACTCAAATGAAAAGGATGGGAAAATAGTCAATCATGTTAAGAATGGAGAGTAATTGGAATCCTGAGACACTGCTAGAGGTAAATAACAAGTATTATGGAAAATTGTTTAGCACAATCTACTAAAACTAGACATAGACTTGCCCTACCACCCAGAAATACCACTTGTACATATAGGTGCCCAGAGAAATGCATAGCTGCACTATTCATAACAGCCCCAAACCAAAAACTACAAATGCCATTCAATGAATGGTAGAACAAATTTTCTTAACAGTATATTCACATAATAGAACTCTATACAGCAATGAAAGTGAACTATCTACAGCCACAATGACAGTATACATACATACATAACATATATAACAGTGAATGAAAGAATCAGACAAATAAAAGTACAAAAGGCAAACTTCCATTTAAATAAGCACAAAAATGGGTAAACCTATTCATGCTATTAGGAGTCAGGGTAGTGATGGCCCTTGCAGGAACAGCGACTGGAAGAGAACATGACATGATTTATGCAAGGTAGAAATGTGTTTTTTCTCTGATTGCTTACTCATCTTTGTTCAGTTTGTAAAAAGTCCTGCCAATTTTTCAAACTTGCTTCTATATCCAAAAATACTGTGAACATCATTGTGTTTCACTCTAAGTGTGATCATTATCCTATCTGGAGACCCTGTATGCATTTATCTGTTGGTTCTTGCTTTCAGAATTTTACTTCCTTGTGTGTCTGTTTATCTTTGGGTTTGTGCCAGACATTGTAGTTCTTAACATTATTAAGAGAGATCATTTGAGGTCTAAGATGACATTATTTTCTTCCAAATATGATTTTTTTCAATGGCTTTTATTTAGTACTTGGGGCCACTAGCAATCTGGAATCATCCTAATCTAAGTTCTTGAGATTGCCTGGATCTCTGGTAACTCAAAGCCAGTCAGCCACATGTGTGTGCAGTGTCTTTTAACTGTGGTTTCCTCTTAGACCGAGGAAACCTTTTAGGACTGCTGCTCACTGTGGAGCTGGTTTACTTCTTGCAAATAAGACTCATCTCCCAAGACCCTTGCTTATAGATGCTAACATTGGAGCAATTATCCAAGTTCATCTCAACAAGCTATCTAGGGATTGTCTCCCTAAGGCCTCTCTAAAACTGATGAAAGGCCTGATCTCAGATTCCCTAAGTGTGACAGAGCATCCCCACCTTATATTCTCTTTTTATTCAGACACTGAAGATACAGCATCAACTCCCCTCCTTCCCAATTCAGCCAGTAGGATGAATCACCAAGTCCTCTTCAGAAACAAGGCCCGTGTCCTGACTGATTTTCATCTTGTGTAGAAGGAGACTGGACGCAGCACCACACAGCTCTGGGAGCAGCACACAGGGGGTAAGGGCCGGACATTCAAACATTCATAGTCTCTCTTCCATCTCTTTCTTCTCTTCCTCATCTCTCACAAACATACTCACATACTTTGAAAATCTTCATATAATCTAACTCCTTAGTTTTGAAGGGCAATTAACAACCTCCCCAACCTTTTTTAGTGCTCTATAGTTTTCAAAATGCTGTCATATGCCCTGCTGCACAAGACCTTCAAACCTGAAAAAAACGTTTCATGGGTGAGATGGGGAGGCTCAGAGAGGCTGTGTGTCCCCCTCAAGGTCATGCAGCTAGGGAGTCACACAGGAGGTACAAAAGGGCAGTTACCTAATGCTGAGTTTGGGGGCCTTTTCCATACCACCCCACACTCTCTCCCCCCTCCACTCTGCCATACGGCTCTGGTCTCTAAGACCATCTGAGCACACAGGTGTTCAGAACCCACTGACTCTTACAAACTCACAACAGCATCTCCCAAAGTGAATGACCAGAAACAGCTGATTACTGAAAAGGCCTTGGTTCTCAGAACAGAATCAGGGTTTCAAGGACCATGGCCGGTTTTTATTTCAAGCATCCAGGTGACTCTGGACCACATTAAGTGTGGAGGCACCTGCCTTGAGGGCTAGAAGGCAGAGGTATCGATTCCTCTGGGTGTTCTCTGACTTTTCCAGCCCTCTTACCTGCTTGCTCCCATCCCTTCAGTCAGTCAGATGTCCCACCTGAATCCAGGTAACAGGCTGTGTGAGGAGGTAGTTTCTGCCGAGGTCTAAGGAAGTGGTTGACCTTTGTCTCCAGGACAGAAGCAGAGGTGGTGGCCAGCTGCGCTTAGGGGTGGTGTCACTCAGGGAGTCACCACGGTACTCCTTTTCATCTCAAGATCATTTGGGGGTCTAGGAGTGTTCTCTGGGATGAGCCCATCAGTTCCCATTCTCACTGAAACTCTTTGCTTTCCTCAGGAAAGCGGCCTCTTCAGCTCAATGTCTTACTTAGGAACTGAGAAATAAATGAGCTCATTAATGGTGTCGAGCCATGGTGGAGCTATATGAGTAACCAGTAACAGACGCGGGAAGCTGTACATACAAAAAGTGTCTGGAGCATGTCCTAAGGACTACTCCCGTCATCACTCAAATGCCAAAGGACCACCGCATGACTCCTCCATAATTTGGAATCTTAATGTTAAAAGAGAATGTAATCACCACCTACCACCACTAAATGCGTGAATTGGCTCTGAAACGATCACTCAGCCCACTATGTCAAGCAGCCTATTCAAAAGCCTGCGGTGATGAGGATTCACTTCTCCCTTCCAGCCCCCTCTGCAGGCACAGCACTGAAGTCTTCTGAGAGATAGGCTGACTTCCTTTCTGCCCCGTATATTTTATAGCTCCTGACCCAGCCAATCCACATCTCTTTGTATGGGAAGGCTATACTAATAGTCCCTTTCCTGCCCTCTATGTAGATAGCACCAGGGGCCGACCACAAGTGAGGCTCCTGCTTGGCCTCCTGGGTTATTCCCCAGGCACCGGTGGGCTGAAGCTGCCTCCACGTGTGTGGGGAGAAGAGCCAGGTTCAGAGTGAAAGCAAGACCAGGGCCACTGACTCCTCTTGGTTCTGAGAGCAGCGTTCCCTACTGGAGCAGAAGTAGAAGAGTCAGAAGGATAAAGGACAGGACGCCTTTGGAGTGTTCCCTAACAGCATCTCCCACTCACTTAGGGCTTTAAGGTCGGACAAGTGCTTCCACGTCCACATTTGAGCTCTTCTGTAAACCCATAGTGAGGTGGGCATATTACTCTGGTTTAATGGGTGGCAGAGCAGTTAGAGTGTGGACATCTGACACAAAAAGGGACTCAAATCCCAACTCCATCACTTACCAGTTGAGGATATTTGGGAAGTTCATTAACCTTCTAAGTTTCAGTCACCTCATCTATAAAATGAAACAATAGAAACAAATACTGCTGCTGTGCAGACTAAATAGGAGAAAGAAAGAGAGAGAGGGAGAGGGAGAGGTCACTTAACACATTGCCTGGCCGAATACTCAACAAAGGGTAGTGCTTCGTTCAAAAAAACAGTTGTGTGTGTCTAGCTGGGGTTCTGACCTAAACTTCTGCCTCAGATCCTCCTTCCACTAAACCATCAACACTGAATATCTGGGAATTCAACTTGGTTCCCTGAAATAGAAAATCCACTCAATTGTTAAATTCGGGGCTTCCCTGTGCCCCCTCACCTCCAGTCCAGAGCTCCAGATTAATCTTCTGGCTCACTCACAGTTCCCACATCTACATGAGCTACTTCTAGAGCTTCCTCAAGTTTATCATGTTCGGGGTGCAATAACAGAACAGACCCCATACTTCCATGGCTCACTGGCTGATGAGCCAATTACATTTTATCTGAAACATCGCTTATTCATTTCAGCTCTTGGGCATATGACTGACACTTCCTGTTCATTCAGTTCCAGTGCCACGGAATGTCTAATATTCCATTTAGACCAGTTCCATCCTCATTTCTTGATCCCCATTGCTGAGTGTGGATGTGTGAGCAGTCCTGTGGATACAGGAATGAATATGATAATGCCCCTGCGCTCGAGGCTCCTCCAGTTTCCCAGAAGAACAGACAATCAAGTAAAATGTGGGATGGGGTAATTTTTCTGTTTCTGTTTTCCAAGGTCAGAATAAATTACTTTTTAACTTGACAATTATCATAAACATACATATATATGGAATACACATTTCTTTATAATGGCTTGGCTGTGTACCTTTAATTGTAGGACTGCACTTTATTTCACTGATGATAGCAGTTTAAATTGCTTTTGTTCCTTTTTCCTATTTTGAACAAGGTCCTGATGAACATCTTATATACACATATCTACGTTTTTGTCTGATTATATTTTTTCTTTTTTTAATTAAGGTATCATTGATATACACTCTTATGAAGGTTTCACAAGAAAAACAATGTGGTTATTACATTCACCCTTATTATCGGCCCCCCATACCCCAATTAGTCCCTGTCCATCAGTGTAGTAAAATGGCACAGAGTCCCTATTTGTCTTCTCTGAGCTACACTGTCTTCCCAGTGAACACCACACCGTGTAGCAATCATGATACCCCACAATCCCCTTCTCCCTCCCTCCACACCCGCCCTCTCCCACCCCTCCCCTTTGGTAACCGCTAGTCCCTTCTTGGAGTCTGTGAGTCTGCTGCTATTTTGTTCCATCAGTTTTTCTTCATTGCTATACTCCACAAATGAGGGAAATAATTTGGTATTTGTCTTTCTCGGCTTGACTTATTTCACTGAACATAATAACCTCTAGCTCCATCCATGCTGATGCAAATGGTAGGATTTGTTTCTTTCTTATGGCTGAATAGTATTCCACTGTGTATATGTACCACATCTTCTTGATCCATTCATGTGCTGATGGACACTTAGGTTGATTCCATATCTTGGCTATTGTAAATAGTGCTGTGATAAACATAGGGGTGCATATGTCTTTTTGAATCTGAGAACTTGTTTTCTTTGGGAAAATTCCTAGGAGTGGAATTCCCAGTCAAACGGTATTTCTATTTTCAGTCTTTTGAGGACCCTCTATATTGCTTTCCACAATGGTTGAACAGTTTACATTCCCACCAGCACTGTAGGAGGGTTCCCCTTTCTCCACATCCATGCCAGCATTTGTTGTTCCTGGTCTTTTCTATGTTGGCCATCCTAACTGGTGTGAGGTGATATCTCATTGCTGTTTTAATTTGCATTTCCCTGATAATTAGCGATGTGGAGCATCTTTTCATGTGCCTGTTGGACATCTGAATTTCTTCTTTGGAGAAATGTCTGTTCATATCCTCCACCCATTTTTTAATAGCGTTATTTGCTTTTTGGGTGTTGAGGCGTGTGAGTTCTCTATATATTTTGGATGTTAACCCCTTGTTGGATATGCCATTTACAAATATATTCACCAGTACTGTAGGATGCCTTTTTGTTCTGCTGATGGTGTCCTTTGCTGTACAGAAGCTTTTTGGTTTAATGGAGCCCCATTGGCTCATTTTTAATTTTGTTTCCCTTGCCCAGGGAGATGTGTTGAGGAAAGAGTTGCTCATGTTTATGTTCAAGAGATTTTTGCCTATATTTTCTTCTAAGGGGTTTATGGTTTCATGATTTACACTCAAGTCTTTGATCCATTTTGAGTTTACTTTTGTGTATGGGGTTAGACAATAATCCAGTTTCATTCGCTTCCGTGTAGCTGTCCAGTTTTGCCAACACCAGTTGTTGAAGAGACTGTCATTTCCCCATTGTATATCCATGGCTCCTTTATTGTATATTAATTGACTATATATCCTTGGGTTTATATCTGGGCTCTCTAGTCTGTTACATTGTTCTATGGGTCTGTTCTTGTGCCAGTACCAAATTGTCTTGTCTTGATTACCGTGGCTTTGAAGTAGAATTGAAGTCGGGGAGCGTAATCACCCCCTACCCCCACTTTATTCTTCCTTCTCAGGATTGCTTTGGCTATTTGGGGTCCTTTGTGGTTCCATATGAATTTTATAACTATTTGCTCTAGTTCATTGAAGAATGCTGTTGATATTTTGATAGGGATTGCATTGAATCTGTAGATTGCTTTAGGCAGGATGGCCATTTTGACAATATTAATTGTTCCTACCCAAGAGCATGGGATGAATTCCCATTTGTTAGTGTTCTCTTTAATTTCTCTTAAGAGTATCTTGTAGTTTTCATAGTATAGGTCTTTCACTTACCTGGCTAGGTTTATTCCTAGGTATTTTATTCTTTTTGATGCAAATGTGAATGGAATTGTTTTCCTGATTTCTCTTTCTGCTAGTTCATCATTAGTGTATAGGAATGCAACAGATTTCTGTGTATTAATTTTATATCCTGCAACTTTGCTGAATTCAGATATTAGATCTAGTAGTTTGGGAGTGAATTCTTTAGGATTTTTTATGTACAATATCATGTCATCTGCAAACAGGGACAGTTTAACTTCTTCCTTGCCAATCTGGATGTCTTTTATTTCTGTGTGCTTGTCTGATTGCCGTTGCAAGGACCTCCAGAATTATGTTGAATAAAAGTCAGGAGAGTGGGCATCCCTGTTTTGTTCCTGATCTTAAAGGAAAAGCTTTCAGCTTTCTTGCTGTTAAGTATGATGTTGGCTGTGGGTTTGTCGTATATGGCTTTTACTATGTGGAGTTACTTGCCCTCTATACCAATTTTGCTGAGAGTTTTTATCGTGAATGGATGTTGAATTTTGTCAAATGCCTTTTCAGCATCTATGGAGATAATTATGTGGTTTCTGTCCTTCTTTTCCTTGATGTGGTAGATGATGTTGATAGATTTTTGAATGTTGTACCATCCTTGCATCCCTGAAATAAATCCTACTTGATCGTGATGGATGATCTTTTTGATGTATTTTTTAATTTGGTTTGCTAACATTTTGTTGAGTATTTTTGCATCAATGTTCATCAGGGATATTGGTCTGTAATTTTCTGTTCTTTATTTTGTGGCGTCTTTGCCTGGTTTGGGTATTAGAGTGGTGCTGGCCTTGTAGAATGAGTTTGGGAGTATTCCCTCCTCTTCTACTTTTTGGAAAACTTAAATGAGGATGGGTATTAGGTCTTCACTAAATGTTTGATAAAATTCAGCAGTGAAACCATCTGGTCCAGGAATTTTGTTCTTAGCTAGTTTTTGATTACCAATTCAATTTTGTTGCTGGTAATTGGTCTATTTAGATTTTCTGTTTCTTCCTGGGTCAGCCTTGGAAGGTTGTATTTTTCTAGAAAGTTGCCCATTTCTTCTAGGTTATCCAGTTTGTTAGCATACAATTTTTTATAGTATTCCCTAATATGTCTTTGTATTTCTGTGGCATCCATAGTGATTTTTCCTTTCTCTTTTTTGATTCTGTTTATGTGTGTAGACTCTCTTTTTTTCTTGATAAGTCTTGCTAGGGGGTTAGCTATTTTGTTTATTTTCTCAAAGAACCAGATCCTGCTTTCATTGATTCTTTCTATTGTTTTATTCTTCTCAATTTTATTTATTTCTGCTCCAATCTTTATTATGTCCCTCCTTCTACTGACTTTGGGCCTCATTTGTTCTTGTTTTTCTAGTTTCATTAATTGTGAGTTTAGACTGTTCATATGGGATTGTTCTTTTTCCTGAGGTAGGCCTGTATTGCAATATACTTCCCTCTTAGTACGGCCTTTGCTGCGTCCCACAGATTTTGCAGTGTTGAATTATTGTTGTCATTTGTCTCCATATATTGCTTGATCTCTGTTTTTATTTGGTCATTGACCCATTGGTTATTTAGGAGCATGTGGTGAAGCCTCCATGTGTTTGTGGGCTTTTTCATTTTCGTTGCACAATTTATTTCTTGTTTCATACCTTCGTGGTCTGAGAAGCCGGCTGGTACAATTCCAATCTTTTTTAATTTACTGAGGCCCTTTTTGTGGTCTAGTATATGATCTATTCTTGAAAATGTTCCATGTTCACTTAAGAAGAATGTGAATCCTGCTGCTTTTGGGTGGAGAGTTCTGTAGGTGTCAGTTAGGTCCATCTGTTCTAATGTGCTGTTCAATGCCTCTGTCTCCTTACTTATTTTCTGTCTGGTTGATCCATCCTTTGGAGTGAGTGGAGTGTTGAAGTCTCATAGAATGGATTCATTGCATTCTATTTCCCCTTTTAATTCTGTTAGTATTTGTTTCACATATGTTGGTGCTCCTGTGTTGGGTGCATAGATGTTTATAATGGTTATATCCTCTTGTTGGTTTGACCCCTTTATCATTATGTAAGTCTTATCATTAAGTCTTTCTTTGTCTCTTGCGACTTTATTTGTTTTGAAGTCTATTTTGTCTGATACAAGACTGCAACTCCTGCTTTTTTCTCCCTATTGGTTGCATGAAATATCTTTTTCCATCCCTTCACTTTTAGTCTGTGTATGTCTTTGGGTTTGAAGTGAGTCTCTTGTAGGCAGCATACAGATGGGTCTTGTTTTCTTTTATCAATTCAGTGACTCTACATCTTTTGATTGGTGCATTCAGTCCATTTACATTTAGGGTGATTATCAATAGGTATGTACTTATTGCCATTGCAGGCTTTAGATTCGTGGTTACCAAAGGTTCAAGAGCAATTCCCTTACTATCTAACAGTCTAATTTAATTCACTTATTATGTTATTACAAACACAATCCAAAGGGGTTTTTTTTCTCCTTTTTCTTCCTCCTCCATTCTTTATATATTAGGTATCATATTCTGTACTCTGTCTATCCCTTAGATTGACTTTGGGGTAGTTGGTTTGAATTTGTATCTGCTTAGTAATTAATTGTTCTACTTTCTTGACTGTGGTTTTATTTACCCTGGTGACAACTATTTAGCCTTAGGACCACTTCCTTTTTTAGCAATCCCTCCAAAATACACTGTAGAGGTGGTCTGTGGGAGGTAAATTCTCTCAGTTTTTGCTTATCTGAAAATTGTTTAATCCCTCCTTCAAATTTAAATGATAATCTTGCCGAGTTGAGTATTCTTTGTTCGAGGCCCTTCTGTTTCATTGCTTTAAATATATCATGCCACTCCCTTATGGCCTGTAAGGTTTATATTCAGAAGTCTGATAATAGCCTGATGGGTTTTCCTTTGTATGTGATCTTTTTTCTCTCTCTAGCTGCTTTTAAAAGTCTGTCCTTATCCTTGATCTTTGCCATTTTAATTATATGTATTCTTGTTGTCTTCCTTGGGTCCCTTGTGTTGGGAGATCTGTGTACCTCCATGGCCTGAGAGACTGTCTTCTTCCCCAGATTGGGGACATTTTCAGCAATTACCTCCTCAGTAACCCTTTCTATACCTTTTTCTCTCTTCTTCTTCTGGTAGCCCTATATTGTAAATATTGTTCCTTTTGTATTGGTCACACAGTTCTCTCAATATTCTCTCATTCCTAGAGATCCTTTTTTCTCTCTATGCCTCAGCTTCTTTGTATTCCTCTTCTCTGATTTCCATTCCATTTATCATCTCTTCTACTACATCTAATCTCCTTTTAAATCCCTCCATTTTATGTTTCATTTCAGATATGGAATTTCTTAATGATTTAATCTCCATCCTAAATTTGTCCCTGATTTCTTGAATATGTTTCTGTACCTCCATAAACATGTTTATGATTTTTATTTTGAACTCTCTTTCAGAAAGATTGGTGAGTTCAGTTTTACTTTGGCCTTTTTCTGATGTTTGTGAGATTTTGGTTTGAACCAGGTTCCTTTGACATTTCATATTTGTATGTGGTGCCCTCTAGTGCCCAGAAGCTCTAGTCTCTGGAGCTGCTCAGCCCCTGGAGTGATGTCAGGGGTTGCAGGGGAGCGGCGCTGGTGCCTGTGTGGAGGAAAGAACTGTTTCCTGCTTCCCGGCTGCAGTGCCTGTTTCCACTGTCAGAACTAGTGGATTGAGCACACAGGTGTAAGCCTCTGTGCTTTGCATTTGCAGCTGCCATAATTGGGGCCTCCCTCTGGCTGGCATGATGCCAGAGCAGGGACTGCCAGCTTGCAAGCCAGTCCCGGCAGGCCAGGAGGAGGCACAGCAGGCTGCACATCACAATGGGGGGCCTCAGAGTTGAGTAGCCAGCCAGGGGAATGGAGCGCCTGAAGCTCCTGAAAGTTCCCAATCTGCTGGGCAGAGCATGCCCAGACAACCTTGTCCACCTATCCCTTCTCCCGCACAGCAAGCTCCATGCAAACCCCGCCCCTTCAGCAGCACTCTTGCTGTTAGGAAGCCTCTCAGACCGCCCACCTTTCCTTTGTCCCAGAGCAGCCAGATGTAGATACTTGTCCTCCATTAATGGCTGGAATCTCAGTCTCTCCAAGTATTCCGCTGTCTTAGCTTTCCAACCCCACTAATCTCCAGAGCACCATGCAATGTAGGTTTGTGCTCCCAAAGCAGATCTCCAGGGCTGGGTGTTCAGCAGTCCTAGGCTTCCACCCCCTCTCTGCTCCATTTCTTTTACTCCCACCAGTGAGCTGGGGTGGGGGAAGGTCTTGGGTCCCTCCAGGTCCCGGCTTTGGTATGTTACGGTGTTCAGTGACATCTGTTCTTTCTACAGGTGTGTGCAGTCTGGCGCAGCCCTCTTTCCTGTTGCTCTTTTAGGATTAGTTGTATTAACTATATTTTTGTATTATATGTGGTTTTTGAAGGAGTTCTCTGTCTCACCTCTCATGCTGCCATCTTTTGTCTGTCTGATTATATTTTAAGACAAATGCCTAAAACTGGGATTGCTCAAAGGGATATCCTATTTAAGAGCTTATGGCATGGAAGGTCAAGTTTCCCTCTAGGAAGTTGTACCCACTTATTACCTTTCATCATATATAAAACTGTCTATTCACCCCATATTTTGAATAATTAATGAAGCGGTATGTCAGTTCATATGCTCATTGACTTTGAATTTCTTCTTTTGTGAACTGCATGTTCATCTGTTATTTTCCAATGGGGTGTTCCTAATTTTATAAATGGCTTACAATGCTTCTCTTAAACATATTATTAAGCCTTTGTCTATCACTTACATAGCAATTATTTTTCCTTTTTAGGCATTTTTTGTTTGTATTTTGTTTTTATTATGATGTTTTGATGTGCAAAGTATTTCACTTTTATTAAGCAACATACGGCACAATTTTTCACTGTGTTTTCTGTTATCAAATGCCATTCTTGTGAATGTGCATTTTTTTTTCTTCTGTTGCTCATGCTTTGGTTTCAAATACGAGAACCCTTCTCCAAATCCCAAATAATGAAGATTTCTCTGTTTTCTTCTAATTTACATTTAGGTCTTTGATCCCTTTTATCATTATAAAATGTCCCCTTTATCTCCAGTAACATTTTTAAATTAAAGCCTATTTTAATCCCTAAAATCTACTTTTATATATAAAGACTAATATACAGCCACTCTAGTTTTTCAGTGGTTGCTGTTTGCATAGTATATGTTTTCCCATCCTTTTACTTTCAGCATTACTTACTGAATTTTCAAAGATGTTCTTGAATAGATGTTTCTTCATTTGTGATTTTCCCTTTGGACCATTTCTACAGGTTTTAAATCCTTATATTTTTATATTTTCACCAGTGTCCCTGGGAAGTGGGTCAGTGGAGCCCCTCAAGTCATGCCAGAAGTCAACCACCTAATCCATTATACTTTTTAATTTCGTGATCCTATTTTTAACCCCAAAGCAAAACTTCTTAATAGAGAAGTACTCTCCTTTGATAGATGAAACATCCTCATGCCATTGATATCATGAATGAATATTTTTTAAATCTCTCTTTTTAAATAAAGTCTTTTGCACAAAAGCATTATTCACCTGAATACTTGGAATGACGTCCTTCTTTTAGACTATTGAGTCCATTCCAAACACTTTTCATCTATCTATTCATTTTCAAAAAGGCAAGTTGGGATTTACTATGGGTTTTTTTTTTTACACCTTATTTATTTATTTATTTATTTATTTTTAATAATTTATTTTATTTTAGTATCATTAACCTACAATTACATGAGCAATACCGTGATGATTGAACTCCCCCCTTCACCAGGTCCCCCCCACCAACCCCACCACAGTCACTGTCCATCAGCGTAGTGAGATGAGAATCACTACTATGGGTTTTTTTAGGAGTAGGGTCACCAAAATGAAATGCTAACTTATACATCCAATATAGTTATAGTGTAAGTTCCAAGGAATGTAACAGAAAAAAAAAGAATAACTGAATGAAGATTCTCATAAAATGAGGAGAGACAGAATGTTTAGATTGGAAATGACAATCTAAGTCAGATAAATCAATGGAAGGGAGGCATCCTTCACATCTCAAGTGATAAAAACATCAAGATGCAAACCATTGTTTTCTATCTCCACATGGAAAAAATCAGAAATTCAAGGCAATTCCTGAATAGAACCGGGAAATTTTTAACGAATCGTGCAGGCAGACATATAAGGACTCTCAAGAAGAAAAAAATAGGTGAAAAATGACAATACTGACTTAGAAAAGTTCCCCATGACACTGTTGAGTCAATAGAGAACTGGAAGAAAAAATCTGTAAGTATGTGCACTAAACTGTTAACAGTGTTCACGTGGCAGAGTTTGGGATAGTGTTTACTTTTTTCCATTTAGATTTTCTGTATTGTTTGTGTTATTCACACTGGAATTTCTTTGTTTATAATCAGTAGACTGCAATGTATCAAAAGCCATTTTGGGAAAATGAATTCCATGGGATTTCTTTTAAAATGTACATCTTAAGTTAGTGAAGTAATTTCAACACATTATAAATAGTAGAAATATAAGTTTAAGATAGAAAACAAGGCAAACAAATCATATCAAAAAGGTGATAAGGATGGCACATAAGAAAGAAATTATAGATAAGCCTTATTTATGAATAGGGCCACAAAAGTCTAAATGAAACTAATGCAAGTCAATCTCAGTATTTTTTACTGGGAATGCAAGCATGGTTCAAAATTATCCAAGCCATAAGTGTCACAGGCACTGAAAAAAGCATTTGGTTAAAAATGAAAAGCCATGGCGAATTATTAGGATATTATTGGCAAAATACGAGTAGAAGAATAGTTGCTAACTCTAAACACCCTCTTCTGCTTAAACTCTTTAAGCCTCTTTATTGTGCTCAAAATCAAATTTTAAAATCTTAACAAGGCTGTGCATGACCTGAGTCCTGCTCACATGTACAATCCCAAATCTCACTACTCCCGTCTTCCCTCCAGTCACACTGACCCATATTTAATTCCCTAAATGCAACAAAGCCCAGCTGAGGTCCTTTGTACATGTAACTCTCTGCAATGCTCTTCCGCCAAGACTCTGTCCCTTTTTTTTCATCCTTCTACCTTATATATTAAGAACAACCCAACATGAACAGTTGTTATCTATCTCCACATAGTGGAATTCAAGGTTACTTATTTGTAGGTCCTCCTATTTTAATTTTCCTTATAAAATTTTTTTCTTTTTTAAACTTATGTTTCTTATATATTGGGTTTCAAAAAGAAAACAAGACACACAGTTATTTTCATCTTTGGTATGCTTGAAATGTGTTTGGAAAGACACAAAATACTGATCTCCCATTTCCCCCCAAATAGACAGTTGTTTCAATGCTATTTATTGTATAACCCAAAATGTTTCTCCTGATAAAAGTGCTACCCTAATTATAATCCAATAACACCTACATGTTCTTTGGTCTGTATCTGAAATTTCTACCCATTTCTACGGAACCGTTCATCATAGCACCAGCACCATACTGTCTTAGAGTACTTTATATATAGCAAAGGAAATGCCCCCTCGTTCTCTCCTTTTCAACATTTTCCTAACCTATTTTCACGCTTACTTTTAGATTAAATTTAGATGAACTTTCCTCTCTTAAAACCCCTGTTAATATTTTAACTTTGAATAGCTTACATTTTAGACTAGGCAGAGTATGCACATTTGGAATCCTGTTAACGTCTATCCACTTATGAAGTTATTTTATGTGTCTCTGGAGAATGTGAAGACCCTGCTTGACTCTTAGTCAATATTTTAATGCATAGATTTGTTTGTTGATAATGCGGATGGGACTATTTCACATCATATTTTAATCATACTATTCCTGATTATTGTTTATATGTAATACTAATAAGGAATATTTATTAAGTGCTCGTGCAGGTACTCATTGTGTCAAGCACTTTATTACTTAACTTTATTCTTGCCTTGACCCATTTTTCACATGAAGAAAAGAGGTCCTAAAGAGCTCATGTGGTTTGCCTGAGGTTTTACAGCCAGAAAGTGTCAGAGCTCGGACTTGATTTCAAGCGCTTTGAAATCCATTTTTTATTCCTAATGGCATCTCAGTTGTTTCCGATCTCCCAGATAGATCATCTTATTGGCAAACAGTAAGAATTTTTCCATTTCCTTGCCAACATTTACTTTTCTCCAATTTTTGTCCAATTATAAAAAATCAATTTCTTATACTGCATACCTGTTTAAGTATTATTTAAATCTATACAATATCATACTATACTAGTATTTAAACACTTCAAGAAAATTGTGAGATGGTATGATTTAAAATAAGATACAGACGTCATTCCTATAGTATGCCAGATAAGAAGTTGCTGGAATGACTAACCTGTAAAAACATTTCCATGTGTTGTTTTTGTGTCTGTCATGACATCGTTTCTTATGCAAAAAAAAAAAAAAAACGGTAGCCTACGATACTTTTTATTGATAAGAAAACAGCTGATTTTGCTTATCTGAATGTCCTTGTTCCTCTGAGGACACTTAGTAAACATGCATTTCTTGGTGCTGATGTTGCAGAGATTGGGGAAATGGACGGAGTCAACCAGAGTGGGGTTTCCGAGTTCCTGCTCCTGGGGCTCTCGGAGAACCCTGAGGAGCAGGGGATCCTGTTCTGGATCTTCCTGTCCATGTACCTGGTCACCGTGGTGGGACATGTACTCATCATCCTGGCCATCGGCTCTGACTCCCGCCTGCACACCCCCATGTACTTCTTCCTGGCCAACCTCTCCCTCACCGACCTCTTCTTTGTCACCAACACAATCCCCAAGATGCTGGTGAACCTTCAGTCTCAGAACAAAGCCATCTCCTACGTGGGGTGTCTGACACAGCTCTACTTCCTGGTCTCCTTGGTGGCCCTGGACAACCTCATCCTGGCCGCGATGGCATATGACCGCTATGTGGCCATCTGCCACCCCCTCCACTACACCACGGCCATGAGGCCTGGGCTCTGTTTTTTGCTCCTCGCCTTGTGTTGGGTACTGTCTGTGCTCTATGGCCTCATCCACACCCTCCTCATGACCAGGGTGACCTTCTGTGGGTCCCGGAAGATCCGCTACCTCTTCTGTGAGATGTATGTGCTGCTGAGGATTGCGTGTTCCAGCACCCAGCTCAATCACACCACGCTCATCGCCACGGGCTGCTTCACCTTCCTCACCCCCTTAGGACTTATGATCATGTCCTATGTGTGGATTGTCAGAGCCATCCTCCGGATACCCTCAGCCACGGGGAAGTACAAAGCCTTCTCCACCTGCGCCTCCCATTTGGCTGTGGTGTCCCTCTTCTATGGGACTCTTTGTATGGTATATCTGCAGCCCCTCCACACGTACTCCATTAAGGACTCAGTAGCCACCGTGATGTACGCTGTGGTGACCCCCATGATGAACCCCTTCATCTACAGCCTGAGGAACAAGGACATGCAAGGGGCTCTGGGAAGACTCCTCCTCAGGAAAGGCTTCCAGAGGTTGACATGAGGGCAAATTTGGAAAGGACATTCAAGCAGAGACTGGGAATTTCCTGCACTATGTGTGAGGCATTATCCTGTGGGGGACACAGAAGTGATGGGGACATAGCTCCAGCTTAGAATGAGCTCATATATCTGTAATAAAGTGCCGGACTCCAGCTCCAGCGAGTCCAGGAGTCCCTGAAGGAGGAACGGCATCAGTGACTGAACGAAATGAATGAAGACACAGACACTAGCAGAGTTGCTGAGCTGAGCCTTTATTATTGAAGTTTATCAAGGTTATATATGTTTTAGGTATGCATTTTCACAAAGATTAGATCATTTGATTCTTTCAGAGAAAATGTTCACATAAAGGTCAATTTTTAGAGATTAGATTATTGGCGCCTTAGCAATCATTAATTTTTGCACTTATGCTTGCTTGGCTTCCCTGGCGGTCTCGGAACGAACATGACTTAATTCTCAAAATGTTCCCTCACGCCTGGTTGGCCTGGGCCCTACTCGTGGTTTCCTTATTATCGATTCTAAAATAGTCATGGTTCCTATTCATCAGATTAACAAATATAGCCAAGTCTATTTTTCTAGGTCTAGAGCATTACGTGCAGATTTAAAGAAAAACATCAGAACAGTGTATCATCTAAGCAGTGTAGCAAGACAAAGCTGATTGTAATTACGGGAACTGAAAACTCTGTATTCTTGGGTAGGTGCCCGGTTTCATAGAGACGTAAGCGTTGCACCTGAGGGGATGAGGTAAGGGGATAATGACCACTGATCAGAAGGCATAGGGACCCAGTCGGGCCACTTCTCTTCCTGGGTGGGGGCTGGGGGGGAAGCAGGAGCATATCTGCCTTAGAGTTTCCTTAAATCATTTACAATATCTGTAGTAATAATCTTTTCTCTTGGGAGAGTCTCTGCAGTCATGCCAGGCCCTTTCACATACAGCCATTCATGCTGACTTTCCTTTATTGTCCTATTCTTCCCCGAGACCCAACAGGTCTAGGAGTCATTTAAAAATTCCTCACGAGGCCGAGTTAGGTGGGGAGAGGGAACTGGAACCCACTCAAACAATCTTTATTTTTTATAACTCGACACTTGTTTCCAATGTCTTCTCCGTATCCTTCTCTTATTTTTTATAAAATGTTAAAGTAGTAGGTAAATGTAATAAAGATTACAGTTTCTAATAGAAAGCTTTTTAACACCGTTTACTTTATCTTAAAAGATAATCTACCTTTTAAATCTTGATGTAAAATAAAGCTGGAAAGTAGAGTTTAGTGCGGAAGGAGAGCAAGCGTAGACGGTCAGGTCCGTGCCTGGAGGCTAAGTGCTGATCCAAATGAGACACGGGCAACAACAGCCACGGGCACAGGAGATTTCTCTCAAACCTGAGGGGTGAGGTTCTAAGCCTCACCTCTGTGGACCCCCTATTGTTCACCTGATGGCCCCCCCTGCGACTGTGCCTGTGTTAGGTCGTTCCTCCGTTGAGGAATCTTACCCGTCTCTGGCTAACCAGCCATCTCCCGGGGCCACACAGGGAGATGTACAGTTGGTAAGTGAGAGAGAAGCAGTGTTCTTTGAGAAGGTCAGCTCTTTGCTTCTTTGCACGTTTATGCCCCGTGGCTTCTATGCCCAGCAGTTGTCTCGAGGTATCTTTACCACCTGGAAGAATTAGGGGGGTCTTGCCTCTAACATTTCTCCCAGGATATTTTTAATTTGGTTTTCCAATTTAGGTGTGAAAGTGACCAATAACAACATTTCCAAACACCATAATAATAAGGAGAGAGAGCGGGGATGTTCCTTTCAGAGGTCCGCATTGCGGTTCCTTCTTACTGGGCGTCTGGTCTGTGCCATCAGACGGGCGGTTTGGACTGGCTCCCGACAATAAAGAAAAGTCATGAATGTGTAACCACATCCACCATACCTCACCAGCCTTGGCAATCAGTAGGTCACCCAAACACTCATACTAGAAGTTTCAGGATCAAATCCTCCAATTTGTCTGACCCCAGGGCCAGTCCCCGCCTTATCCAGATATCCCCGTTATGGCCTGGGAGGTCTCTCACATTCTCTCGCACACCCCCACTCATATTCTTGTGAACTCTGAACTCCTCTAAGGAGCCTGCTGCCTGAACGCCACATACAGACGACACCTGGCACTACCCCCCACTGCAGGTGAGTCCACTCCTTTCCTGATACACTTCAGGAACAGTTCCCACTGCCTCAGTTCTGACCCACAGCTCTCTGGACACAGCCCCTGACATTCAAGCAGAAATGGCAAGAGATCCCTCTCTTTTGTCCTTTGGGCCACAAAGAAGTGTAACCTCTCTTGCCTTTGTCCTGCATTACGTTTATCTGAGAGAAGACAGACTTTGTCCTTGGGAAGTCCATCCTATCCTTTATTTCAGTAGCTGCTCATCTCCCATCCCTTCTTCGTTCTCTCAAAACCAGAGTCTCCAGCACACCCTCACACACTCATGAGCGGGAGCGGTGGTGGTGGATGCATTGGAAGGGAAGGAGGCAGTTCTGAAGCCCAGTCTCTACTCAGGTCCTGTGGTTCAGACACCAATTCCAAATGTGTGTTACTTCCACACCACCAAGCAATTCTCCAACACCAATTGGTCCAATTCAACTCAGTTTTGACACTCCTACCTGAACTGAGCCATCAGGCCCCCAGTTTAAGGGATCAGTCCTACAAGACTGAGCTCCCTAACTTCAGACACCAATCACAAATCCAGGTGGTCACCTGTGCTTCTGATTGACCGACTACATGGGAGTTTCCAGTGATCCCTTGCTGGGTTCCAATTAAATTGTTAGAGCAACTCAAAGAACTCAAAAAAACCATTTTCTTAATAGATTACTAGTTTGTTATAAAAAGATCAGGAACAGCCAGATGGGAGAGATGCATAGGGCAAGGTATGAGGAAAGGGGCATACATCAGTCTCCCCAAATCTCCACATGGCACCAATCCAGAAGCCCTCCGAACCACATCTTTGGAGTGTTTAGGGAGGCTTCATTACATAGGCATGGTTGATTAAATCACTGGCCACTGGTGATTGACTCAACCTCCAGCCCCTCACCCCTCTCCTGAGGTTGGGGTGAGGGGGTGGTTTAAACTGAAAGTCCTGACCTTCTAATCACATGGTTGGTTTCCCTGGCAACCAGCTCCCACCTTAGGTGCTTTCCAACCTTGGTGCTTTCCATATTAACATAAACTCAGGGATAGCTGAAAGGGGGTTGTTATGAGTACCAAGACACCTTTATTTTTATCATTTAGGAAATTCCAAAGGCTTCAAGAGCTATGTGCCAGAAATGGGATGAAGTCTAAATATATATATTTATTATAAATCACTATATCGCAGC
The DNA here is from genome assembly GCA_029783875.1 of Phataginus tricuspis. Taxonomy (NCBI): domain Eukaryota; kingdom Metazoa; phylum Chordata; class Mammalia; order Pholidota; family Manidae; genus Phataginus; species Phataginus tricuspis. The sequence continues at coordinate 6,395,591 of JAQQAC010004778.1, read as the reverse complement.
CATGTTAATGGATAGAAAGGCTCAATGTTGTCAAGATGTCAGTTCCTCCCAATTTGACCGATAAGTTCAATACGATCCTGTCCTGCCAATGGGTTTCAGCCCCGGGCACGTTCACTACGGATTCAATGCGATCAAAGAAATTGACAGCAGAACGTTCTTTGGGGTGAAAGGGTTTTTTACCCGGCTTGTTCTCCGGGCGGTAGATCAAGCACTAGCGTCTCTGCCTCCACCCAGAGCACTGGGCCGAGCTCTCCATATAGCACAATAATAGCTTATTGCCTAAAGGTGTGGCAGCGGTAGCCTAGCAACAGGCCAGTTACATCATCAGGTGGTTTAAGTTTAGTGAGGATCCTGGCCATAGGAACCCCAACTTCCCCACAAATCCCAATCAAAATCCCAGCAGGTCATGTTGTGAAGCCCAACAAACCGACTCTAAAGCTTATAGGGAGAAGTGAAAGGCTCCAAAGAGTCAACACAATATTGATGCAGAAGAAAAAGTTGGAGGACTAATGCTGCAACTTCAAGATTTGCTATAAAGCTACAGAAATCAAGACTCTGGGGTGGCAGAAAGAATAGACAAATACATTAATGGAATAGAACACAGAACCAGAAATGAGCCGCATAAATGCAGTCGACTGATCTTTAACAAAGGAGGAAAGGGAAGACAAAGGGGCAAAGAGAGTCTTTTCAACAAATGGCTTTGGAACAACTGGACATCCACATGCAAAAAAATGAATTTAGACCCAGACCTTATACCCTTCACAAAAATTAATTCAAAAGAGATCACAGGCCTAAACATAAAATGCAAAGCTACAAAACACCTAGAATATAACAGGACAAAAACCTTCAATGCAGTGATAATTTTTAGATACAATACTAAATACTTGATCCATCCATGAAAGAAATAACTGATTGATAAGCTGTACTTCATTAAAATTAAAACTTCTGCTCTGCAAAAGGCAACATCAAAAGAATGGGAGAACAAGCCACAGACTGGGAGAAAATGTTCGCTAAAGACATATCTGTTATTCCCAAAGACTGTTATGTATGCGTGTATATACACATACATATATATATTGCTGTTATCCAAAATATACAAATAACACTTAAAACTCAAAAATAAGAAAACAAACCAATTTAAAAAATGGGCCAAAGGCCTTAACAAAGAACATATACAGATGACAAAAGGGCATATGAAAAATGTTTCACATAATAGGTCATTAGAGAAATGCAAATTAAAACAACCACTGCACACCTGTAATGGTCAAAACCCAGAACACGGAGACCAAATGCTGGCGAGCATGTGGAGAAACAGGACCTCTCATCCACTGCTGGTGGGAATGCAAAATGGTACCATCACTCTTGAAGATAATGGTTCTGTACAAAACTCACCTATGCTTACCATACGATCTAGCAGTAGCTCTCCTTGCTATTGACCCAAAGGAGTTGAACACTTGTGCCCACACAAAAATTTGTGTTGAAAACTTGTGGTCCCTCCCCCCAAAAAAAGCATCCAGATGTTTATAGCAGCTATGTTCATAATTGCCAAACATGTAAGCAACCAAAATGTCCTGCAGTAGGTGAACGGATAAACCGTGGCACACCCAGACACTCATTTTATTCAGCACTAAAAAGAAATGAGCTACCAATTATGGAGGAACCGTAAGCACCTATTACTAACTGAAAGAAACCAATCTAAAAAGGCTACATACCATATGACTCCGACTATGTAACATTCTGGTAAAGGCAAAACTATGGAGACAGTAAAAATATCAGCGGTTGCCAAAAGTTGAGAGGGGCTAGGAATGAATAAGCAGAACGCAGAGGTATTTTAGAGCTAAAACCACTCTGTGCGACACCGTAGTGATGAGTACATGTCAAACGCACAGATGCACTGCACAAAGAGTGAACTGTAACATAAACTGTGCACATTAGGTGATAATGGCGTCTCATGAAGGTTCATCACTTGGAACAAATCTACCAGTCTGGTTGGGGATGTTGGGAATGGAGGATGCTATACGTACGTAGAGCTCAGTGGTATATGAAAAATCTCTCTACCTTCCCTAATATTGTGTGAGCCTCAAACGGCTCAAATAAATAAAGTCTTAATTATTTTCCTCCAAGTTTAATTTTTTCAATTTCTTTCACTTAGTATTGGAGTCACTAGCCATCTGGGATCATACGAATCCATGTTCAGGGCTCCTGTCAAAGCCAGACAGTAGCATGTGTGTGATCTTCTTTATTTCTAGCTTAATAGGGCACCTTTCAGGATTACTGTCCAAGGTGGAATCGGTTTACTCTTTTTTAACAAGACTCATTTACCAAGACCCTTGCTTATAGATAGTGACATTGGAGCAATTATCCAGGTTCACCTCAACAGGATCTCTCGGGAATGCCCCTCCAAGTCCTCTCCAAACGGATGAATAGGTCTGATATGCTCCCAGTTGAGCCCCTCCTTTAGGAACTTAGACTCCAGCCATCAGTTCTCAGATCCCTCCATCCTTCTAAAGCAAAAATATCTGTCATTCTGTCTCCTCTTTCCCATGGGCTGATTGTACAGGAGCCAACTGCCCTGCTTCCCACCCTTCGCCAATAGGACAAATCACCAAGTCCTATTCACAAAGCAATGTCTTAGGGCCCTTTCTTTCCTGATTGAATCTTCATCCTATATAGAACACTGGAGCAGCAGAAACAGGGACCTCTGAGAGCTTCACAGAGCAGAAGGTAAGGTCTGGACAAGGTTCACATTCTGTCCTCTTATCTTCTCTGTCTCTCACAAATATACTCACAAACTTTGAAAGTGTTCATATAATGTAATTCCTTAGTAGTTAAAGTAATATAACATCCCTCCAATCTTTTTAGCGCTCTATAGTTTCAAAGCGTTGTCCCATATCCTGTTGCACATGACTCTCAAGTCTCCAAGAAAGGCTTCATGGGTGAGATGGGGAGGCTCAGAGCGGCTGTGCTCCCTCCTCAAGGTCATGCAGCTAGGAAGCCACACAGGAGGTACAAAAAGACAGTTTTCCTGGGTTATTTTTATGCTTATTTTTAAATGAAATTTAAATTAGCTTCTGTTTTGTAAAGACCCTGTTACGCCTTAGACTTTTGTTAGCTTAACAGTAAAATTTGCACCTTTGCAATACTTGAGCTCTCTTGGTTTGTCAATCCATTTATCAAATTTCTACTTTATGCCTCTCTGGAGAATTTGAAGATCCTGCCTGACTCTTGTTAACATATGAATACATAGATTTGTTTCTTGATAATGTGGATGGCATTGTTTCACATTATATCTTAACCTTATTATCCCTGTTTATAGTTTGCATATAATAATAACAGACAATATTTGTTGAGTGCTCACTGCCTGCAACCTTTTTGTATTAAGCAATTTATTAAATGTTATCCACATCTGTCCCATTTTTCAAATAAAGAAATGGAATCTTAAAGAGCTCAAGTAACTTGCCGGAGGTTTCCCAGCTAGTAAATGGGCGCACTCAGACCTGAATTCCAGTGTTCTGACAACACAGTCTTAATCACTGCACTACATGACCTTTGCGAGCACAGTCAGTTTTTGGTCTATTCGGTGTGTGGTCAGCCATTTTACTGAAATCCCTTTTTATTTTCAATGGCATTTCAGTTGTCCTAGGTTTCCCAGATAGATCATTCTGTATGCAAATAATGATAATTTTTTCTTCTCCCTTCCAATATTATATTTATTAAAGTATCATTGATATACAATATTATGAAGATTTCACATGAACAACATTGTGATTTCAACATTCACCCACACTATCAAGCCCTCACCACCCCCACTGCAGTCACTGCCCATCAGCATGGTAAGATGCTATAGAGTCAGTGCTTGTCTTCTCCATGCTGTACTGCCTTCCCCATGACCTACCTACATTGATTGCAAATTGTAGTACCCCTTACTCTCGTCCTCCCTCACCACAGACCCTCACCAATGCCTTCCCTCTGGTAACCACTAGTCCCTTCTCAGAGTCTGCGAGTCTGCTGCTGTTTTGTTCCTTCAGTTTTGCTTGGTTTTTATACTCTACAAATGAGTGAAGTCATTTGGTACTTGTCTTTCTCTGCCTGGCTTATTTCACTGAACATAATGCCCTCTAGATCCATCCATGTTGTTGCAGATGGTAGAATTTATTTTCTCTTTGTGGTTGAATAATATTCCATTGTGTATACCTACCACATCTTCTTTATTCATTCATCTATTGATAGACACTTAGGTTACTTCCATATCTTGGCTATTGTAAATAAGGACGTGATAAATATAGGGGTACATATATCTTTTTGAATCAGGGATTTTGTTTTCTTCAAGTAAATTCCTAGGAGTGGAATTCCTGGATCAAATGGTACTTCTATTTTTAGTTCTATGAGGAACCTCCATATTGCTTTCCACAACAGTTGAACCAATTTACATTCCCACCAACAGTGTAGGAGGGTTCCCCTTTCTCTGTATACTCACCATCAATTGTTGTTTCTTTGTGTTCTTGTTTGTTGGATGTTGGCCATCCTAACTGGTGTGAGGTGGTATCTCATTATGGTTTTAATTTGCATTTCCCTGATGATTAGCAATGCAGATAATATTTTCATGTGCCTGTTAGCCCCCTGAATTTCTTCTTTGCAGAAGTGTCTGTTCAGATCCTCTGCCCGTTTTTTAATCAGGTTACTTGTTTTTTGGGTGTTGAGGCATGTAAGTTCTTTATATATTTTGGATATCAGATAAATTGTTTACGAATATACTCTCCCATAGTGTAGGATGCCTTTTTGTTCTGCTAATGGTGTCCTTTTCTGTACAGAAGTTTTTAGTTTGATGTACTCACTTGTTCACTTTTGATGTTGTTTCCTTTGCCCGAGGAGATGTGTTCAGGAAAAAGTTGCTCATGTTTATATTCAAGAGATTTTCGCCTATGTTTTCTTCTGTCTGTTTTATGGCTTCATGACTTACATTGTGATCTTTGATCCACTTTGAGTTTACTTTTGTGTATGGAGTTAGACAATATAACTCAGTTTCGTCCTCTTACATGTAGATATCCAGTTTTCCCAACACCAGTTGTTGTTCTTGTGCCAGTACCAAATTGTTTTCATACTGTGGCTTTGTAGTAGAGCTTGAAGACAGGGAACATAATCCCCCTAGCTTTGTTCTTCTTTCTCAAGATTGCTTTGGCTATTCGGGGACTTTGGTGGTTCCATATGAATTTTATAACTATTTGTTCTAGTTCACTGAAGAATGCTGTTAATATTTTGATAGGGACTGCATTGAATCTGTAGATTGCTTTAGGCAGGATGGCCATTTCGACAATATTAATTCTTCCTATCCATGAGCACAGGATTTTTTTTCATTTATTGGTATCTTCTTAAATTTATCTCATGAGTGTCTTGTCGTTTTTAGAGTATACATCTTTCACCTCCTTGGTTAAGTTTATTCCTAGGTATTTTATTCTTTTTGATGCAGCTGTAAATGGGAGTTGTTTTCCTGATTTCTCTCTCTGCTAATTTGTTGTTAGTATATTGGCATGCAACAGATTTCTGTGCATTAATTTTGTATCCTGCAACTTTGCTGAATTCAATTATTAGTTCCAATTGTTTTTTGGGGGAGTCTTTAGGGTTTTCTATGTATATCATGTCATATGTAAACAGTAACAGTTTAACTTCTGCCTTACCAATTTGAATTCATTTTATTTCTTTGTGTTGTCTGATTGCCATGGCTAGGACCTCCAGTACTATGTTGAATAAAAGGAGAGTGGGCATCCTTGTCTTATTCCCAATCTTAGAGGAAAAGCTTTCAGCTTTTCACTGTTAAGTATGATGTTGGCTGCGGGTTTGTTGTATATGGCCTTTAATTGTGTTGAGGTACATACACTCCGTACCCGCTTTGTTGAGAGTTTTTAATCATGAATGGATGTTGAATTTTGTCAAATGCTTTTTCTGCATCTATTGAGATAATCGTGTGTTTTTTTGTACTTTTTGTTGGTGTGGCACATGATATTGATTGATTTTCAAATATTGTACCATCCTTGCATCCCTGGAATAAATCCCGCTTGGTCATGATAGATGATCTTTTTGATATTTGGATTTATTTTGACATATTTGGATTCAGTTTGCTAATATTTGTTGAGTATTTTTGCAGATATGTTCATCAGGGATATTGGTCTATAATTTTCTTTTCCTCTGGTGTCTTTGTCTGGTTATGGTATTAGAGTGATGCTGGCCTCATAGAATGAGTCTGGAAGTATTCCCTCCTCTTCTACTTTTTGGAAAACTTTAAGGAGGATGGATATTAGCACTTCTTTAACAGTTTGATAAAATTCAGCTGCGAAGCCATCTGGTTCAGGAGTCTTGTTCTTAGGTAGTTTTTTGATTACCAATTCAATTTCACTACTGGTAATTGGTCTGTTCAGATTTTCTGTTTCTTCCTGGGTCAGTCTTGGAAGGTTGTACTTTTCTAGAAGGTTATCCATTTCTTCTAGATTGTCTAATTTGTTTGCATATAATTTTTCATAGTATTCTCTAATAATTCTTTGTATTTCTGTGGTGATTGTTATGATGTTTCCTTTTTTATTTCTGATACTGTTTATGTGTGTACACTCTCTTTTTTCTTGATAAGTCTGGCTAGGGGGTTATCTATTTTGTTCATTTTCTCAAAGAACCATCTCCTAGTTTCATTGATTCTTTCTATTGTTATGTTCTTCTCAATTTTATTTATTTCTGCTCTGATCTTTATTATGTCCCTCCTTCTAGTAGAAGACTTTGAGCCTCGTTTGTTTTTCTTATTCTAGTTTCATTAATTGTAAGTTAAGCCTGTTCATTTGAGATTCTTCTTGTTTCTTGAGGTAAGCCTGTATTGCTATATACTTTCCTCTTAGAACTGTCTTTGCTGCATCCCACAGGTTTTGGGCTGTTGAGTTGTTACTTTCATTTGTCTCCATATATTGCTTGATCTCTGTTTTTATTTGGTCATTGATCCATTGATTATTCAGGAGCATGTTGTTAAGCCTCCATGTGTTTGTGAGATTTTTTTTGTTTTCTTTGCAGAATTTATTTCTAGTTTCATACCTTTGTGGTTTGAGAGGCAGGTTGGTACAATTTCAACCTTTTTGAATTTATTGAGTCTCTTTTTATGGTCTAGTATGTGAACTATTCTGGAAAATGATCCGTGTACACCTGAGAAGAATGTGTATCTTGCTGCTTTTGGGTGGAGTGTTCTGTAGATGTATGTTAGGTCCATACATCTGTTCCAATGTGTTGTTTAGTGCCTCTGTCTCCTTACGTATTTTCTGTCTGGGTTATCTGTCTTTTGGTTGTGAGTGGTGTGTTAATATTTCCTAAAGTGAAAGTGTTGCATTCTATTTCCCCCTTTGATTGTTAGTATTTATTTCACATATTTAGGTGCTCATATATTGGGTGCATAGATATTTATAATAGTTATATCCTCTTGTTGGACTGACTCCTTTATCATTATGTATTGTCCTTCTTTGTCTCTTATTACTTTCTTTGTTTTGAAATCTATTTTCTCTAAGTACTGCAACTCCTGTTTTTTTCTCCCTATTATTTGCACGAAATATCTTTTCCATCCCTTCACTTTTAATCTGTGTATGTCTTTGGGGTTTTAAATGAGTCTCTTGTAGGCAGCATATAGATCGGTCTTGTTTTTTTTATCCAATAAGCCTCTTGATTGATGCATTCAGTCCATTTACATTTAGGGTGATTATTGATAGATACATACTTATTGCTGTTTCAGGTTTTAGATTTGTAGTTACCAAAGGTTCAAGTATAGCTTCCTTACTATCTAACAGCCTATCTTAAATTGCTTATTACTCTATTTCAAACACAATCTAAAGATTCTTTTTTTTTCCTCCCCTTCTTCTTCTTCTTCCTCCTCCATTCTTTATATATTAGGTGTCATATTCTGCACTTTTTGTGTATTCCTTGACTAACTTTGTAATTGCTTTAATTTTATATTTTCTTGGTAATTAATTGGTGCTACTACCTTTACTGTGGGTTTATTTTCTCTGGTGACAGTTATTTAACCTTAGAAGTATTTCCATCTAAAGCAGTCCCTTTAGGAGATCCTGTAGAAATGGTTTAGTGGTACTGAATTCCATCAACTTTTTCTTCTCTGGAAATTGTTTAACCCCTGCTTCAAATTTAAATGATAATCTTGCCTGGTAGAGTATTCTTGGTTGTAGGCCCTTCTGTTTCATTACATTAAATATATCATGTCACTCCCTTCTGGCCTGTAAGGTTTCTGCTGAGAAGTCTGTTGATAGCCTGATGGGGTTTCCTTTATAAGTGACCTTTTTTCTCTCTCTGGCCCCTTTCAGTATGTGCCTTGTCCTTGATCTTTGCCATTTTAATTATTATTCGCCTTGGTGTTGTCTTCATAGGGTTCCTTTTGTTGGGTGATCTTTGTGCTTCCATGACCTGAATGTCTATTTCCTTCCCCAGATTGGGGAAATTTTCAACAATTATTTCCTCAAAGAGACTTTCTATCTATATGCCTCCCTCTTCTTCTATAACCAACCCTATAATGCAAATGTTGTTCCATTTGGATTGGTCACATAGCTCTCTTATTATTCTTTCATTCCTAGAGATCCTTTTTTGTCTCTGTTCCTCAGCTTCTTTGTTTTCCTGTTCTCTAGGTGCTATTTCATGTACCATCTCTTCTACATCATCTAATCTACTTTTAAATCCCTCCATTGTATGTTTCATTTTAGATACTGTATTCTTCATTTCTGAATGGCTTTTTTTGAGGATTTCTACCTCTTTGTTGAAGACCTCCCTGAGATCTTGAACACTTAGAAAAGTAAATCCATGAGCATGTTTATGGCTTTTGTCTTGAAATCTTTATCGAGAAGATTGGTGCTTTCGGTTTCACTAAGCTGTCTTTCTGGTGTTTTCTCTTGAATTTATGTTTGGACAAAATTCCTTTGTCTCTTCTTTTTTTTTTTTTTTTTTTTTTTTTTAGTGTTTCTTATGGGATAATAGATTTCTGTAGGAGGTGCCCTCTAGTGCCCAGAAGCTCAATTTCCTATACAGGAGCCCCAGCTGTTGGAATGCAGTGGGTGTGGCACCTGTCTGCCTTGCTCATGGTGCTCTGATTTCAGGTGGGCTGTGTGGGCTGTCAGCTGATCATGGGAGTGGGGAGAGTCTCTCTGGAGCTGCCATGGGCAGAGCCACGCTCCCTCCAGCCTGCCACAGTGGCAGGGGCTGCAGGAGATGGGGACGGGCATCTTCCGGGAGGAAAGAGTTCCCAGGGCTGGCTCTTGCACGCAGCTCCCCGGCTGGCCAAAAATAGGGTTAAGCAGGCTGGAAGTTCCCCCACTGCCTACCAGGGAGAAAAGTCTGATTTCACTGCCATCCAGCAGGCTGCACACCACTGTAAATCTCCAGGCTGTGTTGCCAGCAAGGGGAATGGAGCATCTGAAGCTCCTGAGGACTCCCAACCTGTTGGGCTGAGGGCAGACTGGAGAAGTCTGTTCATCTGACCTTTCTCCTAAACAGAGAGCACTGTGCAATCCTTGCCCCTCTGGCACCCCTCTCACTGCTGGAAAGTCTTTCAAACTGCCGGCTCTGCCTTCTTTCTCAGCGGACTGGTGGAGCACACCTGTTCTCCACAGGCAGCTGGGATCTCAGCCTCCCAGGTGTTCCATCCGCCTCTGTTGTCCAGCCCCACCAATCACCAGGGTATCGTGCAATGTGGGCTCATGTTTCCAGAGCAGATCTCCAGGGTCAGGTGTTCAGAGGTCCTGGGTTTCTACTCCCTCCCCACTCTGTTCCTTTTCCTCCCACCTGTGGGCCAGGGTGGGGAGAGGGCTTGGGTCCAACCTGATCATGGCTTTACCACTTTACCCTTTTCTGTAGGGTCTTCTCTTCTTTCCCAGATGTAGGTGGTCAGCTCTGCAGTCTTCAGGTTGATTTCAGGCCTAGCTGTATATGCTGTATTTTTGTGTTGTATGTGATTTGGGGAGGTTTTTGCCTTGCCTTCCAACACTGCCGTCTTTTTTTCTCTCTCCTCCCTTCATATATTTTTATCCCCCCCCCCCCCTTTGGCTAATTGTACAATATCCATTTCCTATAGTGCATATACCTGTTGTAAATATCATTTTAAATCTATGCAATATCAAAATATACTAATTTTGAGCACTTCTAGAGTATTATAAGATTATATGATTTAAAATAAAACAGACGTTATTTAGATATAACACTGAGTATGTCATATGAGCAGTTGCTAGAGTGACTAAGTTGCATAAAGATTGACCATGTTATGTTCTTGTTATTACTTTGATGCTTATGTAAAAAGAATTATAAAATTGAGTCTAAGATATTTTTCATGCTGAGGAAACAGCTGATGTTGCTTATCTGAATGTTCTTCCTCAATTGATTACACTTAGGAAATGTTTGCTAGTGCTAATATTGCAGACAGATGAGGAAATGCCTGGAGGCAACCAGAGTGGAGCCACCGAGTTCCTACTCCGAGGGATCTCAGAGAGTCCCTATGAGGAGCGAGGACTATTTTGGATCTTCCTGTCCATGTACCTGGTCACCATGGTGGGACATGTGCTCATCATCCTGGCCATCGGCTCTGACTCCCGCCTGCACACCCCCATGTACTTCTTCCTGGCCAACCTCTCCCTCACCGACCTCTTCTTTGTCACCAACACAATCCCCAAGACATTGGTAAACCTTCAGTCCCAGAACAAAGCCATCCCCTATGCAGGGTGTCTGACACAGCTCTACTTCCTGGTCTCCTTGGTGAGTCTGGACAACCTCATCCTGGCCGCGATGGCATATGACCACTATGTGGCCATCAGCCGCCCCCTCTACTACACCACGACCATGAGGCCTGGGCTCTGCGTTTTGCTTCTCTCCTTCTGTTGGGTGATTTCTGCCCTCTACGGCCTCTTCCTCACCTTCATGACCAGGGTGACCTTCTGTGGGTCCCAGAAGATCCACTACCTCTTCTGCGAGATGTATGTGCTGCTGAGGATTGCGTGTTCCAGCACCCAGCTCAATCACACCACACTCATCGCCATGGGCTGCTTCACCTTCCTCACCCCCTTAGGGATCATGATCATGTCCTATGTGTGGATTGTCAGAGCCATCTTCCACACACCCTCAGCCACGGGGAAGTACAAAGCCTTCTCCACCTGCGCCTCCCATTTGGCTGTGGTCTCCCTCTTCTATGGGACACTTGGAATGGTATATCTGCAGCCCCTCCACACGTACTCCATGAAGGACTCAGTAGTGCCACCATGATGTACGCTGTGGTGACCCCCATGATGAACCCCTTCATCTACAGCTTGAGGGACAAGGACATGCAAGGGCTCTGGAAGACTTCTCTTAGGAAAAGATTTCCAGGGGTTGACATGAGGGTAATTTTGGGCATTGAAATGGAGACTGGGAGTTTCCTGCTCAGTCTCCAAGGTATTATCCTGTGTGATAGTCAATAGAGATTAGAACACAGTTCTAGCTCAAAATGAGTTTATTTGTGGTAAAGAAAAGACATGTATGTGTAACCCAATGTCCACCAGACCACACGAGCCTTGACAATAATGAGGTCAAACTCAACTCACACTAGAAATTTTCAGGATCAAATCCTTGAACCTGCCTTGCCACAGGACCACAGTCCCAGCTTCATCCAGATACACAGAGGTATAGCCTAGGGAGGTCATTTGTGTTTTTTTAACATACATCCCCTCATATTTCTGAGCTCTGCCTTCTCCAAGGAGCCTGGTGCCTGAAAGCCATTTGTCAAAGATACCGGGTACTACTCCCACAGCAGCGCCCTGGGTGAGCCCACCCCTTGCCTGATGCACTTTCAGGTGACCCACTCTGCTCCAGGACTGACCCGCAGCCCTTATGGACATAGCCCCTGCGGTCCATGCAGAAAAGGAAAGAAGATTCCTCTGTTTTGCTCTGGGTTAGTTTCAATCAGTTGGTCTGCAAAGTAATACTGCCTCTCGTGCCTTTTTCCTGCATTCCTTTTCTTTGAAAGAAGTGAGTCTTCTTTTTTGGGAAGTCCATCCTGTCCCTTATTCTGGGGCTCCTCCCCTACCGTCTCTTCTTCATGCAGCAACTCCCTTATTCCCTCTACACAAAACTCTCGAACATATCAACACACACTCATGAGCAGGAGTAGTGGTGGGAGCAGGGGAAGGTGGGGAGGTGAGACCCAGACTCTACTGAGGCTCAAACTGCCTTGTGAAAAGCAATGAAAAGAAAGTGAATAGTAACTGATAAGATGGTTTGAAAGATGAAGCAGTCCTTTATAGATGAATCATCAGAGCCAGCACTTAAGCCAGACGATGACAGAGTTGATTTAATGTTCATTCAAGTCATTCATCAATTCATTTCATTGATAACAACCAAATGTCCACTAGGAGCCTCAAACTGGATTACAAATGTGAATAAGGAGCTCCCAGCCTACTGAGGGAAATAGACAAAATTACAGTCAAGTAAATGGGCCTAATTCCTAAATTAAAAGGCAATATTTAACAGATCGACTTGAAAGTTAAATAACGGTACTATGTATTTAAAAGGGACATGCTGAAAATGTAAAAACACAAAAAACTTGAAAGTAACAGACTAGAAACAGGCATATTTGGAGAATCCCAATCAAAAGAAAGCTGAATATAGCTATATTAACACCAGATAAAAGAGACTTCAAAGCAAAAACACATTATTAGGGATGCAGAGTGTTACCACTCAGGACAAATCTGAAATAGGCCCTGACACTCAGTGGAGCAAAGTGCATGCTCTTCAAGCTCCCTTATCCCTCTCTTGCAGGGACCTGATGTAAGGTCCTTATCTCATTTGTAATCTGTATTAGTTTCCTTATACAGGACCCTAAACCGTATAACTTCAGGCCCCCAAAATCTTGTACCGGCCTCACCCCTATGCAAGTCACTAAGTTAAAGCAACTTTAAGTATGTATGCTCCTAAAAAAAAAAAAAAACTCAAAATACATAACGTAAATCCAGTGTAACTACAGAGAAAACTTATAGGATCACCATCATGAAGGGAAATTTTGGAAGACCTCCCTTGATTTTTGGTGGGTCAGGTGGACAGAGGAATGGTGACAATGTGGAGGATTGGAACAGCTTGGTCAATACAGACTTGATCTGGACTTGCATAGAGTTTACATGCAATAATTAGAAAAATGTTTTTCTCGGGCTCATGTGGAACCTTTGCAGGAGTTCAAGGAATTAATCACGTACCAGGCCATGAGAAAAAGAAGAAGGCCTCAACAAATTTCAAGGAATGATTAGCCACACAGAATCTCTGATCACAGCTCAGTAGATCTGGATATTAACGACAGAAAGGCACGTAGAGAATCCCAAATTCTCTTCTGGAATTGGAAGACAAACTGCTGGCTAACTCGAGATGAGAAAAGAAATCAAAATGGAAATTTGAAAGTATCTAGCACTAAATGGTAATAAAAACATTGCATGTCAAAACTTGTAAGATATGGCAAGCATGACACTTTGAGGGAAAATTGGTCTTAAGTGATTATATTAGGAAGAAGGAAAGCTTCCTGTTTAAGGGTCCTCCTAGGATCCTGGAGCAAATGAACAATGGAATAACTTCAGGGAATATGGAAGGAAAGAGATGAATAAATTAGGAGTAGAAGTCAACAAAATATGATATAAAGGATCCAAAAAATTTGGTTCTTTATTTTTTTATGTTGCTTCATTTTTTAACGTTTTTATCAAAGTACAGTTGACAAACAATATTATATTGGGCTCAGGTGTAAAAAAAGAGTAGGTCTTTGAAAAAATAATGAACTGGACAAACTTCTGGGAAATAAATCAAGGGAAGAATAGAGAAACGCAAACACTCCAATGGAAAAAAGAGGGATAAAATTGAGATTAGAATGGTTAAGAGAGTATTATCACCACCTATATGCTAACAATTTTGGACATTTTGACAAAATGAATGAGTCCCCAGAGAGATATGAATTGCCAGAGCTAACTTAAAAATAAATGGCAAAATAGAAAGTCCTATAAACTATTAGGAGAATTGAAGCCATGGTTAAAGACAAAGAAAATACCCAATTCCATTGGCTTTACAGGAAAGCTGTAGCAAACTCTGGATCATCCAGTTTTCTTTACAAATTCTTTCAGAGAATGAAAAAAATACTACTTCCCAACTCATTCCATGAGATCAGTATCACCTGATAACAAAGCTAGTAAAAAAGTTCAAGAAAAAAAATTGTAAGGGCTCACTACATTTATGAATATAGATATCAGAATTCTAAACAAAATACTAGTAAATTAAATCCAACAGAGCATTTTAAAAATAATAATACTAAACAACTAGTTTGCAATTATCACAGATATGTAAAGATAATTTGGTATTTTTTTAATCCATAAATGTTATTTGCTATATTGACAGAGTGAAAGAAAATATATGATCATCTTAATAGATACAGAGAAAGCATTAGATAAAATTCTAAATTAAAGAATGTCTCTGAGAAGACATTAAAGTTATTTTATTCAGTCTCAACTTTTAAGTATATATCTTTTGAATACTCTGCATGATGAAATGGGTGGGTATACAATGAACCACTTTGGCATCCCCAAGTACATGGTTGCCTTGAGAGGAAGCAGTTATGTGATTGCTTGAGTTTGAGATGAACTAGCTGCTTCATGGAATACCACTCTTATTTGAAAGAATTTACTAAGAAACAATGGTTATTCAGACTTGGGTGTTTGGCCTATATTGTCTCAAAAACAAACGACATGAGCCTGACCCTGTAAGGAAAATGGATGGTGTTCATTGTCACTAATAACATTCGAGTTTTCAAGCAAATATTAAAATCTTAGAAAATTTCTATCTGCTGTAGTGAGCTCAACAGCTTCCCAATACTTTAAGCTTTTTTGATGAGACCAGTGATTAGATAAATACATATACATAAATGACATATGTAAAATATGTCAACAACACATGAAATGTGTCAACAATACATAATGAAATGTTTCAATATTTGGAAGATATGCATAACTCAGATAACTCAATGAACCAATATTTTCGAAATAACCATTGCATTATGTGAAAAACCAACACATGGGTAATAGATCAGTTCAAAATACAGGATAGACCAATGGATTTAATGTCATAAAGGATAAAAAGTTCATTGATGTGGAATGAAATCCTGCATTGCTACTGGCCTTTAAGACACTATCATTGGTCAAGTTTTGAGGTAGTATCAAAGGAGACTATCCACAATTAGCTGAAAAGGCTTTTAAAATACTTCTCCCTTTTCCAATTGCATATTTGGGTGAGGCTGGATTTTCTTCACATACTTCAAGCAAAATAACGTATCACTACAGCATAAATGCAGAAGCAGATATGAATATTCAGCTATCTTCTATGAAGCCAGATTTTTAAGAGCTTTGAAAAAATGTAAAAACAATACCATTCTCCTAAGTTTTTGTTTTGAAATATGTATCACTTTTCATTAAAAAACCTACTATGATAATATGTAATGGGCACATTGTTTTTTAAACGAATTAATAAATATTTGCAAATTTCCTTTTAATATAGTAAATGCAGATGCAATCCATGTAAACAAAAGCTCTCTGGGGCCCACAAAACTTTTAAGAGTGTCAGTGTTCCCTGAGACCAATAGCTCCCCTAAAAGGCAAACACACTTGAAAATGATTCACATCAAATTCAGGAAACTGATTCCTTTGAGGAGGACAGATGTGGGAAAGGAACTGGGATAATGCTTCACTGGTATTTACAACATCTGAAGTGCTTTTTTAGAGATGGATGACACAATAAGGTAATAAACATGATTTGAATTTTGTAGGGAGTTATATGCGTGTCTAAAACTATTTCCCATATTGTACTGAAACTAATTCCCAAATTATTCCTGATGAATTTTTTTCAATTTTTAAATGATCTAAAAGGTTGATTTGCCTTTGGGTTTGATCAGATGTGGTAAACATACTTCTTTCCCCTCCAAACACTTAGAAAATCTAGATAATATATTTTTAATTTAAAAGTAGACAAGTTTGAAAGTCTAGAAGGAAAAATAACCAGACACCAGAAAAGTGGAGAATGAACCCTTAGTCGGAAGGAATTAAATTGGTGGGATGACTGGGAACTTCTGCGCTGGGATTTTAACTCCCAAAGAGCCAGGAGTTGAAGTCAGAGGACTCATGTGAGTGAGACTGAGAACAGAACTTCCTATATATGAAAATTAAAAGAGCTGAGAAAGCTCTGTCCTGCTTATGAACAGAGCCCGGGAAGTTTCCACCCTCCGACCCAGGGTCACAGCTGGAAGTGAGTCACCTGCCCTCAAACCTTTCATATGTCACCTCTTTATTCCTTTGTACCATGTCTTAGGGAAAATTATCAGCCTGACCTTTCACTTTACCACTTCACTCTTCAGCTGGGCCCATTCTGCTACTTGGACCATTTATTCAATTTTTTTATTTAAACAATGATATCTTTCATTTGCAAGATCCCTAATCCATTCTGTTATGTAACTGTCCTTGTTTCATGAACACACCACCCTGCTTTATTTCTCTGAAGACACTATTACACTTATTTGAAAGTAATGTTCTTATATTCTATTAGGTCTGTTTTCTTGGGTGTAAGCTCTTCCCTTCTGTTTGTCTATTTTTTTTTTTCATCATCACCTTTTCATAGATTTTGTGCTTTTGTAATGGCTGGGGATTCTTCATGTATGTACTTATGCTTGTAGCTGAGATTCCCTATTGAAGTGTCACTCATCTCTTTGGGTACCACCTGCTTGGGTGGGGGTGGAAGTTAATATGGAGGCTTGTTTTCTGTACTGTTTTCACTAAGAGTTAGGTCTAGATAAGAATTTTGGACAGGATAAAGTACCTCAGCAGCTGGTCTTCTGGGCCTTGAGGGTTCCCTGTTTTCCCCAGATTTTAGTAGCTACTCAGGGCACTTCTCTGTCTCCAAACCAGCCTTTCACACTTTCTCCTTCAAATAACCCCATCACTGCTACCTGACCCACAGGAGTTATGCTGTCGTTGAGCCCACTGCAGAACCACATTAATCACCCTGTCAGGCAGTCCTGGGTCCCTTCCTGCTTAAGAGTCCATCACTTCTGGGTGCAAAACACACCTCATAATGCACCCACCAACTAGAGAAGTATTCTGTGAACACTGGGAGGTGAGAGAACACAGAGACAAACCAAGCCAGTGGGTAGGGACCAGGGAGGGGATATCCCCTGAGCTGCACCTGGAAGAACAGGATAAGGAGTTACGTTGATAAAAAGAAAGTAAGAAGAGAAATTGAGGCAAAGAGAATAGCACAAATAAAAGCATGGAGGCTTTCAACAACAAAGTATGTGCAGAGAGTTACAGGCAACCTGGTGTCATCAGGGTGGCAGGTAATGGCGCTGTCAAAGCAGTCACAAGTTGGATTCTCCAGGAGCAGACGCTGAGATGGAGTTCAGAGTATAAGGTGTTTACTCAGGATTAACAATGAAAGAACAAGGGATGCAGTTTGGGCAGAGACAGAAATCAGATTGCAAGCAAGCCCTACAGAGCACTGGCCAGCCCAGCAGGAGATCTGGAGTGAGTATTGACCACCAGGGCGGTCCCATATCAGCCCAAAATGAACAGTTTTTAAAGCCCGCCTGGCTCAGTCACCAGGTGTGGGCAACCCTGAGCAAGGAGGCCTCAAGCAGGGGGGCTCTGGGCAGCCGAGGCAGTCCTCCTGGAGCTGACCCCTGGAGGCTCTCTGCTTGCCACTGCACGCCACACAGTCAGCCGGCACGTGTGGCACCAAAGGGGGATCTAGCCAATGTGTTTCCATTTCTCATGAACAGGTACAGGCAATGTCATCAAGGGTCCTCAACAGCTGGTTAGAGAGCTCAGGTTTTATTCCATGGGCAATAAGGAGCCCGTGAAGTTTCAAGCATGAAACTATTGCGTGTCATGCTTGAGGCTTGCCCAGCTTTGCATTGAGCAGCAGGGCGAATAATGGTTGTGAAGCAGAAGGTGAAGCGTAAAGTCAGAGAGGCCAGTTAGGAGACTACCAATTTGTCCCAGCTGAGGGGAAGAACCTGCACAGGGCACCAAGAGAAGCGTGAAGGAGGGGATGGATCAGAGAAGGCTTTAGGAGGTAAAACCTGCAGGAAGACCAGCCAAGCCTGTGTGCTTTTAGAAGATAAGTCAGGGTATCAAATGTTCAAAAGCAGAACCTCTCAACACCTACCCTTGCAGCCTGCATTCAGCTGACTGAAAGCATCCATTTGCTTTTGCTCCCCAGCTTCCCTAGTACTCAAGCACGACCTTGTACATAGGAGGTGCTTGATACACTTTTACTGAATAAATGGATGGACATGTGAGAGTACCAAAACCCCGGTCAGCTAACACAAGATGTGGCTGCTACTTCCTGATCATGTGAGTCTTCAGAAACTACCAAACTGGAGTCTGTAAATTCACACAACCACCCAAGGTGAAATTCAAAACAGGGAGAGGGCTGACACGGTAGCACAGCATGGATGGACATAAACTCTGTCGTGCAGCAGATCCAGTGGAATAAACAACGTGGCATTTTACATGGGGCACACACCTTTCTCTTTCATTCCAAGGCCACTGGGCACATTTCCCCGGCTGCAATCCCTCCACCACCAGGTATGCAACTCACCTCCGGGCCAACAGCATCTTCTTAACCTAAGAATCACACACACTCATACACATACACACACACACACACACACACACACACACACAAATAGATTTCAGACCTCAGCTCTCAAGAGAATTACTAGAAGAGCATATACTGAACACCAAAGCCAAGTACTTAAGAGCTATTTGGAAAATAAAAAGCATTAACCTCATCCTGATTAATCCATAATACTATGTATGAAGTCCCCCTTGACTCATTTTTTAAGTAGCTCTTTATTTGCTTGCAAAACCAAACAATGCAAATGTGTGTAAAATTTAAAGGAGCCTATACAAATAAATGTCTGTTTGCATAAACTATTGTGAAGGATACTCAAGAAACTTAGAAGTTCCCTTTGGCTAGGGGAACAGGGACATCAGAGTAAGAGAGAAACTTATTTTTTCACTGCTTGCTCACTTAAGCAGCTTACAGTTTTTCCATGTGTCTGTACTACTTTTTTTTTAAGTACTGTCAAAAGTAAAGTAAAAAATAAGCCTATACCCTTCCACTCCTATATCTACGTTGATATCCTAGGAGTAAACTGCTGTGAACGGTTTTGATGTGTGTCCTTTCAGATACTCATCCTTTCCTCCATAGATGTTCTGGCCCAACAGTGTGCACTGTCTACATCATAGATTATGGAATAAACTATTTAAAATTATCTAGACACAGAAGTAAGGCTCGGTGCTACCTTGCCGTTCACAGTTCAGAGCGGCAGAACCGCACGCCCCAGGAGAGAAGTGAAGGTTGCCAACCTGGCAGCGCCCTCTGCCGGTTTCCTCCCTTTGCAAGCCCATGCGAGGAGACCACTGTCTCTGTACCCAGAATTAGTCCCAGGGTGGCTTACAGAGCGTTTTTCTGCATTGTTTTATTGTTTAGCAAGTATCCCTTCAGCCTTTTATTACATATATGTATTCAACAGCACCCAGCTCTGGGCTTATACAGAGAGGCTGGGCCCGCCTCTCCTGGTGTATAACCATTGCCCAGTCCTGCCTGAGTCACGACCCAGCAACTTCCTGAGAACCTGTAGTGTGTGTGTGTTGAGGTAGGGCTGGGGAGCCCTACAGTTTTATCTACTAGCCACTATAGATCCAGTGCCTTTGGCCTATGAGCTTTCCAAGGATTAATAAAATAGTCCTGAAAAAATACATATTATTAGCTCCAAAATAACAAAACTAAAAAATTTAAATTACTAAATATTTATTTCAATGTCTAACCCCACAAGTAACTCAGCCCACCAGTAATGTTTTCTGTGGATGTAGGTGCATTTTAATGTTCGATTTCATGTGGGGTCAGGCCTCCAGTACTGAGCGTCAGAGGCCGTAGAAGGTGTGGTTCTCCCGCTGCGAGATCCCGGCTGGACTGACTCCCCCCCGTCCAGCGCTGGAGGGAAGGGCGGGGGCTGCCCGCAGTGTCTTCTCCGCCAACCCATCCCACCTATTCAGGACTCGGCCCGGGCCCCAGCACGGCCGGCAGAGCATCAGATCTCTAGACCAAGGAAAGACTCCGCTTCCCCGGCACCCGCCGTCGTTTTCTCTGACTGGCACTGCTGGACACCCCACCTCCGCCCTAGGACCAGCTGTCCCCTGAAGTCCCCCAGCCCTGTTCGCCACGGGCCTTATGCAGGCAGCGATGGAGGATTAAGAACCCCGACTGCGCACCAGATCCGCCTTGGAAGCCGGTTATAGAGCTACAGGGAGCTCCCTCCCGGGAGCCTCCAAGAGCAGCGGGCGCAGGAGCAGCAGCCAATAGCAAGCCCTGGGGGTGGGATTCCTGCTTTACTGACCAATGGGAGGCCCTGGTTGGATTAGTCAGTCCTTCAATGGCCTGGCCCTAGTAAAGTCCAACACGCATTTCACCCTCCCACGAGAGGCTCAAAGCCACCCACTCAGCCAACAGCCAATGGGGAGACCGGAAAGGCGGACCTCCCCCAAAACCCGCTGGTGAAAGGCGGGAGAGGTCGGCGCTCTAGTTAGCCTTCCTCGCAGCTGCCGCGCTTCGTGGTGGTTTCGCAGGCTGCGCGCGCCACCCAGTGGCGGCCAGGCAGAACTCTCAAGCGTCCTTATTAGAAACTTAAAAGTACTAGTAAACCTTTTTCAATCTTTTTAGCGTTCCCCAAGTTCAGAAGAAAGGATGATCCTGCCAACTGTCCCCACCCACCGGGGAGCAAAATAGTCCCGGGCCCTCCTCCCCTTCCTTAAAACTGAGTAATTCTTTCCCACGACCACCGAGCGCTCGATGCAATGATTTTAAATGAAAGCTAGCCAATTAAATCCAGGATTACATTAGGAGAATAATGCACAAAAACAATGATCAGATCTTTAAATGAGCAAAGGCATTTGATAAAAGTTAACATGATTACTGAGTCTAAAAATAAAAGTGAAATTCTCAGTAAACTAGGGATTCAATTTAATAAAGACTCCTAAATACAGAGACTCTCACACTGTGTGAAACACCAGAAACATTCCTATTAAAATCAATTGGATACAAATATAGTAGCCCCCATCCCTTTAAAGAGAGAATTCAAAGGCCTCCCTTCCCTCCACCCCCACACCAGGGTTAATAGAAAAAAAATGAAATATTAAGTAGCAGATTAAATTACTAACAGGCTAACCACCTTGGCCATGTAGACTAAAATACTATACCAGGCTTTAATACATTTAAATGCTCGATCAGCTGGGCCTATTGCCCCACATGTCAGACTAGGACCCCTGCTGAGACACCCAACATCGTAAAGGTATACAATCTCAGGAGATGGCAACTGCCCCAGCTCTCACAGTGGATCTGTGTGCTATGCTGAATGAGGACACCAAGTCCCATCACGCCTGGGAAAGGAGTTACCTACTGGAATTTGCAATGACATCCCACCAGGATGGATGAATTACCTGGCACCCTCGGGTGAAGGGGAACTGCTCAGTCTCCGCTGGGATCCCAGCATCTTGCTGCAAGCCCCATCTGTTGAAACGCACCATGCCTGGAATGGAACACGTACCATTGAAAGAGGAAAAACTAGGGGTCCTGGTCTGACATATCGCACCCCCCACCCCATCCATCTCCTCACGGCCTGACAGAGCCGCCTCTGGTATGGTACGCATAACCAGGACAACCTCCTAAAGCTGTAGCCACTTGAGCATCTAAGGATCAGGCCACAGGGTAACTTTTATATATATAGGAGAAACTTTCCCATACAAGTTGCTACTAAGTATCTGTCTTCTTGGCCTTAAACTTCTGCCGCTGCTCCTATGGTGTCCAGTCATGAGATGGATCCTTAACAGGAATACCTTTCTACAATGGGCCCACTTGTATGTCCAACAAAAGAACCAATCCAACTGCTGGGTATATAGGCAGCTTCCCTCTCTCCAGCGTATCAGGATTGCCATGGTGAGTGTATCACCATTTCAGGGAGGAGATCAAAAGCCCTAAAGCAATCCATCCATTAAAAAAGAACAAACTGAGACTAGTACTTTTAATTCATCTGATACTACTACTACCGACCCAGAAACCTGGCCTATGGCACACACTATCAGTAACACTGGACATGGGTATTCTTTTTCTGTCAATCAAACTAGACAGGCAGCCCATCAAACTGCTGACTGGAAGGATCCTAAAAACGCCATCAGAGCCATGCATGATTATGCTCAGGTTTGGAATGAAGTCGTATGGCTCAACCTGGTTTATAGGCATTTGAGCACCTGGGCACCCCTATGTTGGGAACAGAAAAATCACTCTAAACAGTACCAACCCGCTTGTACCAGAAATAGGGCATGGAGACCACCAGAACTATACACAGTTGACCCTTTAACAACATGAGTTTGAAAGGCAGGGGTCCACTTATACGCAGATCTGTTTTTTCGATAAATACCACGCAGTACTGTAAATGTGTTTTCTCTTCCTTATGACTTTCTTAATAACATCTGCTTTTCTCTAGCTTACTTTATTGTAAGAATATAGTACGTAACACATACAACATTTCAAATATGTGCTAATCGACTGTTTATGTTATCGGTAAGGCTTTAGTCAACAGGAGGCTATTAGTAGTTAAGTGTGGGGGGAGTCAAAAGTTCTGTGTGGATTATTGACTGCACAGGGATTGCCACCCCCAACTCCCGTGTTGTTCAAGGGTCAACTGCAGTCATTCTGCCGCACTAAAGGATAGCACCTGGCTTGACACTGACTGGTCACACCGCGCAGGCGTTTACTGGGTAGCCCTGAGAGGAACCCAGTGGTTATGTAGCACAAATCTCTGGCCATGGCTTGCACCTGGGTGGTTGGGCCACTTCACCGTAGGTTTTTCCCTGGGCACAGAGGAGAATCTGCCCCACAGCGACTGCAATTACCGACTGCCCTCTCCTCAAGGCCGATGGACACAGTCTGTTTTCCACTGGTATGATCATTTGGCCACCGTTTTTGTTCCTTCCATTGGAGGACGTTACAGCACACAGAGAAAAGCCCTTGCTAAATTCACCCAGCAGACCTTCAATGAGAGTGAGCGGACAAGGCCTACCTTATTGAACACTGAAATATCTCTAGTGAAAAAGCTGTCCTCCAAGTGACCAGGAGGACCTTGGACATTATCACTGCCTTTCAGTGAGGCACCTGGGCCTCTATCCGAACAGAATGTGTGTGTTCATACTTATTATGAGTCACGTAAGAACTCAAATGAACGCCCTAAGCAATCCAACCCCCAGCCTAGGGGACTTAATAACTGGTTCAGATCATAGGGCTCTTAGTGGGAAAAAGCTGTTCCTCATTCTGGGAATCATTATTTTAACCTGTGTTTTCTCTAACCATCCCTATACTGTAGCTGTGGTGTCTGCTTCTGATACAGTCAGATAGCCACCAAACAAGCCTCCTCCATGCTAGTAAAACCCCTTGCTGACCATTCAAGGCACATAATGAGGATGGTGGAGGACATGTAAGGAGTGTAAGAGTCAGTCACAAGGGAGGAGGCCAGGGTGAGGACATCCCACGGGGTGACCCAAGAGCTGAACCAGGCAATGAAAGGCTCCTCGCCCCATTTCCTGTCCTTGGACTATGCCTGCCTTCCCCAAGCTAGAAGCTGCCTCAAGGACACAGCCTTCAGGGAGCAATGTGTTGCTGGGACCATCTGGGCAGTACACATGACTGGACTCAATGCCTCTATATAAACTCCTAAGGTTCTGGAGGGCGGGCGCCGAGCTCTACTGCGCTAGCAGCCCCAAGACAAGCCTCATAGGTAAGTTCCCTTGCTTATTAATACTGCCACCTACCAATCTGGAGCGGTCTGCCTCTTTCTTCCGTCCTTGCCTGCCTTCCATGTACGGGGCCAATTTCAGACTCAGTTGACGAGCCAACGGAGTACAAGAAGTCGTCGTTGCCGGAGAAGGCACTAGTCCCTGAGCGCCGCCGGCTGGTGCGCCCCGCGGGAACCCGAGCGGGAAGAGCCGCCAGCTCCGCAGGAGCCCATCTGCAGCCACGCGTGCGCCGCCGGAGTGCCCAGCGAGCCCCAGGGCCTGCGAAGCGCCGAACCGGGAGCAAACTCCTTCCTCCAGCAGTGTCTCTCCGGCGCCCTCTACTGACAGAGCTTCACTTCGCGCCAGCCGGCCAAGGAAACATTCAAAGAACCGGATCCATTTCACACTTGGCGGTGATGGGAAAATGATGCTGAGACCACCTCCTCTGGTCTTCAGGGACAGAATTAAAGCTAAACAAAAAGCCATCACAAATCCTTAAGGAAAAGACCACCAACCCAATGGAGAGAAAAGAAATTCACAGTTCAGAGAAAAGCAGAAAGCAAAGGTGAGAGAGGCAAGAGGCCTGACGACCCTTTCCGTCTTTCGGTGCCCCATCTGCACCCCTGTCGTTTGATTTGAGGACACACACCTGTCTCTTTTTAATAACTGCCTCCTTTTTATCAGCTTAAACTAGTTTAAGCTGGCTTCAAGCCCTGCAACAAGTCATTCTAATCACTACAGATTGACAATAGTAAGTCACGGAACTAAAATCTTAGCTAATTTCAGCATTGCTGAGTGTAATTCCTGGGGGAAGAATACACCTTCCCAGCCGGGGCAAAATACCTTTGAACCGAAATCAGTCGAAGGAAGAAATAAAGTGCGAGAACCCCGTTTATTGCTACCAAGCAGTCGTCCACTTCTGCTTACCCGGCTCTCTCTCGACCCGGCTACAAAAAGGGCCCCACCCCAGCTCCCCCATCCAGATAAACCCTCGCTCCCCTTGTAATTACCTATTGATATGGAGATGAACTAAGGCCAGGCAAAGAGATTCGGCAGCTATTGCAATTTTACCCACAATGAGTCCTTGTAATAGGTTACAGTTAGTATCTGCTGGAATTTTATCCCTTCCAGGTTTGGAAACTCTCTTTCATAGTGGAAAATTCAACAATTAAAAAAGTCAAAATCTCTATTACATTCACTAGTACACTTGAGGGGCCTACGTAGCTAGATCATCTGGGCCTCGTCCACTTTGCCTGGCCTTTTTCTCAGATTCCTTATTAGTGATAAGTTCTTGAAAACCTACTAATTGATATTTTAGAGCAAGGCTATCCGGACTTCCTGGTTGGTTTTTTATATATATAATTTTTTTATGGACTGTCCTGCAGAGGATTAGTAAACTTTATCTGATCTAATCATTTGAGCCAGTGTTTTACCATCTTTCTCATAAAGTGCCCCTTTCCATAACTGTCTAATTGTTCAGTTGTGTAACATTCTTATGGGGAGCTGTTCGTGCTGTCGCTTTTTATTAGTTCTTTTATATGGGCTGTTTCGTGTTACGATTCCACTTGGTAGAGCCAATTCATCAACCACTCTTTACCTACAGTGGTTACGAGATTACTTTGCCTTTAACATCATTAGTGGTAGGAACACCTCACCCCCCCGCACTCTCTTCAGTTCTTTGAGCAGCTCTGTTTCGCTCCCAGATGGCCGGTAGGTTTCCACAGCCCTCACATCACATCTTTCATCTGATCGTTTGTTCCGGTTTGGAGAAAGAGGCGCTGGTTGTATTTTAATTTTTAATTTTAGTTTAATTTTCGATTCTCAGTATCGGATTTTTCTTTTCACCAAAGCCCTCCTGTTTCATGTATGACGCTCATCTTTTCTCCCGGTGTTGCTGATTATGGATGGCCTTGTCATTCACACAACCACAGGCCATTTTCATCTGAAAGTAGTCCTTACCAGCTTCATGTTTTATGTAGTGTATTCTCTCTAGTGAGTCCCTTTCATTTTCTTGTAAGATCTTGTGTCTTGCTGGGACAGACATTTGCCCCCCATTTCTGATAATGATGATACAATCCCCTACATGGGGGCTGGCGTCTCTCAAGCGCCCTGCACACTCACTGTTCCCCAGCCCCATTCTCCCAGGGCCTGAGACTACTGTACTGGGAGACTTATAGACAGACAGGGTTCCCAAACTGGATCATGGTTCCCAGAGGAATCAGAATCACACGTGCTTGCTTAAACATGCAGGTTCCTGCACCCCACCTGGCCCAACTCAATTCTAATCTCTGAAATGGTGCCTACAGTCTGCATTTTAATAATCTCTCCAGGTGGTGTCTATGCACCCTAAAACTGAACTGCTAGGCAAGAAAGCCTCTGGGATGGGCACAGTGTCCTGGTCTAAGAGTGGAGGGGGCTGGTCTGAAGCGGGGATAACCTACAAAGTTGCTCCAGACCCTGTTGCTTCCAGCATATTATCTCAGAAGAAATGGAGACTGAAAGTCTCCTTCCAAGGATTACTGCCCTTAGGTGTCACGATGATGCCTCAGAGCTCCTCTCTGGGACTTAACCGTGGTTCCCATAAACGGTGTCCCTGACTGGGAACACCAGGTGCACCATAAAGGTTTGAGAGCAGCTGTTTGAAGGGGCCATAGAAGTGGCCCACCAAATTCACGTGTCAATTCAGAGAACCACTGGAGTCATGCAGCTCCACCAGGCTTGCAAAGAGGCACCATTTCATCAGAACTGGTAATAAAACCAAGACCTCATCTCACTCCCCAGGCAGTATAAGAGGACTGGCTCTCTGCAGAAGGGAAAGTATTTGACTTGTCCCTCTCTATTCCTGCAAGGTGGAGGGGCCTCCGACCACTGTACCCAGTGCATCATGGTATGGTGATTGTCTTAACGTTGCAGAGACCACCCGTCACTGCTAGGGTCTGGGGAAAGGAGAAGGTATATGCAGAGCAAAGAAAACCAGTGCTAGGATGTGGCAGAGAGTAGCAGACTTCGCTGCCCGCTGGGGTGATGAGGATAAGGTGACATCCTGAAAGTTCACTGGGCACCAAGGAGGTAGTGGGATTGAAGCTCTCACACCATTAACCAAAGGCTGCAAAGTAGGCTTCTTGGAGCAGGAGCTGAGGAAAGGGGAGAAGTGGGTCCAGCCTGAGCTCCATCTCTCAGGGCAGGGACTTGTGACAAAACAGTAGCATCTGAGTGCCTGCTAAGCAAAGGAACCAATGGAGGGTTTGTATTAGAGAGGCAGAGGGAACCAAGAGAAAGGGGGCCTCAACCTCCCCTGCTCTAATTTGGACCTATCCACAAATGGGAGGTCCATGAGTCCTTGCCACACCCAAGTCCAAGCCAAGACTCTGGACCCACCTGCCAACCTGCCCCAGAGGGTTGGGTGGGGAGCGGTGCTGATTGAATGTGAATTGCAGTTTAAAACCAATAGGACTGGGTCTGAACTGAAATGACACTGTTTTCATAACTGCAAACTTATAGAATTGGACTGTGATATTATCACTGGAGGCAGCTTCCCAGAGGGCAAGGAAGGGCTGGTCAGAGCACAGCTGGTAACACCACCAGACGCAGCAGGCACTTAAAAAGACAGTTGAAGAAAACGTGAACGTGGGCTAAGCAGGCTCCTCAGGAAACCTTTTCCCTGTGAGGCGGAATAACGGCCTCTAAGATGTCCGCTGACTGCTTGGACACTGAGGTGGGGCACTAAGGAAGTTCCAAGAGCCCTAGGAATGAGCCCCGAACCTGGAGGTGTGCCCTCCCGTAGGGGAAACACTTGAACACAGAACTGGGGCTGAAAGGTGAGCTTGCAAGGGCCGGAGGAGGGTACGAAGTTTGGAGGGATGGTAACTGGCCCACATGAATGCCTCTTTCCCACACAACCTCCACAAAGGCTCTGGGGAGTCAGTGAAGCCCCAGCTTCTGGGAAGAAGGTTTGAACCTGGGAAGCAGCCAAATCATGAGGTACAGACAGCACGGGGCGTTGTTGGAAGATGCAGCTTCACCTGCACCCATGGAAACTCAACAAATGGAACCTAAAACTCTGAGCGATAGGAAATTTGTAACCGTGGGCTCAGATGAGGCACCACCTGGCCTGGGCGTGATGAGAGCAGCCCGGGATGCTGCAGAGATGGGTCAGAGCAGTGGCTCTAAGCTGCACAGAGAAACCAGAGAGAGGGGAACCCCCTTTACTGGGTGTATGCTACACATCTGGAACCCCACAGTCCAAAACTAACCTTCATATCCATGTATAACTGCATCAAATTTGGATTCCAAACTGAAGTTTGATTCTGATTCTTTAAGTGAAATGCAGATAATAGCCACAAATACCTTAGTGGGTTGTCTGGCTGTCTAAGTGATATAATACAGTCAGTTCTGCTAGAACACTTATTTTGAAAATGGGAATTAGGTTAAATGCAATTGATATATTAGGAAGAAATATGAGTATAATACAAATGGCGCCTTTGGTTACGCAGCTCATCCATGAGAAATACTAGATGACTCAGAAAACCGCACACACACGCCTCAAGTATCTGCCGGCTTCCTCCGGACACCATGTGTCATGAGCCACACCCATCCCATCTGCTGTTAACCGCCGTCCCTCCTATTTCAGAAAACATCTCATTCCACCTCTTTACAATAGCACAGGCAGCAACTCTTACAGCTCTGCTTCCACGATCCAACGTCAGGTCTATTTCCAAGTACAATGCCATTTTTATTATAGTATTTAGTATTTCTTAATCCTTTAACCTGTGTAAAACTGTGCTACCATTTTCACTGAGTTCCTATCGTCTTATTTTTATGTGTCACTGACAAGATTGTTGTTATGTTCTGTCCCTGGCCCTACTTTTCCCATAAGCCCTGTGGTTGCATAGTGTTGTGATGTCATTAGAGAAGGACGGACAGTATAAATACAACACTTAGCTCATGGTAAGCATTCGGTACATGTCAGCTGCTGGTAGTGTCACAATGGTAGTAACACTTGACCTCTGGTGCTTGAATAACACTTGCCTTTTTTTTCCAAAGCTTTTTCCCAGTTACGAATTCACTTTTATCCTCATGCTTTGCATGTGGATTATTTTTCTGATTACACACCAAAGAAAATGCAAATGCAGAGAAGTAACTTGCCCAAGATCACACAACCAAGTCCCAGCCGATAAAGGCCTGTTCCTTGTCTTCCTAAGAAAAAAAATATGTACAGATATTACTTCTAAGCCTATCTACAAATGTAACGTAAAATGTACAAAAAAGCATGGTCATTTGGGAGTCACTGGCAGACAGGAGAGAGGACATTTAATCCTTGAAGAAGGATTTAATCCATGACAGAATCCTTGAAGAGGTGAATTGAGAATTTGAAAAGTAGGCAGACGGAAGAAAAAAATCTGGACAGATAAAAATGGAGCAAAAAAAATGGGAGAAAAAAATGGAGACAATCAGGGGTATTAAACTCAGATGCTTAGAGGGGCCAAGCAAATAAGAGCGGTGGGTAAAATGCTCCAGGTGTAAACAGTAGGGGACGGTGGGGACCAGGGGGCACTCAGGTCTCACCAGATGGGCAGCTTCTAGTAATAGCTGACCAGTCTGGGCTACTCCTAAGGAGTGCACCCAGCATCTGATTTTTAAGAGAAACAGAAAAATTCAGATGTGTGTGTAATTTCTGGGGGCCTTTTGTTTTCATTTTAATCGAGGTCAGTTTTTTAAACAATGGCAACTTATTCAAAAAATTTTAAAACACTTCCAGGCCAAAGTAACACATCTGCAGGCCAGATATGCCCCATGGGCTCCAGCTTCAACCTCTGGTGAAGAGAAGGCAAGACGGTGCTGAGGACTGGGGGCCCCAAGCAAAGAAGTCTGAACACTGATGGACACAAAATATGTTATTTATTGTCAATTTCTGCAAAGACACATTAAGCAACAAAATATACATTTGTCAACCTTTTAGAATTTGTTTTATACATTAACAAATACAATGTGCTACCATAGCAATAAATTAAATGTACACTATTTACATTACATAGGCAGTCAGGGTTTACAAATCACCTCCTCGCTAAGAGGAAAGAAACAAAAGTCATCATCACATGATCATTTCCAAACTACACGTCATACAGGTTCTATCACACAGAGGACTCTCTTCATACTTAAACGCCAGCACTCCCCGGGCTGGAGTGTGGAAGGGTGACACCCATGACGGGGAGAGTTGGCATACATGCTAAGGAAGGGGAAGGGGGGACTGACCCTTCCAAGTGGAAATGTCACAAAATCAGAGGCCAGGCCATTTAAACTCCAGCCTTCTGGCCAAACACCCTCTCTCCCAGGCTGGTAAGGCACAGGACACAGCCACTGCCCCAACAGCCTCTATACAAGCAGAGCTCGGCTGTCCTTGGCCCTAGGGGGTTGTTTCCTTCCTCCCAAGGGGCACACAGCTCAGAAAGGAAGGAGACACAGGGTTGGGTCGGGCAAGGGGCTGGTGATAAAACAGGTATCAGAGGTTGTAGAAGAATGCCCCAACCAGCCCCTGCAGGAGGGACAGCCTTGGCCAGTTCCACCCACCCACCCTCGCCTTTGAGCAAGGGGGAAGCTAGAGGCTGGGGGAGGAGCCACGGGGTGCCAAGCACGGCTGACTGGCCAGGTTCCTGCCAGCCAGCCACCTGTAGCCACACGATCTACCTGACTACCTGACCCCTGACCATTCCTCCACAACAGACCTGTCTCTACCGACTCAGAAATGAAGGAAGAAGGTAGTGTTTGTATTGGCACCTTAAATAGTCTGGGTAAGAAAATGAAAGAGGCTCTTGTCCCCCCTAGTCACTTGAGCCTGGGTTTTATGAGCCACCTTTGTTTAAGGATCAAGGAGGCTCAGAGGGTTTTCTTTTACCACTGTTCTTCCTAAGAAGGGAAACTAAGGGTTGGTTAACTGCATCTCTGCCCTGACCTCCAATCCCATTACAGACAGGAGTTAAAAAACCCAGATCATTGAGAAACAGGAAAGGAATCTCTTTCCCTCCTCCTTTTCTTTGCTCACGCTGCAGCCAAAATCCCAGGGCCCTCACTGGAAACTCCCAGAGAATATCCCTTTGGTTGGAAGAACAGAGGCCAGGGCCCTCAGCACCCCTGACCACCAACACCTCCCAGTCAGGTCCAAGGCACCAGCTGACTGGCTTCTCCAAACTCAGGAGCCCAGGATATGCAGCCCCTTGTTCAACCGAGCATGCAGGTGGTGCCAAACGGAGGGCCCTGGGTTGTGGGTTCTACCCCCAGCTTTGCTACTAGCTGGTGGTGTGACCTCAAGCGAGTTATTTCCCCCCACTGGGGCTAAGATTTCTCATCTAGATGATGACACAGGTGGGTACTAAAAAGGGCCCTAGAGACTTGGACATTGAGATGAAGCTGACAAGGCTGAACTATAGAATATTTTTTAAGAAACACCATTTTCCATTCATTGCTATTGACAGAAACTCTAGCTATGATCTTCTACCTCAAGCTCCTGAATCTGTTAAGCATAAATCAAGCAGAGGCATATGGGTGCCCCGGAATGCCTGACAAGTATAATTTTTTCCATGAGTCAGGCACGTCCCAGAGGCAGAGACACGTCCTGGAAACACTTCTCCTGAGTCCAGGAGATTCCAAGAGGAACACCTCGAACACCAGCATGAGTACCATCAGGATGAGTCTAGTCACAAGGACCGATGAGACTTGAGCAAAATTTTGGGCCCCGAGACTGGGCGCAGCTAAAAAAGGAAAGACATTTGGGGCCAGAGGTGATGCAAGGGGCGTGTGGGGCAAGCAGCCTGCGGGCATCCCAGCTGCCTGCCCCACTGCCCAGAGGGGGGAGGGAAGGCTGCCCAGTCCTGGTTTCTCCATCCCCATCAGCCCTGGGACGTCAGAGGGGCTGGCCATGTACACTCTGGACATGGCAGGATGGACTTTCTAGAGATGGTGAGACAAGACCCACAGGGAGGGACATCTCAGACCCTGCCCAGAGCACCCCCAACTAACGAACACAGGGGACAGACCACTTCTCAGGTCTGCCTCTTCGAGGACATCGTTTTTCTGTTTCTCTGGACCCAGCCAGCCATCCTGGGCACTGGCTGACTTCAGGCAGGGGCACAGCAGGCAGCCAGAGTAGCAGGGGAACGTGGGTATGAGGGTCCCAAGTAGGACAGAGTGGGGACAATCTGGAAACCCCAGAGGAGCCCCAGACCATGACACAAGACAGCACAGCCACCGAGCAGCTGGAAATACCAGCCACCCAGAGGAGTGACCCAGAACTCTGGAAGAGTTTCTAAAGAAATGCAGTTTGACCTTTCAGGTTCCTTCAGGAACCCAGCCACCGGAACGCTGCCGGAGTCCACGGCCTCCTTCCAGCAGTGGGCGCCACCACAGTGATTTTTAGTAAACGCTAAACAGACATTTGTTGGCCTTCGAGCTAGAATAAATTGTACCAGACTAGTACTTAAATAAATACATTTCCCAAATATTGTGATGGGAGAGGTCCACCCCACCTGCAGTGTCCAGGTGAGTGGGGAACAAAGGGGTCAAGGGCTTTGCTCCCATCGCAAAAGCAGTGGGGAACCTGTCACATTGGTCAGTGTGACATTTACATGTCTTGACTTAGGAAGAGGCCTGGGTCCCAGTGCAAGTAAAGCATTTGATTGGAAATCTGCATCACCTGGGCAGCCCTGTGTCCCAGGGGCCCACAAGCACTTGAAGCTGCAGTGCCTCCGGGGGTCTGCTCTTCAGACTCTTACTTGGAGGACACCCCGCCTTAAAGCAGGGCCAGTCAGCAGAACCGACCTAGCACTGCACACAAGGATGGGTGAGAGGTGAGGGGGCTCCTCCCCGAGCTCACCCGGATCACCCCAGCGAGCTGGTTCTGGCTGGGGGGAGCGGGCAGCAGGTGGTGGCCGAACTCATGTGCTGGGGCCTGGGGTTGCAGGAATCCACTGATGGGACCACTGCCTCCAGACCTGTGGTTGAAGGGGGGAAAAGCATGACGGGAGGATCAAGCCCCAGCACAGACAAAGGGCACAGCAGCTGGAAAGAGCCCCCAGGCAGCCCTGGGCCCCCCACAGACGCCAGGAACACGAACCGCAGAAGGACACGCCCCTTCCCCACACGCTCCTTGCCTCTGCGCTCTCACCCAAGTGGTGGGTTGAGTGACTTCCCCAGTCCACTTCCAGCGGAGACCCAGATCCGCACCCAGGACCCGGCCCTGAGGTTTTCCTCGGCTGCAGCCCCGGCTAGCTGGCTTGCTTTCCCCGAACTCCTTTTCACTCCCGGCTGCCCACCCCTTCATGGGAAAAACATCTGCTGAAAGGGGAGAGACTAACACACAGGGCTTCTCCCACGGCAACCACGAGAACGTAGGCCGGACACACAGTTCAGGCTGCTGTCAAGGAAGACTACAGCCCCCGCACACCCAGCTCCGACTCGGCCTCAACCAGCCAGGCCACTCAAGATACACAGCAACAGGGGCGAGCAGCCCTGCCTGATGTCCGCAGACGGGCGAGAAGGTCGTGCCCAGAAGGAACGGAGTATTGGAAAGCTCCGGAGGTGAAGGAGCAACAGAGCTGATTTCTATGAGGACATCTTTAAGAAATGCTACAAATCCCAACTCCTGGAAGAGCAGTCCTTCCACCACCACTGAACTACTCACTGTGCTGCCACACCCAGGACGCAGCGCCTCCCTGCCCCGGGCACCGTGACCTGTGGGCGGCCTCTGCTCCCCACCCCACCGCTCTCCCTGCCTCTCTGGTCTCTGACGGAATCCTCAGTACCCGGATCCCCCCTTGCCCAACTCTTTCCTCTACAGACAAAACAAGATGACAAACGACCCAGACACACATCACGTGGGGGTCTGGGGCAGGGGGAGCCTGGAGGAAGGAAGCCTAGTCCAGAGGCGGGCAGGCGCTTGCAGGGGGTCCGGCAAAGGGGCACGCAGGGCTGTTGCTGGGTCAGGACGCTGGGGCAGACGCTGGTCTGGTGGGCAGGGGCCGTGGGGCAGCGGGCTGTTGACGGTCAGAGTACTGGATGGCACCCCAAACCGCTGGAATAGGAGCCCTCTCCGAGGAAGAATCGGGGCTTCCCTGGAGGAGGCAAGGAGGAGGGAGGTGATGACAGACACTGGGTAATGGAGAGAGGGCACACGTGTGCCCCTGGCGGTAACCCACTGAATGTGCTAGGACCGGAGGGTCCAAACGCAAGGGTGCCAGACCTCATATGGCCTGAGACTCTGGGCCTGACACGGGTCTGGTGAACAGTCAGCTGCAGCACATGACGGGAGGTGGGGGTGAGGGTCTGCACTCCCCTCTTTTCTCCTGCTTTTTCATAGATCAGGGTTATACAAAGTGGGCTCGGCTGTGGCCCTCCCCTTGGTTCCAGCTGTGACTCACACCCCTGGAAGGCCCATGGCAGGGAGAGGCCTGGGAGAT
Source organism: Phataginus tricuspis (assembly GCA_029783875.1). Classification (NCBI taxonomy): domain Eukaryota; kingdom Metazoa; phylum Chordata; class Mammalia; order Pholidota; family Manidae; genus Phataginus; species Phataginus tricuspis. Next base: position 6,361,258 of record JAQQAC010004778.1, on the reverse strand, counting down.
CAGGTGGGTCTCTAGCAGCTTGGCCAGCAGGCGGTCAGGCCTCGGTGGTGGTGCACTGGACCCATGCCTTGCTCTGCTCCACGGCAAGAAAACCACACGCTCCCTCGGCAAAGGTCCTCCCCGGGGTCATCCTGCACAGTGTTTAGGGTGCAAGGCATCTATCTGGACACACAGGGAGGATACACCTCAGCCCAGACACAAGGAAGGAAAGGCAACGGGGGGGGGTTAACTAAGGAATCTCCCCTCCAGGCGAAAAAGGTGGCATCTGGGCTACTGCACCTCTGCCTGCTGGAACCAGGCCCCTTCAGTGTCAGGAGGCCAACTGAGTGTGGCCCAGTCCTGAGGGGACAACCCTTCCTGTTTGCCCCCAAGGCCATGTGCCGTCTTCCCAATCCAGACCTGAGCCCCATCACAGACGCGCCCAGCTGTCAGGGTCTCTCTGTCCAATCTCAGGTCATCAGGCCTCTAGCGCCCTGATCTCAAAGGGGTGTCCTGATCTAGTACCCCTTCCCTGGTGGCCGCAGCAGGACAAACACTTGACCCACCTTTGACAGGTGAAGGACTCCTCTTTCACATTAGTGACCCTGTTGCAAGAAAAATCCAGACAAGACTTTTAAATAACTGGACAACACAATTCCACTGACTGCAGTTTCTGTGCGCTCAGCTCTCAAGTCTCCGGTGAGGCCCCAGGAGACAACGGTTTCTGAAGGACGCCTGTGTGTGTCCAAGGGCGTGGCACTACCACAGGAGATGTGGCAAAGGTGCTGGTGACCCCCAGGCTGATGCCTGCACCATGCTGGGACCGACAGCATCACCCCTAGATGTGACCAGAGCTTTCCTCCCCCTATGTGATGTGTGAGGCACCTTCTTCCTCGAGCCCCTGGAAGGATGGCTGGCTTTGGGAGGAGGCTGGAATGTGGCGTATGAGGGGTTCCCCCTGTTCCCCCCACACTTCTAGGTCCTTACCGCACTAGAGCTGGCATGGCTGAGCTTATCAAAGCGGAACTTCAGGTTTGACCTCGGGGAGTTTCTGCTTTTAACATCTAGGAAAAAAGAAACATGTGCATAAAGACAGGATGGGGTTGCAGAGGTCACTGAAGTGGGGGCACTGCTTAGGGAGGCCAGGAGAAGGGAGCCCCTTCCCTCCACCAGACACTCTACATGAGCCAACTCTTTAAATATTTAGAAATGCTGTGAGCTGGTTGTTAAACACCGTTATTTTTTTTTAATTAATAATATAAGCTTACAATTAATTTATATTCATCGAGGGTAATAAATATTCAAAACTCATCATTTCCTTGTTATTTCACTATATTTTACCATTTATAGATTCTCTTATTTATGTCCATAGACATGAAGTTACTCTATATATAGACATAAAGTTATCTGTGTCCATAAAAACCATCTGGCTGGTAGTTCTTCCCAACACCACATCACAGTGGTAGCTTGAGCTCAACCAGGATAGGAGTATTTACACCACAGAAATCAGCAAATGCTACAAAATCAAGGGCTTGATTTATTGTTCTGTTCTCTAGACTTAAAAAACAAATGGAGAAAATGTGAATAATATAGATAACACTTGATATGTCTATGGCCATTACACGATTAGCACAAAAAAACTGAGTAAATACTCTTCCAACACTTGAAAACTATTATCTGATTCAGCAAAGAAGTTGTTCATGTCACTGACAAAATGATATCAAATATTCATATTAGAACTACACTTGTTCATTATTTGCAACCTTAAGTTGTCTCCAGATAAAAGGTTAGACAAATATCAATAAAAGCGTTTTGTGAGAATCTTGGCTATGTGGGATTTATAGTAAAGACTGTCTTCTAACCATATGACTTCACTTATATGTGGAATCTAGAAGCAAAACAAAACAGCAACAGACTCACAGACACTGAGACATGACTGGTGGCGGGGCTGGCGTGTGTGGGTGAAATAGGTGAAAAGGATAAAGAGGCACAAAATCTCAATCATAATATAAATTAATCACAGGGATGAAAGTACAGCATAGAGAATATAGTCAATAGTTCCGCAATATCTATGTTGACAGATAGTAACTGCACTAGTTGGGGTGAGGATTTAATAATGTAGATAACTGTTGAATCTCTATGTTGAATACTTGAAACCGATATAATATTGTATATCGACTATATGTCCATTCTTAAAAAGTATTTTTAAAAGACTGTATTTTAGCATTATTAATAAATTGGGTGCTTTAGATCCTTAAATCAGTAAGATTTACAATAAACGTGTGAGACTGTGTGTCTGTGTGTGTGGTTAGGAGAGCCAGCTGTTAAGTATTCAGCAGCATACCACTGGCAGGGGGACCTCTTGGCTTCCTGGTTCTCCTCGGGCTGAGGGGATCCAGAGCTCAGCCCACTCCAGCTAGAAGCTGCTGACTTACTCTGGTGCTTCAAATCAAGGGGTTCCACCCAGCACTCTGAGTACTTCTCAGTGTAACCTGACAATCCCGAGGGTCCCAGGTGAGAAAGGAACAATGGTTGGGGCACCTGAGATTATGGCAGATGGGGTGTCAGGCCCTTCCCAGGCCACCTCCCTCCCTTTGGCCCTGCTTCTACCTACATGCAGCTGAGCAGCCTAAAAACAGGTTTCCAAATGTCCACAACCACCCCGTAGTCCTGGTCCCCACAACTTCCATGGGGGTGGGAGTAAGAGATGGCCCAGGGTTGGGGGGCTGGTGTGAAGACATGCATCACCACATGGCACAATAAGCACTGGGCAGGAGCCCCCAGGCTGGTTCCAGGTCCCCCTCTGCCCGGCATGACCTTCAGCAAGTTGCAGACACTCTTCTCTAAACCTCCCATTACTCAAGACCTCCCAGGCTTGCTTACAGATTCTTTCGTTCAATCCCTCAATATTTAATTAAGCCTTATTTTTCAAAGATCAAGGAATCTGTATGACCACGCCACTTTGCAGATGAGGACACTGAGGCCCAGAGAGGGAGGCGGGTCAACACCGCAGCCAGGACTAGAACCCAGCTCCACGGCTGCCCAGCCGCAGGGCGCTGAGGGAGGAAGTGCGTGAACGGGCTGTTTCTATCATTAGACTAGAGTTTCTCAACCTCAGCCTGTTGACACTGGGGCCAGATAATTCTTGGTTGGGGGGTCTACCTGGTACACTGCAGAGGTTTAGCAGCTTTCTTGACCTCGGCCCACCAGGTGCAAGCAGCACACCCCCTCCCACGTCCTGACAACCAAAACTATCTCCAGACATTGCCAGATGTGCCTGCGGAGAAGCAGCCCACTGACAACCACCGATGATGCTGCTCTTTTCTTCCTGTTGTTGAACAAACACCTCGGTTAAAGTTCTGTCTCTTAAAACCATAAGTTCATTTAACCTTCACACAACCAACCATATGAGGTAGAAACTATTCCCTTCCTCCATTTTTGTTTGGGGAAACTGAGTCACAGAAAGGTTCAGTGACCTGCCCAATGTCACACCATTAGTAGTGGCAGATCCAGGCTTTGGGCCCAGGCCCCAGAGCCCGGCGCTTGTCCCGCACTAGGCTGCCCTCCTCGAGGGCCAGACCACCTGATTTCTGGGCTCCCACAGCACCTCCCGCTCATGCCCACTTGGGTGCCCCTGGGGAGCCAGCCCTCCCCTCCCCCCAGAGCTGGCCCCCCCTGCCTGCCCGACTGCAGGGCTCCCAGAAACCCGAGAGGCCTCTGCTCCTTGCTCTCCCTGAACCCCCACCACTGGGCTGAAGATTTCAGATCCCCGTGTCTCTCACTGCTCGAGCACCCCAGACCCACGGCCCTGTCACCCCTCAGCGCCCACTGTGGCCCCTCCCTGATCTGCTTCCCTGGGCCTGCTCCCCGCCAGTCCTCTGCTCGGCTGCTGCAGCCGCCAAACTGGCCCTCCTCTGCTCCAGATGGCACTGCTCTCCTTAGGAACCTTCAAAGACTTAGTAAGACCCACCGATGGCTTCTATTGCCAGCAGGACACCACCGAAATCCTCACCAGATCTCCTGACCGTCCTGGGATAGCACCCTAACTGCTGTCTCCTCTCCCACCATCCTCTGGAATGTGTGGTTCCAGAACACAGTCTCTCAATTCCCTCCAGGCCTTCCCATGTGCTGTTCCCCCCACCGGCAACACTCTTCCCACCTTGGATCCTATATTATCAGGATTGTTGTGACAGAGGGGCCCTGGGTCAGTGATGGTGTGGGTGCAGAGAGCCCAGCTTTCAAATCCCACAATCCCAACCCCTCCAGCAAATCACTGAACTCTCTGAGCCTCAGTTTCCCCATAAGTAAGGAGACAACGAGCCCCTTAAGGTTGAAGAGCAGATGAAGTGAGCTAGCAGAGCCGAGGGGCCGCACGCTTTGGGGCTAGAACAGAACCTCAGTGTGCCTGGGGTGCGCACGCCCCACACAGGGGTCAGGGCACAGCCCCCACCCCGAGCCCCATGGCGCACACCACGAACGTCACTGACCGGTAGGGCTCCGGCTCATGATGATGGGGGTGGCAGCTGCCCCCAGGCTGGGGCTCTCGCTGCTCGGGGACGGGCTGTAGACAAACACCTCCTGCTTGAAGGGCGAGGTTGTGGATGGCTGGCTGCTCTGGGGAGAGAGGCTGGGTGAGCGAGGCCAGCCCCACCCCTGGCCCGTGCCTCAGCCGACGGGAGACAAGTCCCCAGCAAGGCCAGGACAGTCAGCCGCCCGCTCCCAACTCCGCCCTGCTCTTCCCTTCTGCTGCCTCCAACCTGGCTCCAATCTCCCTCCGTCCCCCCAGGAAGTGCCCCGGACCCAGGTCCACAGGGGCTGAGCCCTCCCCTCCCCAGCCAGGAGCTCCGCGGCAGGGACAGCGTTCAGCCTGGGCTTTGCCCCTCTGCTGCTGCTCCTACGTCACTCCAAGGGAGACCCCCCCGCCGACCACTGCTCCCAGAGCGCAGAGATGGCTGACCGGGCCACCTCCCGCTTCCACACTGCCCCTTTTATCCCCAGAGCCTGGATGCAACTCTGCCCACAGGAGCCATTTTAGAGGGTGTGTGTCCAGCTGGCCCACCGTGCCCCTCCCCGCTCCCCAGAGCCGGACAGGGCCACACCTACCCCACTGTCACACTCCTCCATGGCCTCGCCGTCCCCAGCAGTGCTGCTGAAGCTGCTGGTGCTGGAGGAGGAGCGGGAGATGTTGGCTCGGCCATTCTCCTTCAACTTTATGAAGGGCCTGCAGGGAACAGGGAGCAAGACAGGCCCTGGTCACACACTGGTACCCCCAGGGCCGAGGGCAGGGCGGGGCAGGGCCAGCAGTGACGGAGCTTGCCCACCAGATGGGCCTCATGCTCCTGCCTGTTGGCTTGTGCCCCGGAGAGTTCCCTGGGCAAGAGATGCTGGCTGTCAGGTGGCCTGGAGCAGACGGCATATTCCAGGGCCCCAAGAGGCCAAAGCCAGCCCCTCCCCGACCCTGGCTCTTACTTCTCCTTGTTGGGGCAGATTTCCGGAGAGCTGGGATTGGACGAGGTCTCAGACTTTATCTCCTGAGAAGAGTGTCCACCATCCGGGGTCTTGGGGTTGCTGGATGAACTGTCACTGACAAAATGGGAATGAAGAGGAGTGAGGCCATGGGGCCAGCCCCCAAGAAACCCCCAGGTCCGAGAGAGTGCCGTGGGGGCCATGGGTCACAGTGCCCCCTGCCAGAGCATGGCCACCAGGACCTCCATCCCCATGCAAGCTCCCTCAGAGACTGCTGCACACAAGGCCTTTCTGCTCTGCCAGGGGATACCCCAGGCTCCTGGGTGAGAGTCGAGAGCCAAAGCAGGTGTCCTGGCTTGATGGCCAGGAACCCAAGCCCACCCAGGCTGCCATCCTACCCAGCAGAGCTCTAGGTCAAGAGCAAGCCACAGAGGTATGGGGGTGGTCTGTGCAGGGAGATAACCAGTGCACATGGACTCCTCAGGGGTCCTGCAGAGCCCCCACTGCATAACTCCGGGGACCCCCTTCACACCAGCTTTGATATACGCTCCCCAGATGCATGTGAGGAAGCAGCCCTGAGTGCCAGGAAGGGCAGCTTGGGAAATGGGCCACTCTAAGCCTGGGGCCCGAGTTTCCTTCTCCTAAAATTGAACAAAGACCATGTACTGATGCCCACTATTTTCCCTCCTTTCCTCAAGGCACTTTTACTTTTATAACACCTTTATTGAGATGCAATCCATGTACCATTCACCCCTGGAAAGTGTACAATCCAATGGGTTTTTAGTATACTCACAGAGTTGTACAACCATCACCACAGTCTAATTTTAGAACATTTTAGTCCTCCTAAGAGAAACTCCAGAGCCACTCACAGTCACTGCCCACCCCACCCCACCCTCGGCCCCTGACAACCACTCACCGACTTTGTCTTTATGGGTTTGCCTGTCCTGGACACTTCATAAAACTGAATCATACATCACGTTGGGGTCTTTCGTGATTGGCTTCTTTCACTTAACATAGTGTTTTCAAGATTTATCTATATTGTCTTGTGTTTCACTATTTTGCTCCTTTTTATTGCAAAATAATACTACATTTTAAGGATATACCACCTTTTATTTATCCATTCATTAAGTGATGGGCATTCGGATCACTTCTGTTCTGGTCTATTGCACATAATGCCACCATGAACACCTGTGTGCTGGTTTTTACATAGACATACGTATGCTTTCTCTTGGGTATATATCTAGGCATAGAATTGCCAGGTGATTCGGTAATTCTCTATTTAACCCAGTAATTCCATGAGGAACTGCCAGGCTGTTTTCCAAAGCAGCTGTACTAGTTTACATTCCTACCAGCAATGGGGGAGGCTTCCATTTCCCCCATATCCTTGCCAACACATGCTATTATTTGACTTCTTCATTATGTCCATCTGTCTTCCTAGAGGCACGAGGGGTCTCAATGCACTTTTAGAAGAGTGCTAATCACCTCCTAATTATCAACTCAAGCAAGAGTTGAGCTGGGTGACCCTGACGCTGCTGACCCTCCCTCCTGGAATTTCCCTTCTGGCTCTGAGATCCCAGCCTCTCCAGGCTCTCTCTTCTCTTCTCTTCTCTTCCTTCCTTTTCTTCTCTTGCCCTTAAATGCTGGTATTCCCCAGGCATTCCATACACCCCTCTGGGTGGCTGGATTCATCGATCCGTCTGTAAACAGCACCTCTACCTCACTGACTCCCAACTCTTCCTCTCTGGTCAAGGCCTCTCTGCCAAGCTCAAGACTCGTAATTCCAAGCACTCGGAATTCTGTGCTTCTCTACCAGGTGGGTCACAAGCACTCTCTCGCACGTTCAGCTTCCAAACAGACCTTTTCATTGTCTTCCATAAACCTGCCCCTAATCCCACATGCCCAAGCTCAGGGGCTGGTGCCACTGTCCAGGGCTGCAGACACACAACTTGGAAACCTGGGAAGTCAACCCAAATGCCTCCTTTCCCTCACTGGAGGCATCTGGAGGGTAGGTTTGTGTCTTCTTTAGGTTGGCACGTATCGGGCACTCAAGAAATGCTGCTTGCTGAATTCAACAGACAGACTCACCAATGAAAGGATCAGAACGACAATCAGTAAGAACAGGTTAAGTATGATACAATGTGAGAGTTGCTTTTAAAAAAAGAGAATAACAACATGTGTTGGCAAGGATATGGGGGAAATGGAAGCCTCATGCACACATTCTGGAAGCCCACAGGGAAGTTCAATTAACTCTGGAGGAATCAGAGAAGGCTTCCCTAAGAAGGGACATTCGAGCGAGCACTGAAAAAGGAAACAAAGAAAGAAAAGAATCCAAGCAACATTTCTAGTTTGGGTCAAAAATATGACAAGAACAGCTTTGGAAAGTTCCATGCAGAGACTGGCCAAATCTGCCTCAGTGGACAAAGAGGTGAGTGAGGGGCAGGGGGTGGGCAGGTGCCTGAAGTGGGGATCAGGGTTAGAAAGATGTCGTCCCCTGAAGCTGTGCAAAGCCCTCCCCAAGGCTGGGCACCTGACAGCTGTATTACGGAGGGAGCTGACAGCCCCACACTGGACAGTTACCACCGCGTCCGGCTGTCCCCTTGGCCTTCAGAGCCGGTGTGCAGCCGGGGGAAGAGCCCCGACCGCCGCTTGATGGGGCTGCGTGACTGGTTCTTCGCCGTCGCCGCCGCCACTGGAGGCTGACAATGAAACCGGGAGAATGAGCGCTCCCACCCCAAACCCAGGTCTTCTTCCCTTCCTTCTCCTTTCCAATCTGCAATGGCTCCTGCAACCCCTACCTGGTCTGGCGGAGACCCCCGAAAATGGCAAGCGGGCTAGGAAACCTGGGATCTGAGACCCCGAGACTCAAGCCTCTTGCAGCCTGTTTTCCTGGGTTTTAAGTCAAACCTTGTGGCCCCAGATGACAATCCACCAGAGGCCAGAATCTTGGAGGAACATGGGGTCAGGGCCGCCATAAGGAGAGCCCACATATTAAGAAAGACGGATGAGTCTGAGGGTCCCTGCCTGAAACCATAGAGCTGAGAGGGCCCTGGGAGTGAACCAGCCCGACCTCTCCCTTTATCTACGAGGGAGCTGAAGAGCTGCAGGGTAAGGGGTCATGCCGCAAATTGCCGGGAAGGTGAGGACAAGAATCCAGGGCTCTTGACTTCCCATTCATTCCCTTCAAACAGATGGGTCCAAGCTGAGGGTCTCTCCAACAAGACAGAATGAGAATAGCGGAGCCCGGCTCAGGTGCACCCACAGGAAGAAGGGGCCCCCAAGAAAATGGCTCTGCTTCAGCCCCATGAGGTGGGGGACGATGGAGAGACGGGAGATTGTGGGGGAGGAGACGGGAGCCTGCAGGCATTCTTTGGAGCCCACCAGGCTGCTAACTCAGGCCCCAACTCCTGACCCTCACGTGCTCTGCAACCTTGGGTGAGTGGCAAACCTCTCTGGGCACCGCGTCCTCCTCACCAGAATGAAGGTGACTGCCCTGGCCCCCGCCCCCACTCCACAGACCTCCTGGGTGGAGGAAGCCAAGAGATATGAAAAAATTTGGTAAATGAAATGAATTATGTAAGCCCATTTGCAATACTAGTTGTTAATATCATGTTCTGCTATTAAATAGAGAAAGAACCCTAGTCTAGGCCCTTTCACTGGCCAGCCCCTGGTGCAAACAGACCAGAACCCAAGCCCACAGACCTGCCAGGCTCTCTTTCCTTGGAAACTCCGTTACACGGTGACTAAGAGCAAAGGCTTTGGCTCGAGGAGACCTGCACTCAAATCCCAGCTCTTCAGCTTAGCTGGGTGACCGGTAGGAAGTTACTTAACCCCCCTGGGCGTCCTTTTCCTCAAATGTGAAATGGAGAACGCATTAGCACCTACCTCAGACGGCCGATCCAGGGATCAAATGAGATAATGTCCATGAATTACTTAGCTCAGTGCATGTGCACAGCAGGCTGGGAGGCCACTGTTATCATTAATAACAAAGCAAGGGCACCCAGCACGGGGCCCAAGCCCCTGGGCAGAGAAATGTGTCCCACAACCATTTTGCCAGGTTGGTCCCCAAGAGGAGTCCTACTTGTTGAGGGAACTCAGAGAACAGGAGGCTTCCAGTCTGGGCCAAACGCAGGTGCCGCCTGGGACGGCACCATTTCTCAGGGCAGGGCCAGGGGTCACCCCCTAACAGCCTCAGTTTCCCTCTGTCATCCCTGCTCTGGTCACCTGGCCTGAACCTGGGTGAATGCACCCTTCCTCCACAGGCCTGGGAACCCTCCCAGGACCCATGTGCTGCCCCAGGGCCCATGGAGACTCACCGAGAAGGTAGTCTTGGTGACCTCCATGCTGTTGTGGGAGATGCCCCCGCTGAGGCTGCCAGGGATGCCCCCGCTGTGCTGCTTCTTCTGGCTGCTCACCATGGTCTCCATGGAGTGGCTGCGCACACGGATGGCCCTCTGTGGGGAGAGAGTTCCAGCTCTGGCCCACCGGACGACCCTGCCCTCCTGGTAGGGTTTACAGACACAGCCCTTGGCATGTGCCCATATGCCCACACATCCACACATTCCCTCTCAGTGGCTCACGTGATAATCACTACAGTTTGCAGAGACTTTCACATACCCCATCTGACACTCTGGGCGTGGGTGACTTTTAGCAGGGAGAGTCTGAGGGCTCAGTTCCCAGCACTGCCGCAAGGTAGACAAAGGTTGCTATTCCCACCTTACAGGTAAGGGAAGTGAGGCCAACTCCCTGAGCCCCCAGGATCCTGGTCTAGTTCCCAACCTCTCTAAGCTCCAGCTTTCTCATCTGTAATTCAGGAAATGATATGCTCCATGCAGGATTATGGTGGGAAATGTGCCTGACCCCGATCTGACTCTTTTCCCAGGAAACCAAGCATCCTGCTATATTTAAAAACGGACACCCCGTCTGCTGTCATCCCAAAGTATGCTTTGTGTAACTTGGAATACAATGGCCATTGTTGAAGAGCTCTTGCTAATCCATGCACTGAGGCATCTCTCACACTTGCGGGGGTGTACAGCAGCATTATCACAAGCCCACCGTCTGGCACAGGTGCTGAAGGAGGAGATGCTCAGACTGGGAAGGGCTCAGGGCCCCAGGGGGCATGGAGCCGCTCAGGCTCCAGGATGCCCTTTGCCTACTCAGGGCCGCAGAAGAGCAAAGGGCATGGCGTCAAACAGTGAAGTGCCCAGAAGGGCACAACCAGAAGAACGGCAGGAGGGGAGTCAAAGGAGTGTGGCTAGTCCGATGGGGTGGGGGAGGACTTCGGTCTAAAGCAGTCCACAGCCCGCCCCCAGGCCAGTGGAACATGAGGGACATCTGCTGGGGGCTCGGGGGAAAGGTCTCCTTGGTGATTCTCGGAAGAGATGTGACGTCTCTGTACCTGGAACTGCAGCAGCCACCTGGGGCCACGGGGGCTCAAGCCTGTGGGATGAAGCTGAGAAGCTGGGGACGGCAGAGGGGGAAGAGGGGAGAAGCTGTGTGCTGAGGACCACATGGGGCCTTAAGTCACCTCAGGCATGCTTGTTACGTGAGCTACTAGGTTCTCCTCCCATTGTGAGCTGGCTGAGGTTCTCAGAACCTCAGAAAACTGACCCAGAAGGACAGACACGTGGATGCAGGAAGCTGATTCAGGAAGGAGGGCCACTGGTAAATATGACAGCCCTGGAGACCAGCTGCACTTGTGAATGAGGTTTGGAGCCCACCAGCCTGGTATCCCTGATGCCATCTAGCCTCTCCTGTCTGAGCCAAAGATGCCCCTCGAGGGCACATTTCCCACCATAATCCTGCATGGAGCATATCATTTCCTGAATTACAGATGAGAAAGCTGGAGCTTAGAGAGGTTGGGAACTAGACCAGGATCCTGGGGGCTCAGGGAGTTGGCCTCACTTCCCTTACCTGTAAGGTGGGAATAGCAACCTTTGTTGCCCATCTCTCTGTCCCTCTCTGGACCACAGAAGAGAGTCGCACAGCAGGTTTCCTGAAACATGGTTAGAACAGCCAGCACGTTCTGTGCATTGCATCACCCAAAGACCATTAAGTCACACTGGAAAACTGAGGGCAGGAAAGGTGTGGCACCACACTGAGGTGTCCCTGGATAAGCAGTGAGGTTCCTACATGAGTCAAGTGGTCCATAAACCTGAGCATCATTCCATTCCGTGGGTGCCCCCGTGAATGCCACTGTCACCTCCGCCACCATCGCCATCAATAAAGACATGTCACTTAATCATCCTCGTATGATGTTATTACTCATTGTCTCTCTCCAGAAAGGATCTGACATGGGTAACAAGCCCTGTGTGATGGCACCTGGCCTGCTGAGCTTCACATGATCTGAGTGACTCCCTACAGCCCTGAGATGCAGAGAGGACAGACACGGATAGAGAAGGTCCCAAAAAGTAAATGATTACCAAGGTCACATCACAGGTAAGTGATGGAGCCAGGACCCGAACCCTGGGCTCCAGATGAACAGTCCCAGCATCCCAAAAAGTGCCCCAAATTGAACATAGCATTTGCTGACTGATGGACTAGGACCTTTCAGCCTCCCCTCAAAAACAATCTCCAGGCCTGCTGTCAGGGAACATACCTTCTCCTCAATTGCCGGTGGCACTGCTCTGAGTTAGCAGGGTAAGTTTGAGGAGATAATGGGCTGACAGGGAATTCCAGGGATGCGTAGTGTGGCCGGCTGCTGTTTGAAGCAAACAGGAAGGGGTGTTGCAATCTAGGGAATATGGTCAGAAATACTGTAATATCTGTGTACTACACTTACCCTAGTGAGTATTTCATAATGTATATAATTGTTGGATCGCTGTGTTGTACACCTAAAACCAATACTGTATATTAACTGTACTAAATTAAAAAAAAAAACAGAAAGGGGTTTGAATCCTGGTTCTTCCCAGCATGGTGTATGAACCTCTTGAACCTCTCTGAGAGAGTCTCCTCGTCTGTACAACGTGGCGACGGCCCCTGCCCGAGATGAGACAGTGTGTGCCAAATACCTGCTCGCTCGCAAGTCAGCTCTCCTTCCCAAGTCTAAGGCTCAAAACCTTAAAATAAAGCTTGATTTGGATGAAGTCACCCAGTGACATGGTCCAGTGTATCTCACGTTTCAATCTGCTGTACAGCTGGGAGCACTGGCCTTTTCCAATTGGGTGAGGACTTGGGTAAAGGGTGAAGAGAGAGGAGGACAGCAATACAAGAAGAGGAAAGTAGGGGAGAAAAAGACCAGCAGGTCAAGGCCCTGCCTCGGCATCCAGAGGTCTCCAGGGCCCATCTGGTCCCTCTCCCACTCAGCCCGCGTACATATGGGCCACAGTCTACCTCTCCTCTGCCTGCACCTTCCTAGGGCCGGGCTGCTCACTGTTTCGAGGCTGCCTGTCCTAGCGGTGGACAGCCTGGCTTTTGGAAGGTCTTCTGTGCACCAAGCTGAAACCTTACCCTTTCTAGACCTTGGACACCTAGACCAGTCTACTCTGTATTTCACACAAGTGTCTCAGAGTCTGCTCGTGTCTGACTCCAATATACATCCTTGGTCGCCCTGGTTTCCCAGCCCTCTGCTCACCTCACAGCTTGCCCCTGAACACATTCTCTTTGGGGGAGTGAGAAGAGAGATGGCATCTCTTTCTCGTTATCTGCTCCTATCCCTTCCTTTCAGTAAGGGGCTTGAGCACCAGTTAGCATCATGCAGGGAGCAAGGTCTCTCCCAGGCCAACCACACACCTCACTTCCTTACAAGCAGGTCTTGTGAGTTGATTCAATTCAACAAACTCAACTTAAGGAACCCAAATCCTCCAAGGTGGACATGGCTCTCTGTACCAGGCAAACAACAGTGGAAGAGGCCCTTGGAGAGAAACATGCTAACTGCTTGCCTGCTGAGAGGGGTCCTAATCAGGAAGTATCATGAGATCTCGAATGGGGTCCTCTGTCCTTTCAGCAGGAGGACAGAAAGTACTTCCTGACAGAGAAGGAAATATGCCTCCACACCTCTACTCTAATCGTGACCAGACCAGAACTCCCTGTTATCTGTGAGCTACGGGGACCGTCCTGGCTTGAAGGACCTGCACCTGGGATACCTGCAGCCGGACACTCGCTTCCTGCCACTAGGGGTCAGATCAGCTCAGTGCATAAGCTATCACAGGCCCTCGAAGGCTGGAACAACTGCCTGCTTGCTGTGGCCCAGTTCTGCTGCTGCTGGGTGGTCTCCTTGTTCCTCCTGCATGAGGAGGTGAGTGGAGGGTTGGGCTAGCTCAGTGTTTCTCAAAATATGGCTCACGTGTGCTTTGAGTACATATCACACAGATCTAGCAAGTAGCATCACTTTTTCATTGCGTTACAGACAAAAACTCCGTCAACAGCTGGCAGTGGCTGAAAATGGCACTTGAGAACAGTCTAGAGATCAGTATTTTTCCGATGTACAGCTTCTTTATAAGGAGAAATGATTCCTGTAAGACTCCAAGAATATGTCCAGACCCCTAACATCAGCAGTCCCATGGACTGCATTTGCAATATGCCTACTTATTCCACAGAAATGTCTTTTAACCACGAGCTTCATTGCAAGAGTTTAGCCTCTGTAGTTGGAAATACATCTTTTTTTAGAGCATCATGTAAATAAAAACACAAAATTTTTAAGTGTGTAGAACTGGAGGATTCCTGAGAGTATCTCCAATCACTTCAGTCTGAGAAGCGGGTCTAGACGTCCCTAAATCAACTGTTTATGTTACCCCTGAGAGAAAAACTTAAACGGTAGCCAGCAGAATTGAAGCAAGATGTGCAGAACTGGTCTATGTGGTGTGGGGTGCCAGGCAGCCGACTTAGGGCAGGGATGGGTCTGCCCCCTAGGAGATGCAAACCGCAGGGTGCTGCGCCCCAGGGTCAGACCAGAACAGTCACCACAGGTAAGGGGTGGACAGCTGAGACTGCATCTATCCCTAGGAATGCTCAGTTATGTTTCCATGGGCCTGTGGGATGAGAAGTTGACTAGAAGGAGATACAACCCACAGCTTTTCTTTCTGGAATCATTTCATGCACCACTGCCTTCAGGAGGGGACTCCAGGGAGATCTGGGTGAGGGGCAGAGTGACGAATGCCGATAATTCCTTCAGCACAGCCCCACCCAAGGCCCGTGACAAAATATCCAAACTAGAGACAGCTTCCTGAGCTGGATGAGGCCAGAGGCCAGGCCACAGCCCTGCCCGAACGTCAGCATCCCCCAGGCCGCGGGGCTCCGCGCTGCTGCGCCCGGCTCGCCCTCAGCTCCAGCATCCACAGCTTGGGAGACGTGAGGGCGAGGACGGCAGGGACGAGGCAAAGAGCTCGTGTTCCCAGCTGGGGGTTGAAAAAAAGGCTGATCAGAACCGGCAGCCCTCCCAAGGCTTACTTGGTGTGACTGACCATGACAGTTCCCTTCCTCACCCCACAGTGACCTCAGAGATAGGCATGGAAGCAGAATGCAGAAACAGCCTAGAGCTGAAAGAGTTGAAAAGAAGAATTCCCTGGGTTATTGGATCCAAGATGAATAATGATAAAGTACTGAAGCCTCTCCTCTCTTGGAAACCCCTTTAGTCAGACCCACTGGAACCAAAACAGAAGGACAACTGCTCTTGCTGCCAGAGGCTGGGGGCTGGACCAATGGCCTCAGGCCACTCCTTTAGACCCCAAACCTGCATGCAGCTGCTGGGCCATTTATCCACTGGGAACCATGGGCGTCCACTGCCTACAAGCTTTTCTAGGTTATAAAAATATTTGAAACTTGAAAAAACAATTGTTAACTGCAAACTACAGAAAGAGCCTGCAGCAGAAAGCACCAACTGCTTCACTAAATGTCTGCAAAATACAACGTCATGTCAAGTGCAGCTCAAGTCATATAAAAATGACATTCACTGTGGGATATGGAAGCATTGTGATATGCGTGATATGAAGAGGGGCACAGCCTCCCAAGGCTTCCCTATTTACCGGGCGTCACGCTCCCCCCCTCTGGGCTGGCCCGGCCGACATGGCTCTCCTGGCCCCTCTTCCTCATCCCACTTCCCTCTTCATCTCCAATTTCCCCTGTTTCACCAAGGCTGCCACTGTCCATCAGGACTGAAACAGATACCCCAGGAATCTCCTACCAGCCTGGACAAGCAGCTCGGCTTCTTCCCCCACCCTCCTGAGGAATCTCAGCTGCTAGCCTCGACTGGGGCCAGGACAGCCATGCCCTGCTCTCTGCGGTCCAGCCAGGCACCCAGGGATGGAACCCAGGTTTGCCTGGGCCGCTAGGGTGGGTGGAATCTTAATTGAGTCCGGACCCATAGGCAGTGTCATAGAGTCACTGAGAACACAGGCTTTGGGAACTGGCAGACCCTGATTCAATTCCCAGATCTGCTAGGTGACCTGAGACAGACTACTCCATCTCTTTGAGTCTTAGTTTACTTACCTGTAAAATTACACCCATAACTATTAAAACTGGGTATGAATGATTATACCCATAATAATAGCCTTGATCACAGGGCACACAGCACAAGTGTGAGGCATTAGATGGGATACTGTGTGTTAAACTTTCACTTCACACAACAGCTAAAACTTTTACCAGCATTTACTGTATTCCAGGCACTGTGCACTTTCCAAGGAATTCTTTCTTTTTTTTATTATTATTTATTTTTTATTTTGGTATTATTAATTTACAGTTACATGAGCAACATTATGCTTACTAGACTCCCCCTATTATCAAGTCCCCACCACATACCACATTACAGTCACTGTCCATCAGCTTAGTAAAATGCTATAGAACGACTACTTGTCTTCTCGGTGTTATACTGCCTTCCCCGTGCCCCCCATCCCCTGCTACATTATGTGTGCTAATCGTAATGCCCCTTTTCCCCCCTTATCCCTCCATTCCCACCCCTCTTCCCCAGTCCCTTTCCCTTTGGTAACTGTTAGTCCATTCTTGGGTTCTGTGAGTCTGCTGCTGTTTTGTTCCTTCAGTTTTTGCTTTGTTCTTATACTCCACAGATGAGTGAAATCATTTGATACTTGTCTTTCTCTGCCTGGCTTATTTCACTGAGCATAATACCCTCTAGCTCCATCCATGTTGTTGCAAATGGTAGGATTTGTTATCTTCTTATGGCTGAATAATATTCTACCGTGTATATGTACCACATCTTCTTTATCCATTCATCTACTGATGGACACTCAGGTTGCTTCCATTTCTTGGCTATTGTAAATAGTGCTGTGATAAACATAGGGGTGCATGTCTTTTTGAAACTGGGCTGCTGCATTCTTAGGGTAAATTCCTAGGAGTGGAATTCCTGGGTCAAAAGGTATTTCTATTTTTAGTGTTTTGAGGAACCTCCATAATGCTTTCCACAATGGTTGAACTAATTTGCATTCCCACCAGCAGTGTAGGAGGGTTCCACTTTCTCCACATCCTCACCAACATTTGCTGTTGTTTGTCTTTCGGATGGTGGCCAACCTAACTGTTATGAGATGATATCTCATTGTGGTTTTAATTTGCATGTCTCTGATGATTAGCAATGTGGAGCATCTTTTCATATGCCTGTTGGCCATCCGAAATTCTTCTTTGGAGAAGTGTCTGTTCAGTTCCTCTGCCCATTTTTTAATTGGCTTATTTGCTTTTTGTTTGTTGAGGTGCGTGAGCTCTTTATATAATTTGGATGTCAACCCCTTATCAGATATGTCATTTATGAATATATTCTCCCATACTATAGGATGTCTTTTTGTTCTACTGATGGTGTCCTTTGCTCTACAGAAGCTTTTTAGCTTGATATAGTCCCACTTGTTCATTTTTGCTTTTGTTTCCCTTGCCCAGGGAGATATGTTCATGAAGATGTTGCTCATGTTTATGTCCAAGAGATTTTTGCCTATATTCTTTTCTAAGAGTTTTATGGTTTCATGACTTACATGCAGGTCTTTGTTCCATTTTGAGTTTACTTTTGTGTATGGGGTTAGACAGTAATCCAGTTTCATACTCTTACATGTAGCTGTCCAGTTTTGCCAACACCAGCTGTTGAAGAGGCTGTGATTTCCCCATTGTATATCCATGGCTCCTTTATCGTATATTAATTGACCATATATGCTTGGTTTATATCTGGGCTCTCTAGTCTGTTCCTTTGGTCTATGGGTCTGTTCTAGTGCCAATACCAAATTGTCTTGATTACCGTGGCTTTGTAGTAGAGCTTGAAGTCAGGGAGCGTAATTCCCCCTGCTTTATTCTTCCTTCTCAGGATTGCTTTGGATTTCGGGGTCTTTTGTCTTTCCATATGAATTTTAGAACAATTTGTTCTAGTTCATTGAAGAATGCTGTTGGTATTTTGATAAGAATTGCACTGAATCTGTAGATTGGTTTAGGCAAAATGGCCATTTTGACAATATTAATTCTTCCTATCCATGAGCATGGGGTGTGTTTCCATTTATTGGTATCTTCTTTAATTTCTCTCATGAATGTCTTGTAGTTTTCAGAGTATAGGTCTTTCACTTCCTTGGTTATGTTTATTCCTAGGTATTTTATTCTTTTGGATGCAATTATGAATGGAATTGTTTTCCTGATTTCTCTTTCTGCTAGTTCGTTGTTAGTGTATAGGAATGCAACAGATTTCTGTGTATTAATTTTGTGTCCTGCAACTATACTGAATTCACATATTAGATCTAGAAGTTTTGGAGTGGATTCTTTAGGGTTTTTTATGTATAATATCATGTCATCTGCAAACAGGGACAGTTTGACTTCTTCCTTGCCAATCTGGATGCCTTTTATTTCTTTGTCTTGTCTGAATGCCATGGCTAGGACCTCCAAAACTATGTTGAATAAAAGTGGGGAGAGTGGGCATCGTTGTCTTGCTCCTTATCTTAAAGGAAAAGCTTTCAGCTTCTCACTGTTAAGTATAATGTTGGCTGTGGGTTTGTCATATATGGCCTTTATTATGTTGAGGTACTTGCCCTCTATATCCATTTTGTTGAGAGTTTTTATCATGAATGGAGTTGAACTTTGTCAAATGCTTTTTCAGCATCTATGGAGAGGATCATGTGGTTTTTGCCCTTCTTTTTGTTGATGTAGTGGATGATGTTGATGGGTTTTCGAATGTTGTACCATCCTTGCATCCCTGGGATGAATCCCACTTGATGATGGATGATCTTTATGATGTATTTTTTATTTCTATTTGCCAATATTTTCTTGAGCATTTTTGCATCTATGTTCATCAGGGATATTGGTCTGTAATTTTCCTTTTTTTGCGGTGTCTTTGCCTGGTTTTGGTATTAGAGTGATGTTGGCCTTGTAGAATGAGTTTGGGAGTATTCCCTCCTCTTCTGCTTTATGGAAAACTTTAAGGAGGATGGGTATTAGGTCTTCACTAAATGTCTGATAAAATACAGCAGTGAAACCATCTGATCCAGGCGTTTTGTTCTTAGCTAGTGTTTTGATTACCAACTTAATTTCTTTGCTGGTAATTGGTCTATTCAGATTTTCTGTTTCTTCCTGGGTCAGACTTGGAAGGTTGTATTTTTCTAGAAAGTTGTCCATTTCTTCTAGGTTATCCAGTTTGTTACCATACAATTTTTCTTAGTATTTTCTCATAATTCTTTGTATTTCTGTGGTATCTGTAGTGATTTTTCCTTTCTCATTTCTGATTCTATTTATGTGTGTAGACTCTCTCTTTTTCTTGATAAGTCTGGCTAGGGGTTTATCTATTTTGTTTATTTTCTTATAGAACCAGCTCCTGCTTTCATTGATTCTTTTTTTTTTTAACAATTTATTTTATTTTAGTATCATTAACCTACAATTACATGAGCAATATTGTGATGATTAAACTACCCCCTTCATCAGGTCCCCCCCACCAACCCTATTACAGTCACTGTCCATCAGTGTAGTGAGATGAGAATCACTACTTGTCTTCTCTGAGCTGTACAGTCCCCCCCGTGCCCCCCCACCCTATGCCTGCCAATCGTAATGCCCCTTTTACCCTCTTATCCCTCCCTTCCCACCCATCTCCCCAGTCCCTTTCCCTTTGGTAACTGTTAGTCCATTCTTGGGTTCTGTGAGTCTGCTGCTGTTTTGTTCCTTCATTTTTTTTTTTTCCTTTGTTCTTATACTCCACATATGAGTGAGATCATTTGGTATTTGTCTTTTTCGGCCTGGCTTATTT
Source organism: Phataginus tricuspis (assembly GCA_029783875.1). Classification (NCBI taxonomy): domain Eukaryota; kingdom Metazoa; phylum Chordata; class Mammalia; order Pholidota; family Manidae; genus Phataginus; species Phataginus tricuspis. The sequence goes on along the minus strand of JAQQAC010004778.1, from coordinate 6,341,670 downwards.
CACTGAGCATAATACCCTCTAGCTCCATCCATGTTGTTGCAAATGGTAGGATTTTTTTCTTATGGCTGCGTAATATTCCATTGTGTATATGTACCACATCTTCTTAATCCATTCATCTACTGGTGGACACTTAGATTGCTTCCATTTCTTGGCTATTGTAAATTGTGCTGCAATAAACATAGGGGTGCATCTGTCTTTCTCAAACTGGGCTGCTGCATTCTTGGGGTAAATTCCTAGGAGTGGGATTCCTGGGTCAAATGGTATTTCTATTTTGAGTTTTTTGAGGAACCTCCATACTGCTTTCCACAATGGTTGAACTAATTTACATTCCCACCAGCAATGTAGGAGGGTTCCCCTCTCTCCACATCCTCGCCAACATTTGTTGTTGTTTGTGTTTTGGATGTTGGCCATCCTCACTGGTGTGAGGTGATATCTCATTGTGGTTTTAATCTGCATTTCTCTGATGATTAGCGATGTGGAGCATTTTTTCATGTGCCTGTTGGCCATCTGAATTTCTTCTTTAGAGAAGTGTCTATTCATGTCCTGTGCCCATTTCTTAATTGGGTTATTTGCTTTTTGTTTGTTAAGGTGTGTGAGTTCTTTGTATATTTTGGATGTCAACCCCTTATCAGATACATCATTTATGAATATATTTTCCCATATTGTAGGATGTCTTTTTGTTCTACTAATGGTGTCCTTTGCTGTACAGAAGCTTTTCAACTTGATATAGTCCCATTTGTTCATTTTTGCTTTTGTTTCCCTTGCCCGGGGGTTATGTTCATGAAGAAGTCACTCATGTTTATGTCCAGGAGATTTTTGCCTATGTTTTTTTCTAAGAGTTTTATGGTTTCATGATTTACATTCAGGTCTTTGATCCACCTTGAGTTTACCTTTGTGTATGGGGTTAGACAGTAGTCCAGTTTCATTCTCTTACATGTAGCTGTCCAGTTTTTCCAACACCAGCTGCTAAAGAGGCTGTCATCTCCCCATTGTATATCCAGGGCTCCTTTATCAAATATTAATTGACTGTAGGTGTTTGGGTTAATGTTTGGATTTTCTGATTCTTTCTATTGTTTTATTCTTCTCAATTTTATTTATTTCTGCTTTAATCTTTATTATGTCCCTCCCTCTACTGACTCTGGACCTCATTTGTTCTTCCTTTTCTAGTTTCATTAATTGTGAGTTCAGACTGTTCATTGGGGATTGTTCTTCTTTCCTGAGGTAGGCCTGTACTGCAATATATTTCCCTCTTAGCACGGCTTCTGCTGTGTTTGTGGTCTTGAATTTTTGTTGTCATTTGCCTCCATATATTGCTTGATCTCTTTTTTTATTTGGTCATTGATCCATTGATAATTTAGGAGCGTGTTATTAAGCCTCCATGTGTTTGTGGACTTTTTCATTTTCTTTCAGTAATTTATTTCTAGTTTCATACCTTTGTGATCTGAGAAGCTAGTTCGTACAATTTCAATCTTTTTGAATTTACTGAGGTTCTTTTTGTGGCCTAGTATTGATCTATTCTTGAAAATGTTTCAGGTCCACTTGAGAAGAATGTGTATCCTGTTGCTTTTGGATGGAGTGTTCTGTAGATGTCCGTTAGGTCCATCTGTTCTAATACATTGTTCAGTGCCTCTGTCTCTTTACTTATTTTCTGTCTGGTTGATCTGTCCTTTGGAGTGAGTGGTTTGTTGAAGTCTCCCAAAATGAATGCATTGCATTCTATCTCCCCCTTTAATTCTGTTAGTATTTGTTTCACATATGAAGGTGATCCTGTGTTGGGTACATAGATATTTATAATAATATCCCCTTGTTGGACTGACCCCTTTAACATTATGTAATGTCTTTCTTTGTCTCTTCTGACTTTCTTCATTTTGAAGTCTATTTTGTCTGATACAAGTACTGCAACTCCTGCTTTTTTCTCCCTATTAGTTGCATGAAATAGCTTTTTCCATCCCTTTACTTTCAGTCTGTGTATGTCTTTGGGTTTGAAGTGAGTCTCTTGTAGGCAGCATATAAATGAGTCTTGTATTTTTATCCATTCAGTAACTCTACCTCTTTTGATTGGTGCATTCAGACCATTTACATTTAGGGTCATTATCGATAGGTATGTATTTATTGCCATTGCAGGCTTTAGATTCGTGGTTACCAAAGGTTCAAGGGTAAATCCCTTACTCTCTAACAGTCTAATTTAACTCACTTTGTATGCTATTACAAACACAACCTAAAGATTTCTTTTTTTTTTCTCCTTTTTCTTCCTCCTCCACTCTTTGTAGGTTATGAATCATATTCTGTACTCTCTGTCTGTACCTTGGGTGACATCTATTTAGCCTTAGGAATACTTCTATCTATAGGAGTCCCTCCAAAATGCACTGTAGAAGTGGTTTGTGGGAGGTAAATTCTCTCAGCTTTTGCTCATCTGAAAATTGTTTAATCTCTCCTTCAAATTTAAATGATAACTTTGCCAAGTAGAGTATTCTTGGTTCAAGGCCCTTCTGCTTCATTGCATTAAATATATCATGCTACTCCCTTCTGGCCTGTAAGGTTTCTTTTGAGTAATCTGATGATAGCCTGATGGGTTTTCCTTTGTATGTGATCTTTTTTCTCTCTCTAGCTGCTTTTAAAAGTCTGTCTTTATCCTTGATCTTTGCCATTTTAATTATTATATGTCTTGATGTTGTCTTCCTTGGGTCCCTTGTGTTGGGAGATCTGTGCATCTCAATGGCTTGAGAGACTATCTCCTTCCCCAGATTGGGGAAGTTTTCAGCAATTACCTCCTCAATGACACTTTCTATCCCTTTTTCTCTCTCTTCTTCTTCTGGTACCCCTATTATGCGAATATTGTTCTGTTTGGATTGGTCACACAGTTCTCTCAAAATTCTTTCATTCTTAGAGATTCCATTTTCTCTCTGTGCCTCAGCTTCATTGTATTCCTCTTCTCTAATTTCTACTCCATTTACCATCTCTTCTACTACATCTAATCTGCTTTTAAATCCCTCCATTGTATGTTTCATTTCAGATATGGAATTTCTTAATGATTGACTCTCCATCTTATATTCATTCCTGAGTTCTTGAATATTGTTCTGTACCTCCATAGCATGTTTATGATTTTTATTTTGAACTCTCTTTCAGGAAGATTGGTGAGTTCAGTTTCATCTGGACCTTTTTCTGGGGTTTGTGACATTTCAGTCTGAACCATGTTCTTTTGACGTTTCGTATTTCTGTGTGGTGCCCTCTAGTGCCCAGAAGCTCCAGTCTCTGGAGCTGCTCAGCCCCTACAGTGAGGTTGGGGGTCATAGGGGAGGGGAGCTGGTGCCTTGGGGGAGGAAAGATCTGTTTCCTGATTCCCGTCTGCAGTGCCTGTCTCCCATATGATAGCCAGTGGGCCAAGCACACACATGTTAAGCCTCTGTTCTTTGCATCTCCAGCTGTTGTAGGCGGGGCCTCCCTCTGGCTCTCCTGACGCCAGCACAGTGACTGCCGGTTTGCAAGCCAGTGCTGTCAGGCCAGGAGGAAGGCTTGGCTGGCTGCATATCACAGTGGGGGGCCTCAGAGCTGAGTAGCCAGCCAGGGGGATAGAGCACCTGAAGCTTCTCAAAGTTCTCAATCTGCTGGGCAGAACCTGCCCACAGCCTTGTCCCCCATCCGTTCTCCTGCACAGCAAGCTCTGTGCACACCCCACCCCTTCAGCAGCCCTCTCACTGCTAGGAAGCCTCTCAGACCACCTGCCTTTCCCTTGTCCAGAGCGGCCAGGTGTGGATGCCGTCCTCCACAAACAGCCGGAATCTTTCTTTCAAGCACTCTGCCTGTCCCAGTTCCCCATCCTCTAGAGCACCACACAATGTAGTTTTCTGCTCGCAAAGCAGATTTCCAGGGCTAGGTGTTCAGCAGTTTTCCACCCCCTCCCCTCTCCATTTCTCTTCCTCATGCTGGTGAGCTGGGGTGGGGGAAGGGCCTGGGTCCTGCCAGATCAAGGCTTTGGTACGTTACCCTGTTTCATGAGGTCTGCTCTGTTCATGAGGTCTGTATGCTGTCTGGTGCAGCCTTCTTTCCTGTTGCTGTTTTAGTTTTAGTTGTATTAACTATATTTTCGCACTATCTGTGGTTTGGGAGGAGTTCTCTGTCTCACCTCTCACGCCACCATCCGCACTTTCCCAGGTATTATTTCAATGAATTCTACCAGCAACTCCAGGACAGAGGTGCACTTGATCATCTCTGTGCTGTTGATGAGAAAACTATACAGTTCAGAGACTTTAAAGACTGCTCCCAGATTCACATAGAGCTGGGATGCTAAAACGGGCAGGTCTAACACCACCCCCACACATGCTGTCCCCAAAACGGTAGCTTTACAAACCACTCTGGGATGGCTGTTCCAGCAGTACACTGACCTAGGAACCAGGAAACCTGCGTTTGAAACAAGGCTATACCTCCAAGTAGGTGTAAGGTTCTGGGCACTCCTGTGGCCTCTCTCAGCCTGTCCCCTCGTGTGAGTGGAAATAACAAAACCTGTTCTGCCAACTGAAGGGGATTACAGCCAGGCTCAAATCAGATGCTGGGTGAAAGTGCTCTGTGGACTACCAAGCATTCAGCAACCACAGGATGACGAACCTTCTTCACCTCATACCAGCTAGGGGGCGGTCCAAGCTCTACTTGAAAAATTCTAGGGACAGGGAGCTCACTACCTCTTTTAGCAGCTCATTCTGGTTAGGAAGTTCTTCCTTTTTCAAAGTCCACAGAGACTTGCCTGTAACTCCGTACCACTGGCCTGGCCAGGTCCTCCAATGCACTGCCAGTTGGAAAGAATCCTTGCAGTACCCTGTGCAGGCTGCTGGAGACCCACAGCGTTTGTGTCCTTGCTCCTGCCATCCTTCCCTGGGCTCCCCATCCGGCCACAGAAGGGAGGCAGATGAAAGCAGGATGCTCTTGGTTTGCACTGGCAACTCTCCTACTGCTGACTCTCACCCTGTCCCTGCTTGTCAGGCCCCAGGGCCAGGAGGAGATGAGCCAGTTCAAGGCAGGGCACAAAGGATGCCAGCGGCACAGCTGGCTGCTCCAGCCACTCCCGCTTCCTGACGCCCCTGCCCTCTGCAAATACCTGTGATGCCCCTGTTGGTCCTGCCTCCTCTGGAGGGCCCTTGGGGTCTGAGGTCAGGATCGCAGGGGCCTTCCTTGGATCGCATGGACCTTGAATGTCCTCCCTTGTTTTTTTGCCACCCCAGCAATCCCCAGCCGCCCTTGCACCTGTACCTTAAAAGACTCCAGGAATCCCCCATGGCCCCCATTCTCAAACTTGTCCTCTTCTGGGCCCAGTCCCAGCATGGCCTGTGTGTGGGCGTGGAGCTCGTCGTGAAGGTTGTCCAGGAGGGCGGCCCTCGTCCGGTCCTGGAAGGGAAAAGTGGGGGGGTTGTGGAGCTGGCACTGAGGGCAGGGGTGTGCCCGCTCCCTGGAGGCTCCACGCACTTGGCCACATACAGTCCGGCAACAGTGTGGACCCAAGGCCAGGCTGGGCTCCATGCTCACGACTGATGCAGTTAACATTAAAGCTCTGTGCCCGTCCCTCTGCTGCTTCTCCTTGGGCCATCCCACAGCTCTGCCCTGCTGACTCCAAGCCCAGACGTCTGCCTCAGACTCCACATCCATGGGCCCAGCTGCCCACTGCTCTCCCCCACCCAGCTGTTCTTCTAGAGCCAAGATACAACCTCCAGGGAGTGCCATGCACACAGACCAGGACTGGTCCTCTCAGCAACCCAGCCTTTGCAGGCACGTCCTAGGACCCTCACAGACCAGCAGATCCTAAGAGAACTCATCTCCCTGTGGACCCCAGGTCAGGGAAGAGCCCCAGGCAAAGGCCCAAGAGCCGCCCCACAATTCCGCTTCCCCCCACCTTTACATACAGAAGACCATCCAGTCTTCCTGACTCTGACCCCAAATCGTCTCCTCCTGTGCCCAGTGTGGGCAAGCTGTCATCATTTATCTTGGACTCCAGTTAATAGCGTCTAACTTGCCACCCTTCCTGCCCTCCTCCCTTTAAATCTCTCCTCTTCCCCACTGTCAGGGGAATCTTCTAATACACAATCAAACACACCACTCTCCTGCCTGAGTACTTTATTCGTGCCTCATCACCTCTAGAGTTCAAAGCCCTTCTTGATCCGACCCAACCGGTGTCTCCAGCTGACTCTCCCGCCAGCCCATCCCTCGTCTGAGTCCCCCTCAGACCACATCAAACCCTCCGGAGCCCCCTCACAGGTCACGCTCTGATGCCGTCTGGCCTTTGCTCATGCTGTTCCCCATGCCTGGATTACCCACTCTTTCCTCCTGGCAAAAGGCCCGTTAGATATCCAGATTCAACGGCTCACGGGGCACCTCCTCCAAGAAGCCTACCCTGAGCACACTCTAGCCCCCGACAGGCAGAAACAGCCATTATCCTGAGCCCCAGCCCCAGCACCGGCCTCCTTCATGGCCCAGTGATGGCACACAGCATCACACCTGTCTCTTTAGTAATGTCTCCTCCCACCAACCCAGGAAGTGTGTAAGGACAGAAACCATGTCTCGCTTGGCCCTATAGTGAAGGGTACAGAATAGAACCGGACACACAGTCGATGCTCAATAAATGACTGGTGAACGGCTGACTACACCCAGGGCTGAAGGCTTAGAGAGACAATGATGGTCCTCCTCACTTTGAATGGCCCCCCAAAACAGTCCCCAAGCAGCTGGCTAACAGGCAGAATGACCTTCAGACACCAGCCCCTCACCTCCAGCTTTGCAAACTTGTCGGACTTGCAGCAAGCGTTCTCTGCGTTGGTGAGCTTGGTGAGCAGGAACTCTCTGAACTCCGGGCCCTGGAACAGACAAGCAGCTCTGGGATTCTCCCAGTCTCAGCCATTGCCAAGAAGGTGTCAGGCACAGTAATAGGTGGGAAGAACAGGACGCCTGGGGAGAGCCCCTGAAAGGTCCCTTTCTGACATCTGATCATTTTTTGCCCAGGCCAAGCCCACCTGCTAAGATGTCAACATGGAAACCAGTTCCCTGGTCCTGGAAATCAACCCTCCCCAGCCACACTGGCATTTCTATGACTGGAGGGAATTTGGGCCCAAGACTCCTGGAACTGGAGCATCGGCACAAAAACCCTTCTTCCAGCAGAAAGGCTACCCCCATGTCAAACACCCTGATGAGCAGCCCTGTGCCAGGCCAGCTGACAGCATGAAGACAGGTGGGGAGACAACCCAAGCAAGGAGGCTCCCCGAACCCTGCCGAAGGTCCTCCTGACATTCCCAACTCAGACTCAGCCCGCCCCGACCACTGCCACTCAGATATTGAAACCTGGAGTCTTGGATATGAGACGAGCAGAAAGGACAGGTTCTTACCTTCTGGAAAACAGGGGGGCTGGGCAGAGGTGGGCCAAAGGCGGGCACATCTTCCCGTGCGGTTACTGAGACCTGAAACAAGAGCTTCCATGTAGGCAGGGAAAGCGTCCAAGCAGAGGATGGTAATGCATCCCACCCCAGCCCTGGAGAAGCCCACCCCCCAAGGCAGGTTCACTCCCCTGCTCCCCGCTGCCCTTCCCAGAATACAAATAAAATGTTTCCGGGAGCAAAGCCAACCTGGCCCAAGTCACTATTCCTAGAAGAGGGGTGGACGGTGTGGAGCCATCCGCACACTCTCATCTGCATTCCTGGAGGCCAGAAGCACGTCTGGCGAGATAACTGGACAGGGCTGAGGAGCAGCCTGAGACCCTAGTTCTGATGCAGTATTAAGTGCCCAGGGGGTCTCATCCCATTACCCCAGGCGACTGGGATACTGATCCTTCAGAGAAGACTGAGCGAAGATGGTCACTCCTGTTCACTGTGAGGAAACAGATGCCCAGAGACGTGGAGCAATCCCCCCGAAAGGCACATGGGATTAGCCAGGGGTGGGCCCTGCTCTGGGGCTCTTTTCCCACAACACTGACTCCCAAAACTGGCCATGCATCACAGTCACTTCCAGTGTTAAAAAATGAATAGTGGTTGCATGGCTACATCCCAAACCTACTGGATCAAAAGTTCTGGGGCAGAGCCAGGAATGTGCAGCTGTTAAGTGCTCCTCAGATTGAATGGACTCATGTTTGGAAGCCCTGGGCCCACACACAAGGTCAGACAGTCTGGGTGGGGCTCGAGCTAACAGGGCACCAGAACCCAGGCTGGGAACTTGAGGGTGGGGGACAGCAAGGCACTCTGCCTAGGACGTCCCGGGCTCTGGGTGGGGTGTGTGCCTCTGGCCGGCCTGGGAAGGCATGAGAGCACCAATGTGCCCCACGTGGGGGCCTCCCGGGCACAGGACAGGCCCCGCATCTCCACTCCTCTGTCTGCACGGAGGTGCCCCGGTTTCACCTGTTCTCAGCCCACAGGGCTGCAGCCTCTCTGGAGACTCTGCCCTCTTCCTTCCCCAGGAGGCTGCTGACGTGAGCCCCTGGCGTGCTGCCAGCCCCCCTGGCCTGCGAAGTAGGGCAGATGCAGAGAGTCTGCCAGACCCAGTAAGCAGGCAGCTCGGAGCCAGGCCAAGGGAAAGCCCTGCCAGGGTCTGGAAGGGAAGGGAGCAGGAGAGAGCTGGTCAACAAGGCTTTCTCTGCCCCAGCCCCAGCTCAAGGCTGTGCATATGGCTCACAGTGCGCACCCAGAGTCAGGAAACACTGTGTGTTTGACATGATTTCTGGCTGGTTCCAGCTGCCAAACCCAGTCGCCCCCCCCCCCCCACCCACTGTGCACCAGAATCTGGGGACCGACCAGGTGGTGGGAAGGACACTGAGAGGGGGTTGTCTGTGGGCACTGGGGACAAAGCCAGACGCCAGGAGGCCAGAGGCCAGGCCTTCTGGCCTCTTCCCACCCAAACGCCCCTGCTTCTCAGGCTTGCATTGGAGAGACTTGTGCTGACTGGGTACGGGATTCAGATATGCTCTTATATCCACCAGAATTCCCAGCCAGACAATGTCAGAAGCACACAGCACGTCAGAAAAGCAGGGGACAAGATCCCTCCTTGTGATAGCCATTCATCTTCTGTCCCCGTTGTTCCCTCTCCTGACCCCTTTCCAACAGAGCACAGGGGCCTTTGTGTACTCTCCTCTTGAGGACAGGTGGGCTGCTGGGCTGAAAAAGCAGAAGCTGCCTGAACAGGACCACACCATCCGGTTTTCTAAATTCAGTGAGGGCCTCCCGGCAGGGGGCGGAGCAGTACTTAGAAGGAGAGGAGGCAGGTGACTGGGGAAGAGAATGTTCAAGGCTGGAAAGCGGAAGGAGGCTTGGGGGGTGCGAGTAATCAGGATGCCCCAGGGAGGTGAGGAACCTCCCAGGGCCCAAACTTGACACGATCCCCACAGCCAAGTACAGCCTGGAAACGTTAGAGACCCGTGGAGAGTCGCTCAAACCATAGATCAGTAGTGAGGGGAGGGCAGGGGTACACAGCCCGGAGCCTTCCTTGACGGTCTGCTTCAGATTCCTGAAACCTCTGCAGGACTTCAGAGGCTGGAGCAGGGTGACCTCAGGGAGAGGAGGGGGTTTTAGTGATGGTTCAGCTGGAATGTCCTTCCAATCTGGCAGGATGGGGACAAAATTCATGTCTGAAAAATAATCTGATGTGATGTTTCAGGCACCAGGTTTTGAAACCAAGTTGCCACCTGCTTGACAGCTCAGTAACAAGGATCCCAGCAAACCCAGAGAGGGCCTCCAGCTTCACTGCTCCTGGGCTCTGCGGCCTCAGGCCTTAAGTAACTGAAGCTGTCAGCCGCTATGTCCTCCCTGTAAAGCAGCGCCGAGAGGCCCTGCCTGGGCAGGGGCTTACAAGGAGGCAAGAAGACAGTGCTTGTAAGAGCCGAGCGCAGGGCCTGGTCCAGAGCATGCACCCAGTAGGGGTAACCATGTCACCTGGTGTGTTTTTTTTTTTACTTTCTCTGCTAACCTGCGCCTAATATGGACACCTGAAGTACTAGAGAGTTCCCCCCAAAACCACTTCCTAAACCAGCACACACACACCCGTTTCTCAACGCCGCCTTCCCCTCCTGCAGCACGTCAGGGCTACAAGGAGCTCAGAGGTTGTCTAGCCAATGTCCTCATTTCTCACGGAGGGAAACAGGGGCCCAGAGAGGGAAGGAACTGGCCCAAGAGCAGAGAGAAAAGGCACGCCAGGGCCAGAACCCCAGGATCCCTGCCTCTCGGTCTGCGGCCCTTTCCTGCTCCCACCCCATCCATCACCCCTCTCCCCTTCTCTCCCATTGTTCGTCCCACCCAGCGGAGGCCTCCCAAGACAAGTGACAGCCCTTGAGGAAATCTCGCCCTCCTCTGCTTAGGGAGCCCGCAGGGGTCAGCTGAAGCCCCATTTCACTCTGGGCCCTCTGAGGGATCTTCCCAGGTCCTCCTCGGTCTGCTGGTCCCCTAGGGCGCTGCTGTGGGTGTGCATTGACAGAGCTTTGGAATGCTGGTCTCCCTCCCTGCCCTCTGCACCCCCAAGGTCACAGGTCTTGCCTTCAAGTCTCACTGTTTGCCTGGAAGGTGCAGCATGAAGCCCCACATCGCAGGGACAGTGGGGCTCTCTGATAGGTCCTGCTTCTCTGCTCCGCATCTCCCTGAGGACCCCTGTGGTCCTTTCCCTGGCCCATGGGATGTGGCCCAGAAGACTTGGTAAAGACTTCTGGCATCAAAGCTGAAGGTGGGGTAGTGCTTTTCCGACCTCTGATTTGTCTCTCATTCTCTTCCTCCATAAGCTCTTGGGAAAGTGGAGAAGCCAGTTAGCTGAGCTCCATTTCCTATCAGGAGCTAAGAACAAATACTAATTGTCCATAAGAGGCCCCCTTCTGCCAGCAGAGGCCCAGCAGACGAGCCACACATAGGACAGAAAGCCCTCCTGTCCCACAGCTTTACTCTGGGAACCCTTCTCAGTAACTCTGTGTCTCCATTGGCTGTTAAGAGAGCCAGTTGGCTGGGTGAGCGGCCCAGGGGCTGGACAGCACTCACGGGCTCTTCTGTCGCTTCCCTGGGGGCTGGTGCTGTGGTCACTTAGACACGCCTAACCCTAGCAGGGTGCCTGGCACATGGCAAGCACCGGATGAATAAACTTGCTTCTGCCAATAAGCCAAGCAGCTGTTTGGAGGGAATACCCATCTCGGTCAAGGCCAGGACCCAGCCCTGTCCTTCAAGGAAATGCCCAGACCATAGCTTCTCCAGCTTTTCAGCTAGAACTGCTCGCTGACAGAGGAGCATGAACATGAACATGAGTATGTAAGAGAATCAGCTATACTCCTTAGCAGAGAGGTGAGTCTTATTCTGTGTTCTCAAAATCTCACATTTGGTAATAAAGTAATATGAATTTTGCACTTAATCTATCTGAGCTTATACTTCTGTAACCATTATAGGATATCATCTTCTCTTCCCAAAATCCTTGAGCAAAATTGAAACTTCGCAAGGACAGCCATGAAGTGCTGTGGCTTTGGGAACCCCAGGGTCCAGCATCAGCCTAAGTCATTACACAGCAAACACTTTCAGGCCTCACAGTCTCCCACGAGCAACGACAGGCTCATTTTCCCTCTGCCTTTGAACAGTGGTTCCTAACACTGTGGGGAGCAGGGAGCTCTCTGAGAATGGGAGCTATGCCCTCTCTCCCCAGAAACTGCAAAGAAGTACATAAACTCAATATTTTGTACACAAACAACATTTTGCACCTATCTTCAGGGAGTTCAAAACTAACATCTGCCCTAAAATCCCTGCCTCAGTCTATCTCCCTTGGGTCCCACACCTCCCAACACCACGGTGACAGAGAGAAACTGTTACCCAAGAGGTTGGAATTGTGTCTCGAGAGGAAGGAGAGCGTTGGGGTACCACCATCAGGAGTGGGCAGGTGAGGGCTGCCAAGACTCGGCTGCATTAGGGAGATTTTGAGCCAATAAGAAAGAGCTCTTACAGGTCAGGAGCTTAGACTCGCACGCCTGTTGCCCTGCCCTAGGAGTCTTTGAATGAAAATCAATCCTTTATTCCAGAACAGCTAACCCAGAGGGGCCCACCCAGGGGCCAGGGCCTACCAGGTCCCTGTTCACCACTGTTCTTACCATACATGTTTCTCCTTTTCCTTTCTTTCCTTCGTCACCCCCACTTCTCCCCTCCCCTTCCTGGTGGTCCTGTCCACTTTCTCTTTTTCTCTCTCCTCTGGCTTTGCCTTAATCTAGCAAATGGCATTACCCAATTCCAAACAGGAGGATCCAGGGCTTCTCAACCCCTGAGTTAGATGCTACTGAGCTTGGGGGAAGCCAGATGGGGATGGGTCACCTCAGAAGGCGCTCGCCACCAGGACTCTAGCTCCCAAGTCCCAGAAACCCAAACACTCGTAGAAACACCAAGAAACCCAAGAAAATTGATCACATCAAAGCTAGATGTGCTGCTCTGGAGAAAGGCCTGCGAAGCCATCGAGAGCTGGCACTCCTTGGTATCACTGGTCAAATGAGGTCTGGTGACATGTGCGGGCCCGCCGCTTCCTCCAGGGAGCCCTCCCCTCACCTTGTAGGACGGGGTCTCTGCGCCCAGGCTCTCCGCCTGCACAACAATGTAGGCATGTAAGAAGTTGGAGGCAATCATATCCGGGACAAACGGCGTGTTCTCCTCTTGGAAGATGATGGCCACGATGTCATTCCCAATGTGTCTCTTTCTCTGGAGCTAAATAAAAAGCATTCCATTGTTATAAGCCAGTTAGGAACATCCTGAGGACAGTATAGATCTACATCAGAAATTCCTCATTAGTCTACCTTTATACATAAGCTCTGGAACTCTGAGGCCTAGCTCTCCAGGGAGCTTTCTCTTTCAATTTTTAGAAGCTACCAAAAAGATAACAAGGGAGAAGCAGCCTGCGTTGTTAGGTAGAGGCCAGCAAGCCCCTTACTGAGCTCTAAGCATGCAGAGCCCTGACTCAGAACTCGGGGAGACAAGTTCAAAGGCAAATGCCAGGTTCTGCCCTGGTAGAGCCCATAACTGAGCCAGAAGAGACACAAACACAGGTGAGGCCACCTGAGAACATGAACAAAGCCACCAGCCAGCAAGTGCTGAATCAGCTGCTGCACATGGAGTGCCTGACACCCCAGGGGCAGAGAAGAGGGCAAAACCAGAAGCCAGAGAGTAATCCGAGAAGGCTTCCTGGAAGAGGAGATGGGGGGCTGGGGGGGGTAGGGGGTTGATGGAAATATGAATGATCAGGGATGGGGGGGCAGATCATTCTACACCAAAGGGGGGAAGAGTCATGTTTGGAGAAACACCGCCAAGCTGCTTTGGCAGAAATCATGGGGGAGAGAAATCTAACCCCAATTCAGGATCCCAAACTGGGCCACCTGCTTTCACAGGCGATCTCAATCCTCAGGCACCTGCTGTGCGTCAGGAACCATGGGTTCTTCACAGGCATGATTTCAAACGTTGAGGCCCTCCTGTGTACCGAGTCCTGGCTAGGTGCTTATCTACACATTTATTCCTTTATTAAGCACCAACTGCACACAGGCCCTATGTTTTACATTTACTAGGTACATGCTGGGCACTCTTATGCAAACTGTCTCACTAACTCCATACCCATCACCCCATTTCTCGGGAAGAAAAATTAATATATAGTCAGTCCTTGCTGAGAGCTAAGCTCAGTACACTTCCCACTTAACACAGGTGAGGCTGGTAGAGCCAGGCACCGAGCAGCCCTCAGCCTCAGGAGACCGAATGTGAAATGTGGAGAGAAAACCTCCTTTGGATACAAAAGGAATCCTGCTCCCATTTGTTTCTGGAACATTCAGTAGTTATTTTAGAGCCAAATCACAGTCTCATTTGCCAATTTCTTTTTTTCCTACGAAGCCAGGCGTTATGTTTACAATATGACATCTGTGCTCCCTCCTCAGTTCCCTGATCAAAAACGAATGGGTCAGAGGCTGCTGAAAGGCCTACTTTCCTTTCTGATTTTCCTAGAGACTAAAAGCACGAAGGGTGCAACAGCCAGGGCTTGGCTGCTGGCTGCTGGTTTCAGGGCTCAGTGAGGAAAGAGCCAGGCCCCAGCTCCCTGCCTGGGACACACAGCTGTCAGGAGCGGCCAGTGAGAGGGAGAGCAGGAGACACCGGGGGTTCTCATCCAGGGCTGCAGGGTTGAGGTAAAGGTGCCTTCCTGCTCGTGACATGTTTGCTGAGAAATGAGACTGTGAGACTAGAAAAGCCAGGGGGCTTCTCATGCAACAAGCAACCTTGTGGTGCTGAGCACGAAGGAAGGCAGAACACTTGGCAGCCTGCAGAGTAAGCAGCTGTGAGGCAGGAAGCCTGACACAGCTGGGCATTGTACTGAGCCCTGCACTCAGAGCTTTATGGGATCCCCACAACTACCCTCTGATGTACATGGTGTTATCCCCATCTTACAGATGAGACAAATAAGGCTACAAGGTTAACCAACTTGCCCAGAATCACACGTCCTGAAGTGGCAGATCTGGCTTCCAGCTGCCATTTGCAGACCACATCACATTCTCTTTACTGCTGCCCTATACCATCGGGGCACCTGGCTCTGCTCCCAGTTCTGCCACTAATCAACAGGGAAACAAGTGTTTTAACCATGCCGCACTGCAATTTCCCCTTTGGTCACAGTGGAATATCCACAAGCCCTGTCCTGGCTCCTGCACAGAGCAGCTGATGGGTGACACAGTGCAACACAACAGGCTCTGATGAGAAGACATAGCCTCTTGATTATGAAGACGGGGAGGGGAGCCGCAGCCTGTCCGGTAGATCAGACCAGAAGGAGACTTTCACCTCCCACGCCCCGGGCTCCAAGCCCTCCTGAACCAGGTTACCTGCTGGGTGTCTCCCTCCGTAAACGGCAGCTTTGTGGAGACATGAAACATGATCTCCCTGTCCCGGAATATCGTGTACACCGATTCCACCCCAGTCTGTCCATGGGTCACATCCAGGCCTCCTCGGAAACTGTCAGTAAAACCAGGCAAATGCCAGAGGGAGAGAGAGAGAGAGTGAGGGCAAGTGGGCAACTTGGTGCAACCTTCCCGAAGGTTGTAGAGGCGGAAGGGCAAATGAGAAGATGTGGGTGAGCTGGGGCACAGGGATCAGGCCGTGGGAATGCAGGGAGGTGTGCTCTTCCGAGCAGGCAAGTCCTGACATTGCAACCATCAGCCTACTCTCTAAAAGACAAAGGCAGGACCTCCATTTCAAGCCTTGGCAGAGTCCGCTCCACACCATATGATTGTCCACCCACAATCCCAGACAAATGCCATCCCAGGCACCAGTGGCCTCAAGGCTGGACATAAGCCTTTGTTCTCTGCAAGGCCTTGTGCAGGTCCCCAGCCCAGAGCCAGGACAATCAGTCCTCCAGTGGGATGGCAGTGAGCCCTGCAGGAGCAGGGGAGTCAGCAGAAGACGCTTGATTTCCACCCAACCGGCCCCTATGTGGAGGCCCAACCACAGCAGCAACCAGCTGGAGGCATCTAAGGAGGTCTCCTTTCTGCATATCTCAGGAGAGGAAAGCACTAAGCAACAGGTGGGCTTCCGAGAGCTGCTCCTTCTTCCTTTACAGAAGCATGGCTGCCACCTGTGGATCATATTCTACAGCAAGAGGAGGAGAATGCAAGTTCCTTTAAGAAAAATGATATAAAGTAGACCCTTGACATCATTTAGTCCCCCAAGCACTGTAATACAAGCCAAACAAATGGGCTAAGCCCCGCACGGAGGAAAGCACACTGGGAGTCAGGCGCTCCAGGTTCTAGACCCACTTCTGCCACTAAGCTGGCACTCAACCTTAGGCGTATCACTTCATCTTTCTAGGTCTCAGCTTCCTTTCTCTATAAAATAAAGGGACAGGAATACATGATCTCTGGGGTTGGGGTCCTTCCCAGTTCTGATGTACTCTGTCTCATCTATTCTAAGACACATCATTTTTTCACATCTTAACATCTCTGAACTCATGCGTCTTATCATGAAGGCCTCTCAGAGTCAATGGAAGGAGTTATACTAAGAACAAGAACAATAATGGCTACCAGTGCCTGGTCTGTGTGTGGCACTAGCTTAGGTGCCTTACATGCATTCTTTTTTAATACCTCAACTACCTTGTGTGGTCAGTGTTATCTTTATCTCCCTTTTTACAGATAAAGAAACTGAGGCTTTCAGAGGATAAGTCACTTGTTCAAAGTCAGACCTAATGAGTGGTGGAGATAGGATTTTAACCCATGTGTGACTGACTCCAGACAGCAGTGATGGCCTTGAAGAGAAGAAAACTGAGGAAGGGGCAGGGGGAGAAAAAGAGAGAGAGAGAGAAGGAAGCAGAGGGAAAGTGATTATTGACAACCAACTACATGCGAGGCATGGAGCTAGGTGCTTTCACAGATGTTAGGAGATACTATTAATCTGGCTTCTGGAGTGGGTTACTCTGGGAGCTCAACCATTTACACACAATAGGCTGGCCAGGTCTGAAGGTCCTTCCCAAATGTTGCCTTCGTCAAGCAAAAGCCAGACTTTTCTAAGCAACAGCCCCAATCTTCTCTCTGCCCACTTAGAGAACAACAGATGGTTGTGTAGATTCCTGCCAGGGGGGAGGGGATAACTGTACTTCCACCAACTCCCAATTACCCTTTTTTTTTTGTATTATCTAAAATGGGTCATTTCTTCCCAAAGTGCACAGGGCCCTCTCTTCCCTGAATGCCAGGCAGGTGAGCAATAGAGAAGATTTCACTTCACTCTCAGCCTAAGCCAAATGTAATTAGGAAGACAAATGTGAAGCACACAATTCCATCATGCATCCTACGGTCAAATGTCAGAGCCTTTCAGGTAATCTGCCATTCTGGATTTTCTCCTGTACCACGGTTTCCTTAGGAATGCAGCTGAGGGTGGTTCACTTGCTGAAAAACAATCCCACATTCCTTGTGTGTGTTTGTAACTCCCACATGCTCTCCCTGAAACTCACTGTCACCCTTTACCTTCTTCTAGGACCTCATCGATGAGAAGAGAGTCATCACTTGGCTAAAACCTACCCTTTAAAGTCCTGCAGTGTGACTGTGTCCCCCAGCAGGTCTAAGAACTCCTTGAAAGCTGGGCTCTCCTCATTGTTCCCAAACAATTCCTCCTCCAGGGTCTGAAAAAGAAACAGCACCAAGGGCAGGAGTTAGAAAAAGCCTCCTTGGTGTCAAGGGAAGGAATATGATTGTCCAGACACCTGATCCTTTTCTTCCTTTCTCCTATCCCCCAACACATTCAGACATCCAGTTGAGGCTCTGTCCTCAACTTGAGGAAGGACTTAAAGAATCTCATTCAACAGAGCAGGATTTTTGGAGCTGGCTAATGAAGACTTTCTATTTGAATAAGGGCTGTTATTCACAAAAGCAAAGCTGAAGCAGAGTTCTTAGACCTGATACCAAAACCCAATGAATAAATGAAAAACAAGTAATTGGATTTCTGAAAAAAGGACTAATACCTAGAATATTTAAAAAACACTCAAAACTTAGTAATAATCAAAACCACAATGAGATACTACTTCACATCTACTTGATGGCTATAATCAAAAAGAAAGACAACAAGAAGTGTTGATGAGGACATGGAAAAATCAGAACCCATACACACTGCTGGTGGGAATGTAAAATGGGGCCATCTCTTTGGAAAATAGTCTGGTAGTCCCTCAAAATGCTATGCATAGAGTTACCATATGATCCAGAAATTCCACCCTTAAGAATATGCTCAAGAGAAATAAAAACGTAAGTCCACACAAAAACTTAAACACCAATGTTCATAGCAGCATTATTCATAATAGTCCAAAAGTGAAAACAACCAAAATGTCCACCAACTGACAAATGCATAAGCAAAATGTGGTATATCCATACCATGGAATAGAATTTGGCCATAAAAAGGAATGCAGTACTGATTCATGCTGTGATATGGATGAACCCTGAAAACATGATGCTAAGTAAAAGTTAGACATAAAAGCCCCCACATTATGATCCCATTTATATAAAATGTCCCGAACAAGGCAATCCATATATAGAAAGCTGAGTGGTTGACAGGAGCTATACAGGGTAGTGATGGGAAGTGACTGCTAACGGGTATGGACTTTCTTTTGAGGGCGATGAAAACTTTCTGGAGTCAGTGCTGATCATTGCACAACTCTGTGAATATACTACAGACCACAGAATTGTGCACTATATTGAGGTATAACTCACATACCATGGTCTGCCATAAAAAAATTTGAACAGTAAAAAAAAACCCAATTAGAAAATGGTTAAAAGACATGAACAGTCACTTCACTCAAGAGGATATACAGACATGAAAATATGTTCAACATCATTAGCCACTAGAGAAATGCAAGTTAAAACTATAATGAGATATCACTATACATCTATCAGATTGGCCAAAGTAAAAAATAGTAACAACGCCAAATGTTACCAATGATGTAGAGAAAACAGATCACTCATACATTTGCTGGTAGGAAAGTGAAATGCAACCACCACTCTAGAAAACGGTTTGGCAGCTTCTTACAAAACTAAACATGTAATTGCCATATAACCCAGCAACTGTACTCCTAAACATTTATCCCAGAGAGATGAAGACTTATGTTCACACCAAAACCTGTATATAAATATTCA
The DNA here is from genome assembly GCA_029783875.1 of Phataginus tricuspis. Classification (NCBI taxonomy): domain Eukaryota; kingdom Metazoa; phylum Chordata; class Mammalia; order Pholidota; family Manidae; genus Phataginus; species Phataginus tricuspis. The sequence goes on along the minus strand of JAQQAC010004778.1, from coordinate 6,323,081 downwards.
TAGCAGCTTTACTGATAACAGCCCCAAACTGGAAACAACCCAGATGTCCCTCAATGGGCAAATGGCTAAACACACAGTGGTACTGCCACACAATGGAATACTACTCAGGCATAAAAACCAAAGAACTACTGATACACTCAAGAACGTGGAAAAATCTTGCTGAGTGGAAAAAAAGCCAATCTACAAAGGTTATATACTGTATGATTTCATTTACATAACAGTTTTTTAATCTCAAAGTTTTAGAAATCAGAGAACACATTTGTGGTTGCCAGGGGTTAGGGACTGGAGGGGGTAAGGGACATGGAGGAGGGAGGTTGGCATGGTTATAAAAGGGAAGTACAGGGGATCCTTGTGGCGGTGGACTTCTGCATCTTTTTTGGGGGGGTATCATTAATATATAATTACATGAGCAACACTGTGGTTACTAGATTCCCCCCATTATCAAGTCCCCACCACATCCCCCATTACAGTCACTGTCCATCAGTGTAGTAAGGTACTATAGAGTCACTACTTGTCTTCTCTGTGCAATACTGCCTTCCCTGTGGCCCCCCCCCCGACATTATGTGTGCTAATCATAATGCCCCTTATTCCCTTTCTCCTTCCCTTCCCACCCCCCCGGCCCTAGTCTCTTTCCCTTTGGCAACTGTTAGTCCATTCTTGGGTTCTGTGAGTCTGCTGCTGTTTTGTTCCTTCAGTTTTTTTCTTTGTTCTTATACTCCAGATATGAGTGAAATTATTTGATACTTGTCTTTCTCTGCCTGGCTTATTTCACTGAGCATAATACCCTCTAGCTCCATCCATGTTGTTGCAAATGGTAGGATTTGTTTTCTTCTTATGGCTGAATAATACTCCATTGTGTATATGTACCACATCTTCTTTATCCATTCATCTACTGATGGACACTTAGGTTGCTTCCATTTCTTGGCTATTGTAAATAGTGCTGCAGTAAACATAGGGGTGCATCTGTCTTTTTGAAACTGGGATCCTGTAATCTTAGGGTAAATTCTTAGGAGGACTTCTGCATCTTGACTGTAGAACCTACATACATGATAAAATTACATGCAATGAAATACACACACACACACACACACACACACACCACAAATGAGTACATGTAAATTGGGGAAAACTGAGTAAGATTTGCTGATTGTATCAATGTCAGTACCCTGTCTCCAATATTGTGCTGTAAGTTTATAAGACATTACCTTTGGGGGAAACTGGATAAAGAGGATACAAGGTCTCTCTGCATTATTTCTTATAACTGCACATAAATCTAAAAATATCTAAAAATAAAAAGGTTAATAATTTTTGAAAACTAGATAACTACTGAAAACAGTAGCAAGTTCTGCAGTTGTGACAGGCTTAAAACACTGAGTGGTCCTGCCTGATCAACAGGCTCTGCCCACAATGGCAGGATCTGCAAACCGTTGAAGGCTCTGCAAACATCTGTATATGGCCACAAAAGCTGCAGATGCTTCAAGGACACTCATGCATCTTAAGGTCTATACAATTACTTCAAGGAGAAAGTATCAAATAGGTGATTCCTCAAACCTCCATAACACCTGCTTAGTAACAAAAAAGGGCCAGAAACTAGCTAGATTTCAATAACTTCGTTTGTGTTCTTTATAGTATTTCTCTTTAGAACTACCTTCATTTCATGCAAGTGATACTGATTTTCCAATTAGATACAAATTTTCCTTTAAAAAAGGCATTTAAGGTAGAAAAAATTTTTAAAGAAAATATTAATTAGTTAATAGTATAGGTATGATAAAAAGTCTAACAATGGCATACAGTAGAGTGAACGATATGATCTTGGATGTGGTTTGTGAATGTCTGAAGTTTGGTAAATACTGCTCTCTAGCAGGGTCAGCAAATTATGGCTCATGGGCCAAGTCGGGCCGGCTGCCTGACTGTGTAAATAAAGTTTTATTGGAACACAGCCAGGCCAATTGATTTAGTATTATCTATGGCTGCTTTTACACTACAGAGACAGGGTAAAGTCATTAGGACAGAGATGGCATGGCCCATAAAATCTAAAATATTTACTATCTGGTCCTTTACAGAAAAAGTTTGCTGGTCCTGAACTACAGCATGCTGCAAAGGCATGGCAACTGTAGCCCAGTGTACTGTTTACTCCAGGTCATGAGGCCAGAATGTAGAACAACTGCTTCCAGGCAACACACATCTTCTGCTGGGAAAACATTGAGTTTATGCTCTGGGATATGCACCTCACTCCAGGATTTACCCCCAGCCTGGGATGAGCAGTCTTTATTTTTATGCTGAGGTTGACCATTCACACAGGGAGAGACTTTCAATCATCACTGTATCCCCCACGGTGCTTAGCACAGAGCCTGACAAACAGGAGAGTTAAGTGGGGCTTATTTATATCCTGAGACCAGCATAGAGCTTTTGGGCAACAAATGTTCATATTACTTGCCCAACCCCCAACCCAGATGTAGGTTTGCAAAACAACAATCTGCGCAGTTTTGAAAAAAAAAGACTTATCACCCTGCACGTCCCCACCTTGCCTCAGCAACATCAGGTACAGAAACAGCACACAGACTCCTTCTCAGAGGTAGATGGTTAATGTTCAGTAATTATAACTTTGCCAGAACATTGGGTTGTAATCACCTTATAAGAATCTGCTTGGGTAAACAGCATAAGCAAAGAGCTTTAATTAGGGGGGTTATATTAGCAGAGCTGTACAAAATAAAAATGCAGTACGTGAAAATAATTGGAGTGGCTACCTGAATAATCTCCCTTAAATTATAAGATTCATCTGTGTTGGTCTTTCAGCTCCTAAAGCTTTCACTTAATTACAGTATTTATTACAGTATTTATCTGGGCGAACACATGTCTCTTGTGGTCTAATATCTTCAGACAAGGAAGTCCTCTATCATCTAGCCAAGAAAGACACTGTCACGCAGAAAAAAAAAAAAACAGACAATATTGAAAAATACTATTGACCTACCATTAGCAAGGCCAAAATTTTCATTCATTCATTAACCACGTAACAAAAAATTACAAGTGTACTTATATAAAGTCACCATGCTAGGCTTTTGGATGACACAAAGATGAAATGGGTATGGAACCTTCTTTCATACAACCTAGGTAAGTAAACATTAGTGTATCCAGCAGACCACTTCTCAGGCCGTTAATAAATGCTCACGGTAGGGAAGTTGCAGTTTGTGGTCAAAAAGTATGGGAAACACAAAAAGTATGGGTTCAGCAAAATTATGAAGAGTTCTTTAAGCCTTTCAAATGTTCCCACACAGCTGACCCCCGCCCCTCCCACGCAAGTCATTTGTTCACAGAGTACCTCACCAGCCTGGTGTTTCATGAAACACACTTTGAAAACATTCTGGTCAACTAACTCCAAAGCAGCATATAAGTAAGTGCTTCAAGAGACAGAGGAGCATGAACAGTGGTGTACTAGTACATTTTTTAACAACCAGCTCCCCAAAGAGGAATAAACAGAAACCCTGATGTTGGCCAATTTCCATGGTGTAAATACTTCCACCATGGTTACATGATGTAACCTCTGTGTCCCTAAACATAGAGCTGGGAAGAGATGCACAGGACTGGCTCTGGCCATCCCAGCTGGGAGAATGGTGGGCAGGGAGAAAGTAGCTTTGCTAATCCATTCCCTCTACCTGGTCTGATCTTTCTTGTGACCAACAGCCATGGTTCAGTATAAACTGAGGGAAGAACTAGAATTTATGCATGAGAAATATTTACTATTTAAAGGATTACTATTACTTTTAAAGGATTTGTTTACTTCTAAGGATTACTATTACTATTACTATGTAAAGGATCTGCAGGCCTTTCTGTGTAGAGTAGCTCCCCTTACAGATTTTGCCCTATCCAGACTAATTCACATTCGAGGTGATCACTGTATTCAGGCTGTTTAAGAACCTAGTGCAGGGCTTCTGTGCTTGGAGGAAGGGAAAAAGGGTCCCTGATGAGAAACCACAGGATATAGTGACCAGTATGCATTCGTGGTGCTTACCTGCCTGGCCTTCTGGTAAATGACCCCAAATTTGAATGTGTTGTTCACATCATGTTCATCATAGGACACAATCATCTGGGAGGCCTGGAGAACGTGCAGAGAGAAAAATTAGATTATTTATTAACTTGGAGGCAAACAAGGAAGCAAATGGCAGGGGAGCACCCATTTCAGTAGAGAACATGCCCCCCCTCCCCCCCGCCCTGCCAATATGAGACACCCACACATGTGGAGGAAGAGAAAGGGTGAAGTCAAGCAGATGGTCAGGATGTGGTTCCAAGAGTCTCAGTTAGTTCCCCCAGTAGGGGCCATATCTGGGCCATCCACCCCATTCCCACTGGACATGCCCGGGCACACAGGGAGACCAGCGGGACTCAGGGAACTGACTTCACCCCAGTGTCTCATCTGTGGTGTAAAAAGTGAAGCCAGTAGTACCCCAGGACTGGTCAGCGAGGATGCTAGCTTTAATCCCACCTCTACTCAGCAGTATGATTTAAGCATGGCACTGCTCCTGTCCAGATTCCAAGCCCCTTATTCCCTAAAACAAGAGGTCTCCCAGGAGGGACATACCTTAATACAATATGCAAAGAAAAAACAAAAAAAGAAAACCTGACCACTGGTTTTATCCAGTGTCTATTGTGCTTCAAACAGTTGGTTTATCCAAGGGTCAGAAACACTAAATTCTAATTTTGAATTCGCTGCTTTTACCTGTGTAGCTTGAGTGAGTCACTTAACTTCTGTGGGCCTCAGTTTCCTCATCTGTTAAGTGGAGATGTGTGGTTGTGAAGATTCACTGAGACCAGGCACATAATGGGCTAAGGGCACCATTATTCTAGGTAACCCTCCAGAAGGATCAAGGCTGAACCAGTGTGTTAAGAAAGAAAAGATCGGAGTGCTACTGGGGTGTCCGCCGCAATAAAAAGGAGGGATCTGACCACAGGTTATGCAACAGGGAGAACAAACCCGGCACAACCTGTTGGCAGGAACATGTGACCCAAGCCAGGCTGCCATCACTACATGTCTCCACTCCCCCTCAGCCCTGGCAGAGCACCGCTGCCCGACCCCTGAGGGAGCCCCCACTCCCTCCTGGGGTGAGTCAAAGGCACAGAGGAGCTGCCTGCCAGGAAAGAGGCGCCCGGCCATGGAGGCCTTCCAAAGAACATCCTAAACTCTGAATTTTAAAAACACACACACACATCTCAGCCAGATTAACATCCCAGCCGGGCTAAACAGTCCTTCAAATATAGAAAACATGAAAATACAGCTGCTCTTCCATTATTAACAGAGCCAGAGGCTTTCTAGGCTATGGAGAGAACTATGCAAATGAGCATCAAGGGCCCGCCCCCGGGCCCCCCCCCCGTGGATATGATTTGACAACAAAAATTGCCAAACTTGTAGTTAAACTGGGCCTTTATGACAGGGTTTTCACGTCTGGTTAAACCTCACTCATTCAGCTTTAATTACGAAGAAGAGGGCAGTGAGAATGACAGACAACACTCGGTGGAGTGCAGCATATTCCCGGTAAGTGCCTACAGGGGCTCAAAGGGCTAACCAGCCGGGGCTGAGCAAGGAAGGCCTCTGGCAAATTCTCTGTGCAGGAGAAAACAGCACCATTAGCTCAGCCACTGCACAGGGATAAACAGAACATCATGGCCAGGCATAGACATTCCGGGCACTTGTTCCAGGGGCTTCTGGGGGTCCCAGCCAGGGGAGAGCCTCTCCTCCCCATCAAACAGTTCCTTTAATGGTTCCTAGTGGTCATAGTTGGGACTCAGAAAATGGACTGAACCAGATCCCCCAGAAGCCTCAGCTGCCAGTGTGGCCCCACAAAAGCCAGAAGCACAGGCCAGCTTGCATTTTCCCTCTCTCCAGGCCCCGCTGGCTCAGCGCACGGGGTCTTCCTGTGGCCAGTTTAAAGCAATTCTGAGTGAGTGCAGTCCTGTCAGGCCGTAACTGCTCTTGAGTGGGGCTGTTGGTTCGTTTCGTGATTGCTCCTCTCCCCACATACCCCCCCACCCGAACTGGGGTCGATATCAGGCCAATCCTGCAGAAACCAATAGAGAACCAGCCGATTTACTAACTAGGGCCAAGCACGGGCTTGTAAGGCCTCAGAGCTGCAGTCACACTGGCAGTGGGCAGCCGAGGTCTGGCCTTTTCTTTCTTAGTGGGGCTCTGCTCTCTGCCCCCCTCACCCCTCCATGATGGCAGACCGGCAGACCTGTCTACACAAGCCCCCAGCTAGGCAGAATCGCTCCCCACCCCAGAACTGGCCTCAGGGAGGTATGACGGGGTGAGGTGGAGAAGCTACAACGTAGTTATACCTCTACTGCCTCCACAACACTAAGGACCAATTTGGGGGGATGCGGGGGGCAGCGGTGCAGAGACCCAGGCATGGCCAAGGATGGGTTCCAGTGGACCAGTCTGTGAAGGTGTGGGCAGGGAGAGAGGAAGACATGGAGATCTACTGGAGACCCCGACAAAACCCCACCAAGACGCAGACAAATCCCCACAAAGCCACAGGTGTGCCAATCTGTGCCATGCTGCAGAGCCCTGGGTAGGGGGGAGAGGGAAAGATCCTCACCTTGGGGTACAGGACAGGGTTGAATTTCAGCCCCACCACATCATCACAGAAAGCCTGAGCAGGGAGAGAGAAACACAGTTCACGGACCATGGCCATGGAGAGCATGAGCTAAAGAAGACCCCCTCTCCCAGGGTTCAGTTTTTACCTTTGCAATCTGAGGGACACTGGGCAACCTGCTCAGTCCAGCCAAGGGGATCCGCTCATGCACCGTCTTCACTCTGGACCTGCACGCGTGCATGAGGATGAGAAAAGAATGTCCCCAAGAAAGAAAGTCAATCAGTAAGGTAGCTGAGATAGTGCCAGGCCATGAGGTACACTTGCTTCGTGTCTCCCCAGGGTCAGATCTGCCTCATTTCACCCAACCCACACACTGGGCGCCACTCCGAAATGGTGGGAAAAAGGAATCTTCTTTAGGTATCCCAGGGAAGGTGGATACTTAAAGAACCTGCTGGGTAGAGCTGTCTGCGACTGAGATGCAGGAAATGCAAATAGTCACCTTCAAGTTCACTGTTATTTTTATGGTTTGTTTGTGGGCATTTGTGTTCTCCCAAAGAACTGGGCACAGCTTCTGGACATACTTGGATTCTCACAAGCAATTAAACCTTTATGAGAAGAAAATCCAGTACTTGAAAATCTGGATTTACTCAAAATATAAATGGGATGAAAGCTGCTTTATAAAGGGATTCACCAGAAGACTAAATTTAGCCTGTTCCCCCGATTCATTCAGCACATTATGAAAGTGTTGAGTTTTACTGAATGCTTTTCTGCATCTGCTGAGATAATCATATGGTTTTTAATCCATTGACCTGCTAGATCACATCTCTCTGGAGCCATCTTTTCATTCCACGGTAAAACTCCACTCGCTTAGAATGTATTCTTTTTTTCATATACTGCTGAATTTAACTTGTTAAAATTTTAGAGTTTCACGATTATGTTCAGTAGCAACACTAACCTATTTTTCTTATTTTCTTATACTTTCCTTGTCAGGTTTTGCTACCAAGGTGTTATTCCAGCCTCAGAAAATTGTTGGGGAGCTTCTCATCCTTTGATATAGTTTGTATACCTTGGGGATTTTCTGTTCCTCAAAGGTTTTCTAAGACTCATCTCTAAGACCTCTGGGCCTGCTGTGTTTTGCGGGAGGGTACCTTTAGCTACCAATTCAGTTCTTTAATGTTGACTATTTAGGGTTTTTTCTCCTTATTGAGTCAATTTTGGTAATTTTTACTCTAAAATCATCCATCAAATGCACTGATATAAAGTTGGTTTTGGCATTCTTTTGGACTTACTCTCTACCTTCCCTAATAGCTGTAATATGGTTTTCCTTAATCAGTCCTTGATGGGAAGTTATCTATTTCATTAATTTTTTCAAAGAGATAGCTTTTGGCTTAACTGTCTCTATTCTTTTTTATTTTTGCTCTCTACTTCACTAGCTTGTTCTTATCTGTTTTTATTTCCTTCCATTTTTTTTTTCTACACTGTTCTTTTTCTAACTTCCTGACCTGCAAGCTTACACAATTCATCTTCTTTTTTGCAAATGTTTGTAAAACTATACATCCTTCTCTAAGTACCACTTTAACTGTATCCCACACATTGACAGGTAGTATTTTCATTGTCGTTTAGTCCTAATATTTTGTCAGTTCTTTTGTGATTTCTCCTTAAGCCCATGAGTTATTTAAAGCATTTTCTTTTCTTTGTTGTTTTGTCTCCAAATGAATGAGTTTTTCCTTTCCGTATTGCAATTGTTGATTTCTAATTTAATTTTCTGATATTCAGGGAGCATAATCCATATGATATTGCTTATTTGCAATTCGTTGACTTAATACATATACTTTTTTTCCCCCATGTTCCATGCGGGCTTGAAAAGAGTGTGTTTTTGTTGTTCTTGAGTTCAGGAATGTGACAAGATCAACTTTGTTAAGTATATTGTTCAAATCTGCATCCTCAGTTGTCTGGTTGGTCTATCGGTATCTGAGAGATGTTACTGAAATATCCCATTGTAACTGAGGATTTATCTACTTCTCCTTGTACTCCTATCCGTTTTTACCTTTTTAAATTCAAGACTGTGTCACTAACTACAAGTTCATGACTGTTAGATATTCTGGGTGGACTGTTCTCTTTATCATCATGTAAACTAGGGCCTCTGAAGGGTCCAGTAAAGGGCATCTTTCCCTGCCCAGGCTGAGAGAACAAATTCAGACATGAACAAAAAAGTTAAGAGTAAGGCAGCTGGAAGGCAAAATAAGTCCTTTGTTACTGAAAAAGACCCCAGAACAAAGCCTGCAGATTACTGTGAAGATGAAACGAGCCTTCTAACTAAACCCCAGAATTACCTACCCAGTCACAAGCAGTGCTGGGCAGGGGCACGCCTCTCCTCGCGGGGTCTGTTCAATGGACTTACAGCACAGGGGAGACAGGGAACGCCCCAGGGTAGCCAGTTGCCAAGAGGGAAAGGGGGAAGCACAGGGTTACATACATCAACTTCTTGCTTCCAAATTCACCTATCAGAGAGGGCGAAGAGAGCATGGGTGCCACACAGAAGTATTCCCTCCACTCAACAGGAACTCCCGTCAGGAGTGGGGAAGTATTTCCAAGTTACAAAGGCACCCTCCCTTCATCCCCAGCTAACGCCCTCTTCCTGAAATTCTCTTTTATCTGATATTAATGTTGCTACACCAGCTTTCTTGGTTACTATTTTCCTAGCATAACTTTTTCCATTTCTTTATTTTAAATCTTTCCACATTGTTTTTCTTTAGCTACATCTCTTATAAGGAGAATATATTTTTAGCCCAACCTGATACTCTGACATTTTCATAGGCTAACTTAATCTATTTATACTTACTGTTTCCTATTACTCTGTCTCCTTTCCTTTTTTTCCCTCCTTTCCTGTCTTCAGTTTAATAAAGTTTTTTTTAATTCTCTTTTTATCCCTCTGCTAGCTTAAGAGCTATAGGCTGTATTTCTAAACTTCCAATACACATATTTATATATTTTTCCAAGAAACTCTAAACTTACTTGCTATCTCTCTCCTGAGAAGGGAAGGGAGAACAATTAACTACTGAGCTCTTCCCTGCCCATTGTCCTTCGTACTTTGTTTATAAGTTTAGTTCAAGCTTCCTCTTAAACACACAAAAAATTACTTTTTTCCAGTCGGTAATTAAATCATCAGCATATTGACCTATTTCTTGCCACTTTTTAATCTTGCATCTTTTCCTTGAGTTTCTCTTTTCTTCTGGCTGAAGGAATTATTTCCAGGGAAAGTCTCTTCATTTTTTTATGTCTCAAAACAGTTTTAGTTTGTCTTTGTGGATAGTTTTTCTGGGTATAGAATTTTAGGTTAAGAGTGTTCTTGCCTGGTTGCTTTCTTGCCTACTTTCAACATCTTAAAAGATATTGTCTTATTGTCCCAGGACCAAGAAGCATGCTCTCAGCCTGGTTGTCATTACTTCATAGATAATCTGTCTTTATCCTCAGGCAGGTTTAAATTTTTCTCTTTACCTTTGATGTTCTAATGTTTCACTTCAATGTGTCTGGAAGTATTGTTTTAAAATTGTGCTCAACACCATAGGGTGTACTTTCTTCAATTCTGAAACACTTCCAGCCATTATCTCTCTGGATATTTATTCCCCACTGGCTCACTGGCTCTCTATTCTTCCCTCTGGAATTCCTTTAAGATAAATGCTGAAATCCCTCAGTCTGTTCTCCACATATCTTATCTGCTTTCTCATATACTTTACCACTTTATCTGTGCTGTGTTCTGGGTGAATTCCTCAAGATTATCTTCCAATTAACAGATTTGCTCTTTGACTCTGAACAGATTATATTAGACTAGATTTTATCTCAGGTATTGAATTTAATTTCAACTATTTTTTTATTTCTAATAATTTCAATTGTTTTCTTTTTTATACCCATGTATACCCATTCTTAACTCATTTCCATTTACTTAATGAATCATAATTTATTTCCCTTTTATAGATGCTATTCATTCTTTATGTTTTTAGAATCCTAAATATAGTTAAGTCATTTCAAAACTATAACATTATTGGCATTTCATCAGCAATAAATCTATCTCCTATTTGTTGATGTTTTTGGCTAGCTTTCTTAATGTTAATTTTCCCCAGGGCTTTTGGAATTTTTCTCTATCTTCAGTGCAAAGCACCCTGGTTTAGCTCCCATCAGGGCTGTTGGTTCGCACAGCTGTGGGGGCACCGTTCCTGCTATGCAACCTATTGGCCTATATAATCAGCTGTGATAATCACCTGACTCCCCACAGCAGCCTCTTACTCCTCTTCCTGCTTCTGGCCTTGCCTTCCCTCCAAGCCATTCTCCTTACCATAGCCAGTGATCACTCTACAATGCAAATCTGATCATGACACTCCCTTTTCAGGAGCTCTCCTATTGCTAACAGGATAAAATCCAAGAGTCTAGACACAGCTCATACGTGATTTAGCTTTTACTTACCTCTCCGGCACTTGCACGTGCTCACACATATACACATTCAGACACTCACTCCACATTCAAGCTCTTTTGGACTTCTCTCAATTCCCTGTACCATCAATACTTGAATCATCCTCACTAGACTATAATAATCCACGTCCATAAGAAGGAGATGAGTAAGAATGAGAGTATCTGATGTGTACTGAACACTCTCTATATCCAGGCAGTAAGATAAGAGCTTATTCCTCACATCATTTCTACCCCTAGAGAAAGTCAGGTACATACGAAGCCTTAGTTAAACAATGAATAAATGAATTTCCTATTAACCATTTTTGCATTCCTAAAGAAACTCTTTCTTGGGTATAATGAATTATTCTGTTAATAGACTGGATTTGAATTGCTGGAATTGGTACTTTGTTTATAATCTTTACTTCTTGATTCATAAGGAATATTGGTACCAGTTACTTCTTTTTTTTTCTTTCTTTCTTTTTGAATTTTATTGGTCAGCTATTTTTCATGACTCTTTTAACCACTGTTAAATTAATTGAGCAGCTTTCCATATTTTTGTTTTCTCTGGAACTTAAATAGCACGAAACCTGTTCCTTAGAAGTTTAAAATAACCACCTGCAAACCAAGATATAGACTTTTAGACAGAGAATTCTTTGAGAACTTCTTCAGTTCATTCCACAGTTATTGATCTGGTCAGGTTTTTTAACTTGTCTTAAATTTGGTAATGCATACTTTCCTAGAAAGCCATCTGTTTCAAATAAACTTTCCAATATGATAGAATGGGTTGAATATAGTATCTATTAACATCTATTAGCAATTGTTTTCATCTTCTTCACATCTGTAGTTCTATCTTTTTTAATAACAAATATTATGTATTTTTATTTTCTCTTTTTATCTGTATTTGACCAGCTAGATAGTTACCTACTTTGTTGTCTTGTTCCCCTAAAAGAATTATATCTTTTTTTGATTATAAATAAATCCATAGCCTAGATTTATTCATCAAGTCTCATGTTCTTTTTATTTCTAATTTATTTGTTTTTACTTTAATCTTTGTTAATTCCTTTCTCTTGTTTTCTTCAGGTAATAATATTGATGATAATAGCAGCTATCATTGCTGAACAGCTACAACACACCAGGCTCTGTCACATGATAAGCATTCAGTAATTATAAGGTGGGCTTTACCATCACCATTTCACAGATGAAGAAACTGAGGCACAGACAGGTTACTAACAACAACAGTAACAACTTGCAAATATTATTCTTTCTTACTTAATAAGAAACTATTTAAGGCAATTAGCTTTCTCCTAAGTACAGCTTTGGACACAACCCATAAGTTTTTATATGTAATATTATTAATGTTAGTATTTTATAAGTATTCAAAAACTTTAACTTTGGTTTCCTCTTTGGCCCAATAGTATTTAGGAAAGTGTTGGGATTGTTTATTTCTAAGTGGCTAAGTGGGTTTTTTAAACATCACTTTGTTATTAATTTATAGTTTTATTGTCAAATTGCAAGCAAATATATCCAGCAAAGTATCTGCTTTTTTACATTTATTTAGATTTCTTTTATGGTGTCAAAGGCTGGTTCCTAAATCTACCTGCTATCGAGAATTATCTGCAAGATTTTTAAAAATAGAAATTTAGACTAACAGTTCAATTACTTAAAAAGGGAGCTAAGCTTATGAACAGACAGTTCATAGAAAATAATTACATGTGGTCCTTAAATATATGAAAAAATACCCAACATCATTCAATAAAATGATTGTAAATTTAAACTATACTAAAACACCATTTTCACCTAACAGAATGGCAAAAATCCAAATATTTGAATAAACATTCTGTTGGAGAGGCTTTGGAAAAATGAACACTCTGATACATTACTGATGAAAGTTCAAATTTATACAGCTGCTACAGAACACAGCTTGGCAATATCTATTGAAATACAAATGTTTTTATGTTTTGACCTAGCTATCTCACTTCTGAGAAATTATTTTAATCTATACAAAATGACATTTGCACAAGATTTTTCATTATAGCATTCTTTGTGATACCAAAATAACAATGGCATTAGGGGATCTGTTAAATAAGTTATTTCACATACATGTAATGGAATATATGCAGCAGCAAAAGGAATTAAGCTCTTTATATACTAATATGAACAGAACTCTAGATACATTAAGAGAAGCACATTATAAAACAATATGTTCACTAGAATGCTATAGAAATAAGGAGGAAATGGAAATACATTTTATTATTTATGTCTTTTTATATCTTACATATTTATATTCAAATATGTAAATGTATGTTTAAATTTTTATTGTTTTTTAAATGGTTGGCATCTCAAAGCCTGAGTGTTTTTTGGTTTTTCACTTTGCTTTGCTTTAAAGTTTTAAGATGATTCTGTTGTAGCAGATCCACAGAAAAACACTGATCTACCTTATAATCAATATGTGTAAATATTCCATAGGCACTTGAAAAGAAGCAGAAATCTCTGTTAGAGGGTCAAAGTTTGAGAGCTACATATAGATACAGATACAGACAAAAATAGAAAATTGACATAAAAATATTGAGATTATCAATATCATCTCATTTTCTATCCTCTTTGATCTGTCAAGTGATGTTAAAATCCACTATATTGTATTCTATAAATTCCTCCATATTTTAATCACATATGTGTATACTATAATATATACTATTAAGAATAAAAGGGTTTACAAGATATCTTCATTGCAGATTTTATCTTTCATGAATAGACAATTAGCTTTCTTTATCAAACTGCTTTTTTACCTTGAATTCTACTTTTCTGTACTAATATAGCAACTGTGATTTCTTTTTGTATTTTATTGTTATAACTTTTTCTCAATGCTTTTCTTTTTAAATATACTGAGTTACCATCTTTAATAAAATATAGATCCACTAATTGGTTGGTTGATTTGTGGGGGTTTTTTGGAGGGATGACTCAAACTGAGAATCTTTGCTATTTAAAAGTGGAATTTAACTCATTTATATTTACTGTATATCATGTGTGTCTTTATCTTACATGCTTATATTTAAACATATATTATAATTATACATTATACATATATATAATAGAGGTACTCAGACTTACTTCTAATATACTTACTTATTTATAACTCCTTTATTTTCTATTTTTTGTATATGTGTATGTTCTCTCTGTCTTCCTTTACTATTTGGAACATTTCATTCTACCAGTAATTTTATATCCACAGAACATTATATTATCATCAGAATAAGTCCAGCTATTAGGTTCCTTTCATTGATCTTTTTTCTGATACTTTGAACTTTAAACTGAAGTCTTTAATCAGCTTAAGAACATCAATTATCCACATGTTTAATTCCTGCTTACTATTCTCCAAATTCATTATAATTTTGCTCATCATTTTAGAGATGTTGTGTTTTCCTTTGAATTACATGAGAGCTTCTTCATCTTGTTTTCAATATTACTAATTGGGTTTTCCATGAAGTACATTTTGCTCTTCACTGCTTCTAATACCATTTTTTAAAAATTGGCCATTTTTCATTGTCTTATAGGAGTTCCTTAACTAGCAACTTTTTCATCTCATTCTATGGCCTTATTTTATCTTCTTTCTTTCATACAGTTAAGTATTTTTAGAAGCTTGCTGAAAATACAAATTTAATAGCTATCTAAATTTTATTTGTAAATCATTTTCAAAATTCAGTTATTTCTGTATCTTCTAAATGCCAGGTTATACTTTTTTAAGATATAGAATCTCTTCTTTCACCAACCTGTCAGGTTTTTCTTCTTCTCTGTTATGTCCAAATGTCAAAAAGAAGAAATGTACTCAACTTTGTTATTTGTTTCCAAATTGTGGATAGATTCTTCTTGGCTATTCTCAAAGCACACACAGCAGCTGTTAGAATATTCTTCTCAGAGTTTAGGCTGGAGAGCTGGCTGTTATAAGACATTAATTAAATAATCCAGAAACCTACAGGGAATGAGGAAGTAGCTGGGACAGAAGTCACCGCCAGCAGGGGAATTTCACCTCTGCATAATTTCTTCTTTGTGTCTGATAAAGCTGCTAGGCCATGGGGTCAATTCTTTTATGTCTGGTTTTCAAGTTGGCCAGGCCATCCCTCCAAGTACATGAAGTAGATGTCCAACTTCCTAGCTGGTATATGGCTTCTCTCCGCCATCCCACTCACTGACTTCCCATCTGGAAGAGCCACATTTGAGCTTGACCTTGGGAACCCTAAGGTACTAATTTCAAAGGCTGCCGAACACACAACAAAATGGTTCCATACAGAAAGATTCTTGATTGTTCCAGGGCTAAACCTCACTTCTAAAGAGCACAGAATCTCCCACTTCATACATTTCTTTCTAAGGAAGGGGAACTGCACTTCAACTCTCAACATCACCTATATTATAATGTCCTATCTGCCCCACGGATTACCACACACACAAAAAAAAATCGCCAAAGTGTGAATTCCCAGCATCCTTCTCTAGTTTTCGGTCCTGATGGCAGCATTACAGATAGGATATAGAATTAGAGAAAGTGTGTTAGAGCCTTGTACTCGGTCATCATCTAACTCAGAAATCCTACCCAGTCTGGGTCTGAGTTTTATTAAGAAAGCAAGTAATTTTCTTTACAGAGATTCACCTAGCTTAAAATCCTATTTGGAACTGGGGATCCAGGTATTATCTCCTCAAAAAATTGGCCCCAGTGATTTAACTGACTCTTCCTTGCCTTGCAAACAGGATTTCTAGCCAGTGAACCTCAGTAAAGAAAACTGCTTCCTTTCTTAATAAAAAGCAAATGAAGATTAGATGGGTGCTGACAACTTCCTGGTGCCCTCCCCCCAAACCCCTACCAAACTTCTCCCATAGCTTCTACGTGTCCCTGTTCCCTCCCATATTCATTTCAAAATTGGGACAGAAAAAAAAAATGTTACTGCTTTTTTCCAAATACCTTCAAGGACTTCCAATTAGACTGAACAAATACGGACTGGGAGCCTTGGCAGGTTCACAGCACTCTAAGCACCAGCACTTGGCCTTCACACTCAGTCTTCCTGGCTTCTTTACCAGCCCACCAGGGACAGAAATAAATGAGACACAGACTCTCTGTGTTCCCATAGCGTCCTGTGCATACCGCTAAAATGGTACCTGTGACACACATTAAAATCTTCTGTTTGTCTCTCCCTCTAGACCATCAATCTTTAGAGAACAGGGACCATGACTCAGTCATCATTGCATGCCCAGCACCTATCATGCACACCTCCTGGTACAAAGGAGGTTTTACACAGCATGTGTTAGTCAAAAACAGAAACCAGTTCCACTTCCTGCCCTTGAGGAGGTCATAATCCAGAGAGAGGCACCCCGGCTTAGCTGTAAATCAATGCTCCTGTTACGACAATCACTCCATCCCGGGGAACCCAGCACACAGATGCTTTGGGATCTGTGTTCCCTGGCTGGGTGCACACCAAAGGCAGCGTTCTGGCAAACCCACTCACAGGACGATCTGGAGTTGTCTCAGCAGAATGAGCCATCTCCACTTTCTTCTCGTCGTCTTCCTCAGAGCTACAGTCCCCAAGAGGCAGGTCAGGGGATGGTCTAGGTGACCTTGAGACCAGATACCACTCTGACTTCAGCAACCAGCCAGTTGGCATAAACACCTGGGCTCCCTGCCTGGCAACCTGGACGTGGCCCCAACCTGTTCTGTTCCCCCCAGCACACCCAGACCAGACTGGTCGGACTGGTATTTCTGGGTCCTGGCCACTAGAGGCGTGGCCTCCAATGGTGCAGGAGCCCCACCTGAGAATGACCCGAAGGTACTCAATGCCTTCTGCCTCCTCACACTTGATGGACAGAAGTAAGTTCCCCAGACTGCTGCCAGTACAGTAGAAGTTTAGATGATCCTAGAAACAGAAATTAGGTGTTAGTGGGGAGGAGGGGAAATCCAGACATGGTCCCCCAAACCTCCCCCTTCGCCAGGAGAGAGACCCCCACGCTACTGCTGTGGCCGCCACTGACGGCAAAGGGAGGAAAGAGAGGGGGAGAGGAGGGGAGGCAGAGGACGACAGCGATAGGTTCCACCTGCCCAGTCCTCAGGACACGCCAGGCGCTTAACACCCATTCTCTCCTTTTATCCTGACTACTTTATGGGAGCGAGAACATTCCATTTCACAGACCTGTAAACCAGTGTTCAGGGACGTTAAGTAACGGTCCAGAGTCACACAACGAGTAAGTGCCCGATCCAGGATTCATACCCACATCTGTCCTGACTGAAGCTCAGATTTTTCGCCAGACACTAAGTCTTCACTTCCTCGCTCGCCAATTCAGGCTCCGTGTGGGAATAAAGCTGGGAGGAACCCTGGCACCCCTGCCCAAGGGGAGCTGGGAAGCGCTCTGGAGGGTGGGTGGCCCCCAGGCTCAGGGAGCCCACCCCAGACCTGCCCTGTCAGGGTGGGGAGCTGGAATCTGCATTTTAACAAGTTCGGGGGTGGGGGATGATCTGCTGTGGCTCCCCTCTTTGAGACTCTGTAAAGCTGCCTTAAGCTGGAGATTTCCGGAGTCTGCTTTTGGGACTTCCAGAACCTGGCAAGGCTGAAGGGCAGAATATATTTAAAGAAATATGACTTTGTCACTTTTCAGCAGCTCACAGCACATCGTCCACTACAAGGACCTGGGGGACCTGCTTAAATTAAGTGAGTACAGGAGAGATTTGCACTATTTAGAAGGAAATGGAGACTTCCGAGGTGTGAGAACACATTTTCTCCTTCCTCCCTCTTTCACGCCAAGACGCTACCCATTCCATCCCCTCCTCAAACAGTTGCTGGGATGAGCCTTCCTGACTTCTGCACCCTCCCTGTTCCCTGCCCAGCAGAGCCACTCAGCCCTCTCCACGGAGGACAGAGGCAGACAACAAGGAAGGGGGCAGTGGAGAGGGTTCCCAGTGCTTTCCTCACCATTAGCTACCGTCGCCCAGGGCCCCAGGGCCTCACCTTCCCTAGGAAGTGCCTACGGTAGGCCCTGGCTTCTCCCTTGCACTCAAGCTTGTAACCGAACGTGCTGGGGCTGAGGCTGTCCTCTTCCTCCTCCTCACAGACGCTGCTGCCCAGGGAGGTTGGTGTGCCCACGTTCTCCGGGTCCTCGATCCAATAGCCCCCAAACTGGGGCAGGACGACCAGTGGGTATGGGCCCCCCTTCTCCACCACCTGGAGGTAGAGAGCAGGTCTCACACTGCAGCCTGCCCTGAGTCTGCAGGGGGAGGGGCATGATGCCAGTGGTGGCGTCTCACCACCACCTCTGAACAGCTCCAAGGGAGGGACCCCATATATGAGGCCAAAGGCAGTAACATGAACCCCTTCTCTAAGCCCCACGATATCTCCAGCTTCATCAACCCTGTAGCACCAGAGTTGCCAGGCTTGGATGGGCACCCCCAATGTAAACATGGAGAAACTGAGGTCACCAAGGGAGAGACGGGAGAGCTGGGCCCTCAAGTCCCAGGCCCCAGGTTCAGTCCCACGCAGGGCAGGGCAGGTACCATCATCATCGTCACCAGAAGCTCCCCCAGCCCTGCCCAAGAGACAGGATCAGAGCAGGCCCCAGAGTGGCCAGGGGCCCCTACCTCGTCAATGCTGGGGTACGGGATATAGTCATCCTGCAAGACAAACCAGACAATGCCCCATCAGTGCCCCTAAAATGTGCAACTGTTTCCATTCCCTTCCCAGATCTGGGAGGGGTGAGCTGGGGGCCTGGCAGGCTGTACCAGAGCTCCGGGAGCGCAGGCAGGAAGAACACAAGACAGGAGGACAGCAGAGAGTCGGCTCTGGGACCTGGCTGCTCGAATTCTTCCCCAAAATGACATAACCCGCATGCAGACCTGGCTGGCTGAAGACACAGTACACAAAGGCGCTGACTTCACAGCCCAGGTAAGCTATCTTCTCATGAGGATGCCACAGCCGGAAGACGACGACCCCACCCAGTCCCCCACCACGCAAGGCGGCTGACCTCCAAGTGAGGAGCTGTACCCCTGGGCCTTAGAAATGGAACCTGAAGCTGAGAACTAATGACCACTGGAGCCCAGAGCTCAGAGCCTGGCCCCTAAAACATTGTATGTGGCTCATTTACGGGGATGCAGAGGATCCAGGCTGAGGCGCCAGCCCGAGGTCTGGCCCGAGGCCCCCACCCTAGCCTGCTCTGAAGTTGCCCTAAAGGCAGAAAACCAGGGGCCCCCCTTTGATACCCACTGTATATAAGTCAACATGGGAACAGCCACTTAAGGGGCTCTCAGTGAAATCCACGTTAGAGGGCGTAAGGCGGCAGACCCCAGCACGCCAGCTGCTCCCCGCCCTCCTCTCAGGGCTCCCTGGCTACCGCCCCCTCTGCACAGCCCACCTTGTTCTTCTGGGGTCCCGGCTTTTGCTCTTCAAGCTTGATTCCCTGTGGAAACAAGAAAGAGGATCTATGGAAAAGCAAAGTCACCGAAAAGGGGCCAAACAGAGGAATCTCTTGAGAACACCTGCCTTGCTGGGGCTGGTAATCAGAGTGGCAGTTGAGGGGTGCGGGGCCCTGACACGTCACACACCGTGTCACGCTTGGTCCTCCCAGCAGCCCCAGGCAAGGCAGGAGGGAGGGGTGTGAAGAGCATGAACCGGAACCCGATCACTGACCTTCGAGTCCCAACACTGCCACTTACGACCATATAACCTTGGCAAGTCACAAAAACCTCTCAGTGGCTCAGTGTTCCCATCCGTCAAATGGGAACAATAATGGCACCTACTATTGTGGTGAGGGTTAAATGTCGATAATGTGTTGAGCTCTTGGAAGAGTGATTGGTATATAGTAAAAGCGATGGGTTATTCTCATCACCAGGCAGGCAGTATTGTCCTGGGCTAAAGTGTCTCCGCCAGACTCTCAGAAGCAGTAGGTAGGCAAGGGGTGAGAACCCGGGTCTTTGAGCGTCCCAGCCAGCACCCTGGCCCTCACGCCACACCAGCTCCGTCCCGCCCTAGTGGAAGGGTCTCGTTTGGCCGCTGTCTTGCTACAGGTGACCCTCCACAAAGTTGGGCCTCTGGCAGCCTCCATACCTTCATCTGGGAAATAAGGATTCTGGTGCCCACCTGCCACCTCAGAGATGTATTACTTCAGGGATCAGACACCATGACGGGGCTGCATTAAAAGGGTTCACCTATAGGTTTCTGGAAAATGATTTTCTGGAGAACACAGTGCCTCATCCAGTGGTCCTATAGTCAAGTTCTGACTTTAACAGAGTTTTTTTTGAGAGGGGAGCACATGGTGTTCTCAAGACTGTCCGAATAAACCAGAGAGAGGTATGACGTGGTGGGACAACAGGAGAAATGGGTCCCCCCGGAGAGAAGAGCCCAGAAGCAGCCGCTGCCTGATCATGATATGGCCCTGCGGGTCCCTAACCTTCCCTGGCACCGTCTCCTCCTTTGAAGCCCTCAGCATCTTTTCACAAGTGAGGAAAGAGGCCCAGGGAGAAGGCTGCTGGCCTAATGTCACCCAGCTAGTGAAGAGCAGGACCGGATCTGAAGCTGGGCCATCTGTCCGCCCTGTGCGTGATCCTACCTCACGGCCCTTGCAGCCCAGGGCTCCTGCTCACAGCTTCTCTAGACTTCTCGGGGCCGAGTCACCCCGCAGCATTGTGCAGAAGGGTGTGGGAGGGCCCCTCCCACCAGACAAGTGCTCCTCTCCCCACAGAGGGAGAAAACCGCTTGGGTGGCCCTGCAGACGACCCGTCCAGGTAGGCAAACTGGGCGGATAGGAGTAGGGGTGATGTCAGAAGCTCGTTTCGTTTGCCCTGCATTAGTCATCCCTGCCTGGGAACAGCCCCTGGGCAGGAGAGCGAACCTCCTCTCCTGCCCTCCCCCACGACAGAGCCACCAGCCGACACTGGGCCCTCTCCCCTCGGTGTGTCGTCCTTCACAATCGGTATTATCATGGTCCCCCCTTTCCCCTCCCATGAAGAAACTGAGGATCAGAAAGGTGGAGTGATTTGACCAAGGACACTTCGTGTCATTTCCCCACGAATCACAGTGCCCCGAGCCCCTGATGGCTCTGAACTCAGTCTCCGCGACTCAGCAGGAAGACAGATGGCACCCACACTCAAGGGAAGAATCTGGTCGCACCACGCCACCGGTTGCATCCGCAGGTTCCCCATATGTGAGTGTCGCACATACAGAGGAGCTGGAAAATGTGGGCCCCCGGGGGCTGGGGCCCAGCGGGCACGTGGCAGGCACTCACACACTGGCAAGTCTAAGTTCAGCCCCCGGCCGTCTCAACTGAGATGTCACCGGCAAGCCGCCCTTAGGTGTCAAGTGCTGCAAAGATACACAGGGAGCACAAAAACCAGACCCCTGCCCAGGGTCTCTATCTAGTGAAGAAGTCAAGCGCAGCAGCCTAAAAAACAGCAGAATGATACGAGGCCAGTCAAAGGGGGCCGAGTCATGTGTTCAAACAGACTAGCCCTTTGTGGGGTAGGCAGGGGACCCCAGCTAAGGGTGAAGGATGGGTGGGGTGTGGGAACAACCAGAGAGGAGGGGGTGAGGACTGGGTGAGTTGCAAGTCCCCTGCCAGCTTCCTAGAGTGCCAGGAATCCATATACTTGAGGGGAAAAACCTCAGCTTTGTTCCAAGCAATGCCACCCCTGTTCATGCACCCGGATCGTAAGCTCCCTAAATGCATATAAAATTAGTTTTTAGTCCACACACTGCTGGGCAGAGATGAGGAGCTTAATAACTTGCTGTGTTAATGACACAACCACTAAAAATATCTTTGCCTCAAACTGCCCCTCCCCTCCCCATCCTTAGGGACACGTGGCTTTCCCATGAGGACGTCAGCGCCTCCACCTGCACCTCAGGCAGCAGTTGGCCCCCCATCTGCTCTCCTCCTAGAGCTTCCAGAACACTGCCACAGAACCTTCCTTGAGGCAATAGCACCCACTTAGGGTAAAAAAGCATCATAATATAATGGCCAAGTCTTCTGGCTCAGAAGCTACTTACTAGCCATGAGTCCTTGAGTGCTTTATGTAACACCTCTGTGCCTCAGTTTCCTCACTTTTCACATATTCTGTGAAATGGAGGTAATTATAATAACAATACATCTACTTGCTGCAGGCCTTGTCAGGAAGGACTAGGTAACACCTGCCCATCTCCAAGCCAGAAGAAGTGCTGAAAATATATGTGCTATGATCACCATCTTCATCCCACTCTTTCCACCTGTATCAATGAAGCCTTCTGGACCCCTCTTTATATTCCACAGGGCAGCAGATCTCACCTGTGAGCCCTGACCCCCTGGGGACGAGTAATTATAAAGGCCCCCAAATCAACACTGAACACTGATTTTTACACAGGACCTACCAAGTATTTACATATATTACCTCATTTCATCCCAACAACCATGGAACTGGGTATTTTTATTTCTGTTTATTTATGGAAGCTGTGCTACTGTGATTTATAATAAGAAATACATATTTTGGTCTTCATCTGTTCCTGGCACAGAACTCCTAAAACCCTTGGAATTTCCAAAGTGGTAAGAGAAATGGGAGCATTTAGAAGCATCTTTTGTTATAGTATTTGATCTTCTATCTTCGGTACCTGAAACAGCTCCATAGACATAAAGGTGAAAGGAATGGTGGTCATAAATGTATGTTAATGAAATCCCATACACAAAAGTAAACTCAAAATGGATCAAAGACCTGAATGTAAGTCATGAAACCATAAAACTCTTAGAAGAAAACATAGGCAAAAATCTCCTGAGTATAAGCATGAGCAACTTCTTCTTGAATGCATCTCCTTGAGCAAGGGAAACAAAAGCAAAAATGAATACATGGGACTACATCAAACTAAAAAGTTTCTGTACGACAAAGGACACCATCAACAGAACAAAAGACATCCTACAGTATGGGAGAATATATTTGTAAATGACATATCCGATAAGGGGTTAACATCCAAAATATGTAAAGAACTTACAGGCCTCAACACCCAAAAAACAAATAACCCGATTAAAAAATGAGCATAGGATATGAAGAGACAGTTCTCCAAAGAAGAAATCCAGATGGCCAACAGACACATGAAAAGATGCTCCACATCACTAATCATCAG
Source organism: Phataginus tricuspis (assembly GCA_029783875.1). NCBI lineage: Eukaryota > Metazoa > Chordata > Mammalia > Pholidota > Manidae > Phataginus > Phataginus tricuspis. The sequence continues at coordinate 6,299,947 of JAQQAC010004778.1, read as the reverse complement.
GGGAATGCAAATTAAAACCACAATGAGATATCACCTCACACCAGTAAGGATGGCCACCATCCAAAAAACTAAGAACAACAAATGCTGGCAAGGATGTGGGGAAAGGGGAACCCTCCTACACTGCTGGTGGGAATGTAAGCTAGTTCAACCATTGTGGAAAGCAATATGGAGGTTTCTCAAAAAACTAAAAATAGAAATACCATTTGACCTGGGAATCCCACTCCTTGGAATTTACCCAAAGAATACAACTTCTCAGATTCAAAAAGACATATGCACCCCTATGTTTATCACAGCACTTTTTACAATAGCCAAGATATGGAAGCAAGCTAAGTGTCCATCAGTAGATGAATGGATAAAGAAGAGGTGGTACATATACACAATGGAATACTATTCAGCCATAAGAAAGAAACAAATTCTACCATTTGCAACAACATGGATAGAGCTGGAGGATATTATGCTCAGTGAAATAAGCCAGGCAGAGAAAGACAAGTGCCAAATGATTTCCCTCATTTGTGGAGTATAACAACAAAGCAAAACTGGAGGAACAAAATAGCAGCAGACTCAGAGACTCCAAGAAGGAACTAGTGGTTACCAAAGGGGAGGGGTGTGGGAGGGCGGGTGGAGAGGGAGGGAGAAGGGGACCGAGGGGTATTATGTTTAGTACACATGGTGTGGGGGGTCACGGGGAAAACAGTGTAGCACAGAGAAGGCAAACAGTGAATCTGTGGCATCTTACTACACTGAAGGACAGTGACTGCCTTGGGGTATGGGTGGGGACTTGATAATATGGGTGAATGTAGTAACTACATTGTTTTTTCATGTGAAACCTTCATAAGAGTGTATATCAATAATACCTTAATAAAAAAAATTTTTTTAATGTATGTTAATGATTTATGGTAATGAGGTGACTTTTGGGCCACCCTGGGCTGGTTGCCAGGGGAACCAACAACATTAGAAGGGTGGAACTTTCAGTGTCCTCCCCTCAACAAAACTCCATGGAGGTTGAATCAATCATTGGTGGCCAATGGTTTAATCAGTCCTACCTATGTAATGAAGCCGGCATAAAAATCCAAAGGACTGGGTTTGGAGGGCTTCCAGGTCAGGGCACACGGGTAGATGCTGGGAGGGTGGTGTGTTCAGAGGGCACGGAAGCTCTGTGCCCTTTCCCCCATACACTGCCCTCTGCATCTTTCCCCTCTGGCTGTTCCTGAGTTGTATCCTTCTATAATCAATCGGTAATCTAGTAAGTAAACGGCTTTCCTGAGTTCTGTGAGGCGCTCTAGCAAATTAATTGAACCTGGAGGTGCGAACCTCCAATTTAAGCTGGTTGGTCGGAAGCCCAGGTGACAACTGACTTTCGATCGGATCTGAAGGTGGACAGTCTCGGGGGCAGAGACCTTATTCTCCAGGGAGATAGTGTCAGAATTGAGCTGAATCATAGGATAGCTGGTTCGTGTCACAGGACAGTCTGGTGGGGAAACAACCAACCACACATTCGGTGTCGTGTCAGAGTGAGGTGAGAACAGGGCTGTGAGTAGACAGAAAACAGGAGCTTTGAAAAGCAAAGGAACTTGGACTGTAAGTGTTAGATGCAGGATTTGAACTCAGGTCTGTCTCTCACCAGCCGCTCTGCCTCCTGGACACAGGATGACTCCCTGAAGAAGGGGCTTTCCTTTCAAACCATTTCAGGAAAAACAGACCCTTTCAAACCTTCCCCGCATCTGGTCTGCTCACCCAGCCGGAGGTCCTGTTTTTTATCTACTCCCTGTTCCTCAGGCAGGAGGAGTCTGTCCTCCCAGAATCCTCTGTGCTGCTCGACCTGTTACTGGCCCCAGGCTGCCCAGGCCAGCGAGGTCTGAGTTCTCTCTCTGCCCCCGCTAAGGCTCCCAAATTCTGCCCTTGGGTTCTACCTGGTGGTGCATCCCCCAAGATCATCTCAGCACCCCTCACCCGGGGCTCGGCTTCCCCTCTTTGGGGACGCTCACCTGCATTTTCTCCAGCATCTCGAAGAACTCCGCCGACTGAAAGACACAAAGAGGACGGGGGAGAGAAAGAGGGATCAGCCGGAGGTCTGCTCACCCACTGTCTGAGGCTCAGCCCAGGGCTTCCCCAGGGAGAATGTTCATCTGGATCAAGCAAGAAGATAATTTGATTTTGCCTTTGCAGGGCAGGACGGCCAGAACACCCCAAACAACAAAAGAAAAAAATAAAACACTCCCAGGCTGGCAAATGGCCCTCAGAAAAGCAGCCACCTGGTCTCTGTGGCTGTGGGGTCTGCTGGCCCCTGGGAAAATCCAGTTCCCCAAAATGCCTGTTGGCCCCAGAAGTTGACCTGCAGTAGCATTCCCGTTTGGGATGTTTTCAACCCAATGGGGGGCCAAGATGTTCAACACAAGTACTTTTCCAACATCCCTTCGGTCTTCTCATATAAAATCTCACTTAGAAATTCAACATATAAGACCAGTAAAAGCAGAGCTGCTCTGGCCAGGACAGCCCCCGTCCCGTCTCCAAGACACCTCTTTGCCACCCTACAGTGGTGAACAAAGCCTGAAAGTCACTGAACTACAGCCTTCAGGGACCTGGAGAGATTATTTCTAAAATCTCAAACTTCACAAATCTAAACCTTTAACCTACTTTGGCTCTCCACCTTTGTAAATTCCAGGTAAAGACAAAAAGAAGAAAAAGAGGTCAAAGGGAGGTGAGTCTGAAAGTGCTACCCTAATAAAACACATGCTCAGAAGTTTCCCCCACTTCCCATTCCACAAAAACTGCTACACTTTCTTGTTGTAAGGTCACTGCCCACATCTGGGCACTGGCAAGCCATGATTTAATGGGTACCTGGAACAAACAGGCCCCGGATGAACGAGAGAGAAAGAAGGCAATGATAAGGGAGAAAGGTATGTCCTGGTCTCCTCTTGATGCACAGGAAAAGCATCCAGTCTCCCTTCCTCGGCAGGCACCAAGGGGCCAGAACTGCCTGGAGCCCCCGCTGCTCTCAGAATTCCCAGGACAACCGCCATGGGAAGGATCCTTGCGGAGTCAGCTGGGGAGACCCAGCCCTGCTGCAGACTCCAAATGACCTCTCCCAGGCTGAAACTGGCCTGTCAGAGGCAGAGTCTCTGACCTGCCGGCAGTTTAGGTTCCAGGGTCTGGAAATCGCACATGTGAATGTACAAGATTGAGGACAAACAGTGTACTCCCAACAAGCAAACACCACACACAGTTTCCAAACCTATCCTTCCTACTTGCTTGGTGCATTCTTACCAACTCCAAACTCCAGGAGACCAAGATTACTAGACATAAAGAACATACAAATCAGTAAAGCTAGAAAGATGAGCAGAAGGAGGACAAAGGGAAAGAAACCATCAACATTTTCAATATCCGGACCTCTGACCCAGCGATTACTCTTCTAGGAATCTATACTATAAACACTTACAATTAATACAAAGCTAGAGATCATAAAATGTTCATTGCAGTACTTTGTAACAGTTAAAAAATGGAAACATTCCTATGTATAGGAAATTGGTTAGAGTAAGCTACATTCATAGAATAAAATACAAATACTATGAGCTGTGTGTCAATAAATCACAAAACTTAATTTCCAGCAATACACAAACTACCAAAACGGACTCAGGAAGAAACAGAAAATCTAAAAAGACCTATAATAAATAAAGAGATTGAATTAATAATCAAAAAACTATCCACAAAGAAAATCCCAGGTCCAAATAACTTCAGTTGTGAATTCTACCATTCAAAGAAAAATTAATATTAATTCCTCCCAAACTCTTCCAAAAAGAGGGGAGGGAACACTCCCCAGTTTACTCGATGAGGTGAGTATTTCCCAGACACCAAGACCAAAGACATGACAAGAGAAGAAAACTAAAGAACAATACAGCTTGTGAATATAGATAGAAAATTCTCAAGACGCTAGCAAACTGAATCCAGCAACATATAAAGAAGAATTATACATCATAACCAGGTGGGATTTATCCCAGTAATGCAAGGTTGGTTTACTATCCAAATATCAATTAATGTCATACACCACACAAATAAAATTAAAAACAAAAAAACACACTGTCATCTCAATAGACATAGATAAAGCATTTGAATGCAAAAAAAAAAAAAAAAAACACTTAACAAACTAGAAATAGAAGGGAAGTTCCACAACGTGATAAAGGGTATCTACAAAAACCCACAATAAATATCATACTTAATAATGAAAGACCAAATACTTTGCCCATAAGATAAGAAACAGGACAAGGCTATCCACTCATAACTTCTATTTAACATTGTTCTGGATGTCCTAACCAGAGCAATTAGGCAAGAAAACTATATAAAAGGCATCCAAATTGGAAAGGAAGAAGTGAAACTATCTCTGTTCACAGATGACATGATTGCGTATATAGAAAATCCTAAGAAATTCTCTAAAAAGCAATCAGAACTAATATAATCAATGGCTTGAGCAAGCCTGAAGATATAAGACCAATATACAAAAATCAATTGTATTCATATACACTATCAGTAAAAAATCCAAAAATAAAATTAAGAAAACAATTTCAATTACATTAACACCAAAGAGAATAAAATACTTAGGTTTAAGTTTAACAAAAGAAGTACAAAATTCATAATCTGAAAACTAGAAAACACTAAATGAAAGAAATTAAAGAATTCTAAATAAATGGAAATAAATCCCATGATCATGATTGAGAGAGTCTATATAATTAAGATAACTATACTCTCCAAATTGCTCTACCGACTCAATGCAATCTCTATCAAAATCCTGACTGGATTTTTTACAGAAATTGAAAAGCTAATCCTAAAGTTAATATGGAAACTCAAGGGCCAAGAATAGCCAAAACACTCTTGAAAAAGAACAAATTTGGAAGATTCACCCTTCCCAGTTTCAAAACTTAATACAAAGCAATCAAGATAAAACGCTAATACTATGTTTTTGTATTTTACAAAACAAAATCCTGACACAGGTATTTGTGTGGTACTGACAAGGGCAGACATTTAGATCAATAAAACAGAATTTAAAGTCCAAAAATAAAACCATGTATCTATGGCAACTGAATTTCAACAAGGGTGCCAAGACTATTCAAGGGGGTCTTTTGAACAACTTGTACTGAAAAACTGGATAGCTACGTGCAAAAGGGTGAGGATGGACCTTTAGCTCACACCACATACAAAAATTAACTGAAACTACATTAACAACCTAAACATAAGAGCTATTTAGCAATGGATTCTTAGATACGACATCTAAAGCATAAGCGACAAAAGAAAAAATAAATTAGACTTCACCAAATTTGCACTTCAATGGCACTATCAAGAAAGTGAAGACACCCCCACAGAATAGGAGGAAATATCTGCAAATCATAATCTGATAAGGGATTTGTATGTAGATTATATAAAGTATTCTTACAACTCAATAATAAAAAGATAAAGACTCAATTTTAAAATGAACACAGGATCTGAATAGACATTTCTCCAAAGAAAATATACAAATGGACAATAAGCACATACAAAGACACTCAACATCATCAGCCATTGGAAAATGTAAATCAAAACCACAATGAGAGACCACTTTACACCCACTGCTATAGCCAAAAAGACAAAAAAAAAGTAACAAGTGTTAGAATGTGGAGAAAATAGAATCCTCACATACACTGCTGGTGGGAACAGGAAATGGTGCAGCCCCTGTGGAAAACAGTTGGGCAGGTCCTTAAAAAGTTAAACATAGAGTTACCATTTGACCCAGTGATTCCATTCCTAGGTATATACCCCAAGAGAAATGAAAACACATGTCCACACAAAAACTTGTACACCAATATTCATAGCAGTGATATTCATAATGCCCCAAACGCCCATCAACTCATGCAGAAACTAATCATGGCCTAACCGTACAACAGAACAGTATGCAGCCATAAAAAGGGAATGAAGTACTGATTCATGCTACACCACGGAAGAACCTCGAGAACATTATGCTAAGTGAAAGAAGACAGATACAAAAGGCATGTTATTTGATTCCATCTATGTTAAATGTCCAGAACAGGCAAATCTAGAGAGACAGAAAGTACATTTGTAGTTGCTTAGGGCTGAGGGAAATGGGAGATTTGGAGTGTGATAGCTGAAGGGTACAGGGTTTCTTTTTGATGTGATGAAAATGTTCTGAAATTGATTGTGGTGATGACTACACAATGGTTACACAACTCTGTGAAGACACTAAAAACCACTGAATTGTACACTTTAAATGGTGACTTTATGGTACATGAATCATATGTCAATAAAGCTGTTCCCCAAAAAACAAACTATAGCTCTATATTGCTTACATCAGACAATCTCCAAGATAATATAGTAAGTGTGGGGGCAAGGGAGCAAAGCAGAAAAGAACACGTAGAATATGATTCCATTTTCATAAAAACAAAACCTAAAGTTACCTCTATGAATATATATAAATGCAAAGAAGATAATATGGATGAATATATGTCAGTGTCGCAAAGCAATTTACAGTTGACCCTCAAACAATGCAGGGGTTAGGGTCTTCAACACCCAGTGTGGTCGAAAATCAACGTTTAACTCCGGTCTCCTCAAAACCTTAATTACTCTCAGCCTGTCATTTACTGGAAGCCTTACCAACAACATAAACGGTTGATTAACACATATTTTATATGCTGTATGTTATGCCCTGTATTCTTACAATAAAGCAAATGAGAGCAAAGAAAATATGTTTCAAACTGTCACAATTCTCCAAAAATTTTTCCAATATAGTTATGGAAAAAGAATCCGTGTATAAGTGGCCCCAGGCAGTTCAAACCCATGTCGTTCAAGGGTCAACTGTGTATCGAGAAGGGAGAATGAGGGCAGTGAAGGGGTTTCGCTTTATATACAGCCAACTTCATAGGCATGTAAACCTACCTTACTTGCATAATTAAATTTCAAGTACATTAAGTTTTGTAAGGGAAACAGAAAAATGTGCAAAAGACACAAACACAAATTTGGCGTAAGAGAAAGATAAAATGACCACAAAACACAGAACACGCCCAACCTCCCTAGTTATTAAAGAAGTTAAGATAATAGTAAGGTAACACCTTTCATCTATCAGATTGGCCAAGATTAAAAAGAAAACCCAGTATTGGCAAGGATATGGAGTTAAGGAAACAGCAACCATAGGTAAGTGTGTACCTGGTACAACCTTTCTGAAGAACAATTTGGGGCTATGTGCCCAAAGCCTTAAAAATGTTCACGTTTTGGTCCAGTAAACGCACTCTAGGGCATCTACACTAAGACAGTGTCTGGGCAACTACACAAGGGTACATATACAAGGATATTTCTTACAACACTGCTTATAGGCAAAAAAGTGCAAGCCACCAAAGTATTCACCCGTGAGGGAGCCAGTAAATAACACGTGGGAGTATGTCCACACATTAAAATACTATGAGAGATCTGTGTTAATTATGCTAGCATGAAAATTCCCCATGCATTGCTAAGTGAGAAAAACAGGATTTAGAACAAGATGATCCCATTTTTTTCAATTAAATATAGAAAACCTGTTTTTGTGTGTATATACATATATGCATATGTATATATCTCATATTATATATGGGCCTGCATGGGAATACATATGTCACCCATCCAGGAAAAAAAAAAATCTTGAAGGATACATGCCAACATGAGCTATAAGTTAAGGATAATTTTTTTTTCCTTTTCACTTTTCAATTTTTTTTTTTAATTTTCTACAACAATTACAAACTATTTGGCAGTAATTTGTTACCCAGAAATAGAGTTTTTAAGACTTCAACCTATAAATGGAGGCTCTGGCATTCCTCTCTTTGCTTCCTCCAACCCCTGCAGCAGGCCCTTCCCCCACTCCTAACAGGGTGTGTCCAGGGACACAAGCCACAACCTTCAGCACCCACAGAAAGCCCCTGGATTTAGGCCAATTTATTTCCAGGTCTAACTTGGTTCCAGGTACCACAGACTGAGAGGCTCTCCTGCATTGTCCCCCATATCCAGCTCACCCACTGCTGCCCCTGAAAATTGGCAATCCAAAAATACTCAGGTATGTTCTTACATAACGCCTTTGTATTGGTTAACCAGTGAACTCCAACTGATTAAGCACGGACTGGACACTGAAGTACTAGATACAAGGGCCCAATTTCCATGGAACTTGATCTTAATTATGAGACAAAACTATCCAGGGTCATGTTACAGATGACCAGCGTCATGGTGCTTCAGAGGAGGCACAGAACACTTCCAAGTGGAAGATCAACTGTATTAGTTCTCGATTGCTGTGTAACAGATTACTCCAAAACTTAGTGACTCAAAACAATTTCTGTGCTCAGGAATTCACAAGTGGCTGAGTCATGCAGTTCCAGCTCAAGGTTTCTCAGGATATTGCCAGGGGCCGCATCATCTGAAGGCTTGACTGGGGCTGGGGGATCTGCTTCCAAGGTGGTGCACTCACGGGTCTACTGGCAGGAGGCCTCAGTTCCCCATCACATGGACCTCTCCAAAGGCTGCTTCGGTGTCCTCAAAACATGGCAGCTGACTCCCCTCAGACAAGTGACTCAAGAGAGGAAGCACAGAGAAAACTATAGTACCTTTTAGGACCTAGTCTTGGAAATCATACACCATCATTTTCCCCTTTATCCTATTCCTTAGAAGCAAGTGTCCATGAATAGCTCACACTCAAGAGGAAGGGAATTAGGTTCCACCTCTTGAAGAGAGAAGTTTCAAAGAATCTGTGGATATATTTTTAGACCACCACATGAAGGAAGGCTTCTTGCAAGATGTGGAATCCCAGCCAGACCTTAAAGGATAAACAGAAACCACCTGACAAAGAGGGATGCCGAAGGCATCAGAGGGAGTGGTAACTGTGCGGACGAGGGCAGATGGGCGTTAAGAGATATGTACTCAGTGAGCGGTGAGTGGATCAACCTGGCAGACTGGGGAGTCTGAGTCAACATCCTGAAGATCAGACTGGAAAGGAGGGCCAGGATCTAGGCCTGAGAGGCTCCAAAGGCAGGAATTCTGACTTAATCTGGCAGACCCTGGAGAGTGACTGAGATTTGGGTAGAGTAGAAAGATACAGGAGGCAGCAGAGCCCAGTGGTCAAAGCCAGCTCTGGGAGGTGGCCAGCGGAACCAACCCCTGCCTTTCAGGGCCCATGTGAGAATGCCCTGAGAACTCAGACAAGGGCCGCCCAGCCAGGGCCTGGTCCATGCCGAACACTCAGCAAACAGCAACAACCAGAAGGGACTGTTAGAAGCTCGCTCTGGAAACAAGCCTTGTCCCACTGGGAGATTGTCTAGTAGCTTTAGGAGAGTGAGCTTTTCCTGATGTAGAACACTTGTTAGCTTTTCCGGACTTTATTGGTCTCTCCAGAGGCGGTGCGTTTACTTTTAAGAATGGGTCTGGGTTTCTTGAATAAAAATGCTCCCTGGCTGGCACAGGTGGTTGAGAGGAAAGCACTGCGATCCAGCCTCAGTGCTGAGTGCTGCCCTGGCGCACGATTCCTGCACAGACAGTGTCCAGGAGCAGAAAGCAGCCCCTGGCAATCTGGCCTCAGCTGGGCTGGCCCCACTTTTCAGTGACTCGTTTAACTTTCCAGTGGGACAGTCCAAGCCTTGGCACCCAGAAGCAGGGTGACTCAGGGCAGCCTGGAACAGCGAGCTCCAGCCACTCAGACCTACCCTCGTCCACACCCCCAGGATTGCTCCATACATCCAAGGGTGCACAGCAGGCAGGCGCTCGGTAGGTGCTCACTGACTCACTGGCACTGTCCTGAAGCCCTTTATGGCAGAATGAAGTCCTGCCCGGGGCATCCTGAGGAAGGGGATCTTCCTCCATCAGAAAGCCATGCACTTTTCACAGAGAAATGTAACTGGGCCCCCTCATCAATAGCGTCCACTCAGCTATCTCATTTATTATTAGCAACAGCCATTGCCACCCAAATCAGAGCAGTGGCCAGCGTGTCCCCTTGGGCTCTAATAGCCAGTCGAGTAGGCCATGAAATAGTCGCTTAGAGCCAGCGCTCAGCCAAGGAAATCACAGGCTGGGCCCCAGGGATCAGTTCGAGTTCAGTCCCTGTCCTCCCCACCTCCCAATATAGAAACCACCTGGCCTTCCTTGAGAAGGACAAAGCCAGTCCCAAGGTGGGTGGGGAGAATGCCGGGGGAGGCCCGAGGCAGCAGGAGCTGCAAGGCCGGTCTTGAGAAACCTTCCCCACGCCCGTACTTGTTCACTCCATGGCACAGCCCCCGGCCCACAGGAAGGAGCCCAGCGTGTGTGAGTATTAGGAGGGCGACTACCACCCATCTCACCACCCTGGGGCCTGGCCTGCCCCCTGGTCCACAGCAGTTATACACATGGATGTTGGCCTTTCCCTGCAGACAGGTAGCCACCTGTTCTTTCCTCCTTCTTGCAACTCAGCTCAGGAGGCCCCCACCAGGACATGCCTCCTCCTCTCTGACCCTAGTTGGATAAATGACACCACTGTGCACCTGTGACATCCACCTGCTGCCCACCAGGTGCCTGCTAGGTGACCTGCCCTGGCTCTGGGCTCCTCTCCCCTCCTCTTGGAGGCGTGGTGCGTTTAGTGAGCAGCCTTCCTACAGCCCCTGCGCAGGAGGCAGCACACACCCACAGTTCACATCACAGGGTGACTGTCTCAGCACTGGCGCCTTGGAGCCGGGCTCTGGTTGGGTCCTGTGAGCAGGTCTGCAGAGCCTGGCACAGCGCCCAGCACAGAACATGCTCGTGCACAGTGGCGACTGCTTCCTTACCCCACCACCTGAATCCAACAAGGGAGCAAGGGCGTGTCAACAGCCACAAGAAACATTAAAACCAGACAAGAGTAGAGTACAAGGTATTACCCACCACACATGGGTCCCAGGAAAAGAGGATGGTGACGTGGGCTGGGAAGTGCTGAGGGACTAGAGAAACAAGGGTCAAAGCAAGTTTCTCATCCACACAGAGAAGGAAGACCTCACAAAAGGAAAGTCTTTCTGGAGGGTTTTATAAAGAGATTTTTGGAAAGTTGGTGGAACAGGGAACCCAGACCACACACCCCATTAGGGGTTAGATCGGATGCGTCACACTGCCCTGGCTCTGCTGCTGGCTCAGAAGTCCCCGTCTGCAGCACGGGCAGGATGAGGGCCAGCTGGCTGCCAGCCTGGCCACCGAGGCCTGCGGAAAACGCTGGGGCTATTCCCTGCAAGAAGGCAAAAAATGGTTCACCAGAACAGAGGGTCCTCAAGGGCAGGGCTATATGTTTATTTTGTTCTCTGCTGTATCCCTGGGCCTAGAACTGTCTGGCACATAGTAGATGCTCAAGAAATGTGTGCTGAATGAATGACTGGTTATTCTGCAAAGAGAGAATGAAGCAGGGAGTGGAGCCTGAGTCCTAGGCCTGGTAGTCAGGGCTCCACAGGCCACTGTCCCTTCTGGCACAGCTGTCTGTAGTCTGGCCACAGACTATACCTCCCACTTGGACAGCCAACCCTATCCCCATGGGTGCCTCCAATGATAAGCTACATCCAGACACAAGTCCTATTCCAACCACACCTCCCCTCCCCTCTCCCCCATTTCACCTCCATGTTCCTCTTTCCCTTCTCTGACTTCCCCTCTCACCAACTCACACTGAGCACAGCTCCTTGCTGCTGGAGTCCTTCAGAGACACCACTATGTCATCTTGGGCCAAGCACCTACAAGGCTCTCTATTATCTATGGCAATGGTGATGCAACAGAAGTGCCTGTGGGCTTGTTACAAGATAGATTTCTGGCCCCAACCCTAGAGTTTCTGATTCTTGGCCAGAGAATTTCTATTTCTAACAAGTTCCTGGGTGATACTGATCGTCCTGGTCCAGGGACCACACTTTAAGAACCACTGATCTATGGACTTGACTGTGTTTAATGCAGGCAATATGTGAAAGGGACCAACCTAGCCAGAGCAGAGATAGAGTAGCATGAAAAAGAAAGAGAGGATGGCTGGGTTTTTTCATAACACATCTTAAAAATGAAGCAGACTTATATTTAAATCTCTAACACAGGATTTGAAAATGCAAATGACTACCAGCACCAGATAAGAAACATAAAAGTATGAAGCGATAACAAGAAAAGAGATTGATTCACTCATCAAAATCTCCCAACAAAGAAAAGTCCAGGATCATATGGGTTAGTGGTAAATTCTATGAAACACTTAAAAGAGAATTAGCACTAATTCTTCATAAACTCTTCCAGAAAATAGAAGAGGAGGGAACACTTCCTAACTCATTCTTTGAGGCCCGCATTACCAAAATCATACAAAGAAACAAGGAAAGGAAACCACAGACTGATATCCCTGATGGATACAGATATAAAAATTCTCAACATAATACTAGCAAACCGAATTAAACAGCATATTATACACCATGACTGGGTGGGATTTATCCCAGGAATGCAAGGTTGGTTCAACATAAGTAAATCAATCAATGTAATACATCATAGAACAAAGGGGGAAAAAACCACATGACCATCTCAACTGATGCAGCAAAAGTACCTGACAATATCCAGTACCCTCTCATGGTAAGAAACTCAGAAAATTAGGAATAGAAGAGAACTTCCTCAACATGATAAAGGGTTTTTTTTTTAAACCCACTTCATGCTCAAGGATACTGAAAACATAGTGAAGGCTCTCCCCAGAAACAAGGAACAAAACAAGGATGCCCACTCTCACCACTACTATTCAGTGTGCTGAAAAGTTCTAGCCAGAGCAATTAGGCAAGAGAAAGAAAGAAAAGGCATCTAAATTGGAAAGGAAGAAATAAAACTATCTTTATCTGTAGATGACATGATCTAATATAGAAAACTCCAAAGAATCCATACACACACACAGACACACACACACACACACAAACTACTAGAGCTAAAAAAGGAAGTCAGCAAAATTGCAGTTCAAGACCAATACACAAAAATCAGTTGTTTCTATACACCAGCAATGAAAAACCTGAAAAGAAAATTAAGGAAACAATTCCATTTGCAAGCATAAGAAAAAAACTAGAGTAATTTAACCAAGGACATAAAACACTAGTCCACTGAAAACTACAAAACAGCGATAAGAGAAATTTTAAAAATCCTAAATAAATGATATGACATCTTTTGTTCATGGGTTGGAAGACTTAATATTGTTAAGGTAGCAATACTACCCAACACAATGTACAAATGCTATGCAAATCCTATCAGAATCCCAGCTGGATTCTTTGTAGAAATAGAACATCTGATCCTAAATGGAAATGGATATGGAAATTCAAGGGACCCAGAATAGCCAAAATATTCTTGAAAAACAACTCAACTTCCCAATTTCAAAACTTACTACAAAGCCACAGTGATCAAAACAGTGTGGTACTGGCATAAGGATAGACATAAGGACCAATGGAATCGAATTTAGAGTCCAGAAATAAATGCGTACATTTATGGCCAACTGACTTTTAACAAGGGTGCCAAGACCAATCAATAGGGAAAGAATAATCTTTTCAACAAATGGTGCTGGAAAATCTGGATACCCGTAGGCAGAAAAATGAAGTTGGATTCCTACACCATATATAAAAATTAACTGAAAATGAAGTAACAACCTAAACCTAAGAGCCAAAATTACAAGACTCTTACAAGAAACATAGGAGTAAATCTTCCTGGTATTAGATTTGGCAATGGATTCTTAGGTAGAGCATCATTTTAAAAAAAAGAAAGAAAGAAAGAAAACAGATAAACTGGGCTTCATCAAAATTCAAATCTTTCATGCATCAATGGACATTATCCAAGAAAGTCAAAAAACAACCAAGAGACAGGAGGAAATATTTGCAAATACTTCTCTGGTAAGAGCCTACTATCCAGAATATATAAAGAACTCCTAACTTAACAAAAAGACAAGACAACCCAATTTTAAAATGGGCAAGAGACTGGAATAGACATTTCTCCAAGAAGATAAACAAATGGACGATAAGTACATGAAAGATACTCAGTATCATTAGTCACCGGGAAATGCAAATCAAAACCACAATGAGATACCACCTCACACCACCTACCTGGCGATAATCTAAAAACGGAAAATAACAAGGGCTGGTGAGCATGTGGAAAAACTGGAACCCTCATACGCTGCTGGTAGGGATGTAAAATGGTGGGAAACTTGACAGTTCCTCTAAAAGTTAAACAGTGTTATCATATGACCCAGCAATTCTGGGTAAATAACCAAAAGGACTGAAAACAGGTACTCTAAGTACTTGTACACCAATGTTGCTCACTTGTACAATAGATAGCACTGTTCACACTTGCCAAAATGTGTAAACAACCCAAATGCCCATCAACAGAGGGATGGATAAACAAACTGCAGTGTACCATGCAATGGAATATCACTCCCTCATAAAAAGGAATGAACTATTGACACAGGCTACAAGGTGAATGACCCTCAAAGACATTAAAAACGCCAGATAAAAATGCCATCTGTTGTATGGCTCCATTTCTATGAAATATCCAGAATAGGTAAATGCACAGACAGAAAACAGACTGGTTTATGCCAGGAGCTGGAGCGAAGCGAGAATGGAGAGTACCTGTTCAATGGAGTTTTATTTGGGGATAAATAATTTAGAACTAGGTAGAGGTGATGGTCGTACGACATGGTGAATGAACTAAGTGTCACCGAATTGTTCACTTCAGAATGGTTAATTTTATGTTCCGTAAATTTCATCTCAACAACAACAACAAAGGAGTGGGGGAGGGAAACAATGTGTAAACTGAAGAGCCACCCCGCTTCCGGTGGGGGCAGCTGCTGTTTATCGCCAGCCAGGCCGCAAGCAGAAATGCAAGCCCAACGTTACCAGTCCTCCACTTCTCAAGATAAGCCAGAAATCCAAATTTGTATGCGAACACTCTCAGTTTTTGTATATCGATAACCAACTCGAATTCTTAGAAATCTCCCTGGGGCCCAAACAAAACACACCTAAGAGCCAAATCGGCTCAAAGACACAAGTTTCAAGCTCCGCCTGCACGACAGGGAGCCATTGGGTGTTCCTGCGCTGGAAAATGGGATGATATAAGCAAAGTTTTAGGAAGCTCCAAGGTAGTATCCTCTGTAGGCCCCGTGACGTGCCAGGCGCCGAATCAGGCACGTCACACAGGCCGCCTGATAGGCCTCATGAGTGCTCAGCGAGGGGGCTTGGAGGATGGAAGGGTCAGAGCCGCTAAGCAACATGCCCAGAGTGAGCACACTCGGTGGAGGCATGACCCGAGTCCAGGTCCGTCTGGATCTGCCAGCTCCCCATCTCACATGCAAGTCTCAAACCCCGCAAGGCCTGACTAACTCTCACTAACTTTTTCCCCTCAAAAGCCTTCCTCCACCCCAGCCAGTCTCCCCAGGCTCCACCCACTCTCATGCTCAGGACAAAAGCCCAGGGGTCACCACTGATTTCTTTATTCCCCACACCCAATCCACCTGCACGTCTACCGCCAAACCATACCCCACAGCAGAGCATGCCTCAGCAGCCCCGCCTCCACGCCTCTCTGCGCCCCTCACTGCCACCTTGCTAGGCTCCCAGCCTCCACACCAGCTCCCCATATGACAGCCACATGGCCATTCTGAAAGATGTGTCTGATGACATCGACCCCCAGCTTAAAACCACCCAACGAACAACTAACTCCACACTCATGTTGAGGGGCAGGGGAGTCAGAAATATAATCAAGTAACTAAAACAAATATGCCATTTCTGTTTGGTGACAGGGTCACCAGGCTGACCCCCACCCCAACACATACCGTCCTGGACCCACTGGTGTCACCACCCAAGACTGGGGGGCTTCCTGGCCCAACCCCCAAACACGTGTCCTGACACTCCCCACACCCATCCCTACATTGTCACCCTTAGCTCCCCTACAGAAACAAGGATAACACAGCCCAGAAGAGACAGAAAGGAAAGGACACAGGCCACCACGGCCTGCAGCCGGCAGGCAGGCGTGTGGGTGAGGAACAGCCAGCAGGCCCGGCCCCATGGTCACCAGAAGGGATACAACAGACCCTGCACAGCTGAAATGGGACCCACGGACCTCCGGGGACAATCTGGCTGAGCAGGAAAGGACTGTGAGGACTCCAGGCCAGACAAGAATGTCACACACGCCACTCCCAAGTGTCACAGTAACTGCACAGCTCTGAGGCTCCGTGACAGGACACAGAGTCCCACACCAGGGCCATCCCGGGTGCCACAGCACAAAGGGGACAGAGGCTGGACCCACAGGGCTCCAAGTGTCTGCAGCCAGGCCAGCGGCAGGGTCCCGCCCTCCTTGCCCTGGCACCCCCACCTGCAGCTGGCTGTGGGGCCCCTCGGGCTCTGGCACGGTGCCAAGAAGCCTTGTCAGAGGGGCACAGAGGTCAGTTCTGCCCAGTCCTAGGCCAGGACCCCCATCTCTGACCCGCAGGCCAGGGGGGAAAGGCACTGGTGCCCGACTCTGTCCCATGGCCTCCCTCACTGCACTCCACGCAGTCCCTCTGTCCCTGATCCCCGTTCCTCCTTCCCAAATGACAGGCATCGCTCCACAGCCTGGGGACACTCACCAAAAGGTTCTTTAAGAAATCCATCATCTTCCACCAGGGCCCCGGGAATCGAGGGAACTGGCCTGGCTGCCTGAGCACCCCTGAGCTGTGGCTGCCACCACCCCAGCTGCTGCTGCTGACGCTGGACAACTTCCTTAAGATCAAACAAGGAACTGCAGGATTTGGGTGTCCGCCCGGAGCTGTTATTCCACATTGACTAGCCCTGACCTTTGACCCCTCCTCCGCCAGTGTCGTTTCTCTGGGGAACCCAGGCCTGGAGAAGCTGCCACATGTCATATGTCCTAAGGGCAAGGGGTCCCTCCCCGGAGAGAGGCACCATGTAGGCACCAGCTAAAGAGGAGACCATTCGGCACCCAGGAGAGTCAGCATGCAGGAGGCATTCCTGCGGTCCAGCCGAATCCTGGATGAGTTCTCCGCACTGCTGGCCTGCGATGTGGGATGGAAGGCAGGGCTGGGCACGAGATGCCAGCGACAGGGCGAGGCCTGGAGAAGACCGGTGTCTGACCCGGGGTGGGACCCAAGGCAGGCCACACGTGCTTTGGTCTCAATTTTCCCACCTGTGAAGTGGGAAGCCCTGCGTGTAAGAATAAAAACAAAGTAGAAGAAAGCAAGCAGGTGCCTGCATCTTTGAAGGCATTCACACGGACCTCACAGAGCCAGAAACGTCCTACTCAGGGGTTTCAAGAAACAGCTCAGAGAAGTAAGAAGTGGTTCCCTGCAGGAGGGGCTTGCAGGTCGGGGGCAGAAGTGTAGGGAATAGCCTGGGTTGTGGATTTTTGTTTTTCTTTAATCATTGGATGCATTACCTTGGTTTAAAAAACTGTTTTTAAGGTACTTCAAAAAAGAGAACCGTTCTCATGCCCTGTGGCTATCCCACAAGAAAATTAAAAACAAATAAAGCAAATGGCCTGGGGTGAAACACCGCATCTACAGCTCAGAGACAAGAGGTGCCCCAGCGCTGAGCCTGCGCGTGCGAGGAGCCTGCCCCGGGAGCACAGCCCGGGGCTCACCTGAGTCCCAGAGTCTCTGTCCAACACTAATAGACGCATCGCATTTAATATCCATCCATGACCCTTGGTCCCGTTCCAGCTCTGGGAAGAAAACAATGTCCCTGGCTCAGGAGGAATGAATTTTTAAATCCCTCAAAAAAGGGTAGCGTGGTGGTGTAGAAATAGCCCCGGACTTAGTGTGGGGCAGACAAGGTTTTAACTCACAGCTCTGCTGCTTACAAACTATGTGAGCTAACTACTCAGCCCCTAAGCCTTAGTTTCCCTCTCTGTAAAATGGAGAGATCACACCCACTTTGCAAGGTAGCTGCAGAACAGAATGTGGTGTCTACAAGATGTCCAGTGGAGGGGGAGACACAATACCTTCCCTAAATGGCAACCATGATGATGGTCGCTGCTTCCTCTCAGGGCCCGGCCCCCAAGACAGTGGGAAAAGCACCCCACCACCTGCCCAGCCCCACCCAGGAGGCCCATCTCGTTTCTGCTTTTTCTCCTCAGGTCAGCCCACTGCCAGGCAAACAGCCCATCTCCTCTCTCCAGCCCAGCCCCAGCCTGCTCCTGCTCAAGTTCCAGAAACCCCAACAGCATCCATGGGAGAGCACTGAGGCCAGGAGACGTCCCCAGAAACTGTGAAGGGCACAGCTCAGCGAAGGTCAGAGAAGCCTTGGCAGGGGTCCATCCCTGAGGGTTTGAAATGACTCTGGAGGTCAGAGTGGGTGGGGGAAGAGGGAGCAGAGTTCTAGGATGTGATCTGGGTCGTCTCACACATTTGGAGGAGTCACATGCTACAGGGAACCCTGCCTGCACAGAATTCTGGCATTGTCTCTTCCTACTGAAGATTCTGATAAAAAAAAGACCATGTGAGAAGGGATGTGGTCAAGCTCACTGGCCTCCCTGCCCTGTAGAGGTAGTCAGGGACCTGACTGTGCTGTCCCAAACGGGTCCTCCTCTCCTTCCCTTGGAGAAAGGGACCCAGGATAAGGCTCCTGTGTCCTCAATATGCTCCCTGTTCCCTCCCCCACCTGCTTCTGGCTCGTCTTCATCCCTGCTCAGGGCCAATGAATCATTTACCAGAGTCTGCACCCCACCCTGCCATGCCCACTCCCACAGCCTGGTTCCGCAGGACATGCCCCTTATGCAGAATACTTCTGCAACCCCCTTGGCCACAGCACCCCAGAGCCCAGGAGGCCTGGGGTCCAAGCCCCTACCTCTCTGCCTAGGGATGCATTCAGAAACAGGGAGGAAGGAAAGAGACACAGAGCTAACTTACTGATCCCCTCCAGGTCAGGCAAGGACTTGAGGCCAGGGACCCAGAGAAGATCAGTCCTAGGCCCCCTCCTCCTACCCATTCCCCAGCATTGGGTGGATTCCTACTGGTCCTTCAGATCTTAGCTTGGAAACCACCCCCTCAGGAAGCCTTCGTGGCCTCCACACCTCCCCGAGATGGTACTCCCATAGCATCCTGCACATGCCCTACCGGATCACTTATCTCCGGTATTGTAATTTCTTGTTGGTCTGTTTCCTCCTCGTCATCTGTATCCTCAGCACCTGGCACATAAGTGCTCAATTATCACTTGCCGAATAAATAACTGAGTAAGGGAACTGACTTCTATCTAGCAACTAAGATAATCAGAGACGTAAATAACTACAAGCAAATAAAAGAGGAGCAGTGATGGGGCGAAGCCTGCATTGACTCCTGGCAGGATGGGCTACGGCTGGGCTGCATTCCACAGAGAAGGCCAAGAGATACAAGAGAATGAAGTCCTGCATCTAAGGATATATAGTAGTAAGTCAACACCCATTCCTATCACCTCCCATTTGACCGTTATGGTAATCCAGCTGGGGAAAAGGCAAGAAGTGAAGCTCAGAGAGGCTGACTGAACTGCTTAAGGTCACACAGCCTGTTGGCAACAGCACTAAATGTTCTGGGTGAAGGAGGGTATGAGGTGGAAAGAACAGAGAGCAAGAGGGAGAGTGGGAAAGGATAGGGAGAAAAGGCGACTGTGTTTGCCTGTGCTAGACTCAGAGGGTGGGAGGGAGACTCCCAGGTCTCCAGGCCAGGACAGTGAGCCCCAGAGACAACCAAACACAGACAGAACGAGGGCCAGGGGGACAAGCACCCATCCTGGGGCAAAGCTGCCTGCTGACCACTGAGCGATGGGGAGGGGAGGTTAAGGTCTGAGCAAATTTCCACTCCACCAAGTCAGCCTCCTGTGCCTCTGAATGAGACCTCTCTTCCTTCTACACCGGGAAACCATTATTAAAAACAGTAATAATTTGATCATAGAGTATCGTGCCTTCAGCAAGGCCACAAGGATCAGCAGGATTTCCTTCTCCACTTGTTCATTTTTTACCAGCAGCTGTGGTCCAGTAAAAAGAACCCCAGACGGGGAGTCAGACAAACCAGCACCCAAGCCCCAGCCCAGCCGCTGGCCAGCTGTGGACCTCGGGCCCCCTTTTCTTCATTTGCCAAAGTGGAACGATGACCCCCATCTTCCTGGGTGCTTCTGAAGATGAAAGCAGATGACAAATGTGAACGCATCTAGCATAGCAACTGGTCAACACGCGTCTGCCTACTCTAAAGCTGTTGGATTTAAAGAATTTACTTCGGGATGGGAGGAGCTAGCATTTACTGAGCCTCTCACTGAATGAGCCAGGCCCTTGGGTTAAGTACTTTACATCCATCCTCTTATCTAATCCTCATGACCACTAGGAGGCAGTCGCCGTCATTATTCCTACCCCACGGCTGGGGGAACTGAGGCCGAGAGGCTGCTGACCTGAAATTAGGTCAGGAAGGCTACATGAGCGATGCAAACGCAGTCGCCCTCCAGCACCCAAGTGTTGAACCACCACCCTAACTGCACCTAGGCTGTTTAGATCAGCTGGTTGGTACCCAAGAGGCAGAATGCTCATGAGGGCCCAAATCCCAAAGTGTTTCTGAAACCCCTCAGCCAGAATTCCCGTAGCATTTGCCATGATTTGGGTACATATCATATGCTATTTCATCTCAATGTCTAGGACCGTCTAATCTTTCCTTTAAACTAAAAACTCTTGGCAGGCAGAAGCGATGTCTACGCACACCAGAGTTGTACACACACCGGATTTGATCAACCCTAAAACGGCATCCACTGTAATGCACACATTATTTTAGGTACCACTCACAAAGCACAGACACCCTCAGTTATGAACTATGGCCCACTATTGCTAGTGAGATGGAGTCTGATTTCAGAAATGTTAAATAAGAGGGGGAAAAATATGTTATCTTAGATGTGATGAAATACAGTAGTAGAGACTCAGTAATTATTTGTACTCAGTAATTATTTCCTGGGGTAGTAGAGAGAATGCTGAACTTGAAATCACATGCCTGAAGTTTGTGTCTTACCAGCTGGCTAAGGAGAGTGCTGCATTTATCTAAGACTCAATTTTCTCATCTACAGAGTGGGGAAAAAAAATTCTTCTCTACCAAGGTGGTTGTCAGAACCAGAAGAGTTCAAGAAAGTGCTTATAAACTGTAAAACACCACCACAACTAAAGTATAAACAGGATGAAGATGAACAGGAGGCGACAGACACCATCACTGGTCATGGGTGAGGCCAGGAGACCCCGTGGGCCTTTGCAAGGATCCCTGTAAAAGCATGGCTGCCTTAGGGCAATCCAGCCCCTTTTTCTAGGAAACAACTCGGGTTCCTGCTTCCAACTGGTCCCTACCTTGGATCAAGGGCATGACACTCGTTCCCAGCCGGCACCGGTTAAGGAATCGTGGCGTCTGCACAGTGGAGAGAGTGTCTCCAAGCCAGGCTCTGGGATGCCAGTCGGTAGAGCTTCTGGATCTGATCCAGTCTGTGGCCTGAAACTTCCAGTCTTCCCAACAAAGTCTGGCCCAGCTTCAGGTCTGAGCCTCACAGCGGGGGACTGGAAAAATAGTTCTGTAAATCTCATCAGGCTATTGGAAATAAACCTTGTGAACTGGAAGGTTAGGCAACAGCCTAAACAAAGGCTTGCAGGCAGGAGAGAGTGGAGGGGCTCCGTCTGGCTTTGGTGTCCCCGTGGCCATACTTGTGGCCTAGGCAAGATGCCCAGGTCCCCAGGTTTGAGCCTCTCCTGAGGAATAGGAAATCAAGCAACCTGAGGCTTTGGCAGTGCAAAGAACAGTGTTGGACTCCCAGAAAATCTCTGCTTCCCTCCAAGCCTTCTTGTCCCTGAAATGCAGCGTCGTGTGCTCCTAAGTGGCTCTGGTGGGTGGGTGTCTGGTGGATTGTCAGCAGAATGGCTCCCTGCCTGCATCTCTTCTTGGTGGCCTCTGTTCCCAAAGTTCCTGCATAAACCAGGGTGACTTCCAACAAATTCACCCTCTCACATTACACTTCCTGCCCCTGCGCCTTCTCTCTTCCCCTCCCGCCTGCCCACTTTCCTGCTGGATGTCTGAAAGTGGAAACCGCAGCCATGCTGCCCAGAGCACCTGGACTCTGGGTTTGCAGCCAAGGGCAACAGACCCTTGTGAGCACTGCCACCGCCTGTCCGCCTCTCCCTCCACCAAGTAACTTTTAAGAACAAGGCACTACAGACCCTGGTACCAATTAGCCTCCTCCCCCAATCCTGGCTTTGACTTGAGCCTAGGAGAAGAAGAGGCTGAATAAGTTCCTTCCGGTTTGCCATTCAGAGAGAACCAGTCACAGACCAGACATGGACCTGAGCCGCCTCCCCAGCAGACTCTGTTGCCCTCTTGTACCTCAGAAGCTTAGCCTCCAAGCCGCCCCCCTGCCACGGGAGTGTCACTGCCCCCCTGGCAGAGTCTAGCTTCACCCCAGGGAACCCGGAACACACCCAGCTACCACTGGAGAGGTGTTTTTAACCTGCTGGCCACTTGGCTGTGACCAAGCTCAGTTCACTCATCTCCAAAATCCTCACCCTACGCTCACAGCCCAGCGCACTCTAAGGGCTGTATGAACAAGACTGCGTGAGGGCAAGGACTCGGCCCCGCACCATTGCTAACGTAGGAGACACACACACCAAGACATACACCACAAACCAACAAACCATGATGGGCCCCGTTTCCACACTCACTCAGGGTACGCAAGGGCTGCTCTCCCTTCCCCTCCACTGGGGCTGAGCTGCCGCCCCCCAGAGACCACCAGGAGCCCTATCCATCACCAGCAGCAGGCTGGTGGCTGTCGGGCACCCGGCTGCTCCTGGCACTCTCCTGCCTAGGAGATGCTCCCGGCTGCACACCTCTGCTCTGAGGTGAAGAAGAAAACCAGGGCTCCCCTCCCACCATGCCCACATCAGCACTGTTAGAGGCAGATGATCTGAACCAGAATTTCAGTTATCTGGGGCTCTCCCTGTTCACATCCCCTCCACTCAGGGCAACAGACGGCTGGATTTGGCCGGAGCCAGTCCTTGCCTAGCACGTAGCAGACTCTCATCAGATGGACTGGACTGAGAACTGAATGGATCAATACATGTTTCTGTGCGGCTGGGCTTGGCCGAGCAAAGGATGATATCAGAAAAGAAGTCATGGGAAACTGGTAACTTTGCTGGCTCACGCTCCCAACGCACCTGAGAGAGACCCTCTGAGTCATCCCACCTCAGTGCCAGCAGCCCCTATAAGACTCCAACCTTCCCCTCCCCAGAGGGAGACGGCAGGATTACGCCGAGGCGCTCCCGTCTCCCCACTTGCTGGGGGTTGCATTTCAAGCTAACCTGCAGAAGGGGAGGGACATCTGCAAATTGCATGTTCTTTCCTTCCCCATCTTCCAGTTAATGATTACCTAAATAAATGCTTCAGTCCCCGAGCAATTCTAACAGTCAATCCCCGCACTCCAACAGCCTAATTATACATATACAACCGCATGGGGACTTACACGCTGAACAGCTCTCTCCCATAAACCATATGTCAAATAACACGATTGCCCCGCCCCCTTTTGCCAGCTGGGGCTGATGAATGGGATACTGGGGCAAATGCAGGCCCTCCCAAGATTTGGGGTAAGGCCATTGGGCTGTCCTGGCTGGTGAAGCATTCCGCTGCAGAGTCCTGTAGCACCCACCCCCAAAACAGACACCCAAAACACAGGGAGGACACAACAGACAGCGACCCAAACCTTCTCGCTCACCCCGCACACAATAACACTTATGCAAATGCACACGCCTAGATCTCAGGGATGTTTACAGGACCCCAGGGCCAGGACCCCTTGCCAGCTGCACACACCCTCCTGCTATAATCAGTTATAATCCACAGCTGTTTCCAAGAGGCCAGCCCAATGGTCCCCGCCTCAAAAGCAGACCACAAAGGAGGTGCTCCACGTGGAGGACAAAGTTAGAGCCCTCGGTGTTTTTCTCACAATTCAACTCCTTTTCCACCAACAGAGATCTGGGCATCCAGTGTTTGAAGTAGGGCTGGCGTCTGGCTTGGAAGCTGGTGCCACCCTCCAGACCTGGCACTGAAGCTGCAGTCCGGGCGGGGCTGAAAGAGCACCCGAGCCCACTGTGCTGGGAACATGAGACCCTGCAGCACCCCTCAGCAGAGGCCTCCGGGGCACTCGAATGGTGAGACAGGCAGTGGACATAGTGGGCCTCAACTCCTGCCAACCTGACCCCCTGGGTTGGCCCGGCTTAGCAGGCAGCTGGTGGGCTTGTCACTCCTCCCGGGTCCCCTCCAGCCTCAGCCCCAGGGTCCCATCTGGTGTTGATGGTGTCAGCCACAAGGGGGCCTGGTAGGCCATTTGGAAAGTCCAGACCCACAGCTGGGGCTCCACGTCTCTCCCTGGGATGCAGATGGATGACGAGACAGGGGACAGCAAAGCAGACCTATTGAAACGGAGCTCTGGCCTCTATAGTCCCAGCACACCTCTAGGATCTTTTCACTCCCCAAAGGGCAGGGGATAAGCCCGAGCCCCAAAGCACAGCCCCGTTTTCATTAAATTAGGGGTTCCTTTGGCCACATGACTGTCCAGAGGAAAGAGTGGACTGGAGCCCTGGGAGTGACCAGTCTGAATGGGCGACCAGAAAGTAAAATTGTGACGCTGTGCTCGCAGTCCTGAGGACAGGACATGTCTACTGGAGAAGGAAGGTACATTCAAGACTTTGGCTGAACTTAACGAGGCTTGGGCTGGGCACTCACCCTTACGACCATCCCCTCCTACAACAACCAGGCAGCCTGGGTCCGTCCTGCCCTGGGATACAGTGTGCCAGGATCGTGAAGGAAGACAACTGCCTGTACAGGATGGGGTCCCCGCCACCAGGAGGACAGCCTGGCCGTGTACATGGGGGACCCCACCTCCCACTGCAGTGGATGGACTCAAGGTCTTCCTATGCACGGCCACTCTGGTCAGCTCTGAAGAATGCTACACACCTTAAGTGACAGTTTTCCTGCCTCCATCAGCTGATCAAATCCAGCCCCATATTTCCCGTGAAACTGCTCTTTCCAAGGTCACCAATGAGGTCCACGTTGCCAAATCCAAGAAACACTTCTGTCTTGGTCTGCAGCTCTCAATGCCGCTGGCCCCTGGCAGCATTCCCCCTGGGCTTCCACAACAGCTGCTCTCCTGGTTTTCCTTCAGCCCTCCCCTCAGGGCCCTCCTCCTCTGGGGAGACCCCCCAAGGCTGAGCCCGGCCCTCCTCTCGCTGTCTCTGCTGTCCTCCCAAGCTACCCATCCAACCCCCTGGACTTAATGCCATCTCCATTTTGATTTCCCCACATGACTATCTCCAACCTTGACCTCTCCTTAGGCCTCCAATTACCACCTCCAAATGCATATTCGATTTTTTCCACTTCGCTGCGTCGTGACCATCTCAAACTCGGCATGTCCAACATAGAGCCCCGTATCTTCCTCCCTGAACCTTCCCTGGCTTCTCCATCTCAGAGAAGTGGGACCAAAACTCACCCATTGCTCGCATCCCATCTATGACGACTAGACACCTAGATTCCTCCCTTTCCCTCACCTCCCACATCTGATCCATCAGTACCTCCTATTGTTTCGACTGCAACATAACTCAAACCCATCCATTTCTCTCCATCTCCACTGCCAACCCCCACCCCAGGCCCAAGCTCCCTCTACCTTTGCCCAGACTGGAGCAGCAGCCTCCCATCTGGTCTCTCTCCTTCCACTTCTGCTGATCTATAAGCCATTCTCCACACGGCAGCCAGACATAAATCACATTCCGCGGAGCAAGACCCAAATCCTCCCCAAGGCCAGCAACCAGGCATGCTCTGACTCTCCGCAAACTCCCCTCGCTCACTCTATTCCAGGCCTCCTTTCTGTTCCTCGAAGGTGCAGACTCTTCCTGCCCTGGTGTCTTTGCACTTGTTATTTCTGGTGTCCAGGACGCTGCTGGCTCTTTACACGACCATTCTCCCCATCCTTCAGGGCTCAGCCTAAATGGGACCTCCTCCAGAGGTCTTCCTTGAGTTCCCAAGGAAAGCTATTTCTCCCTCCCACAGACATCAATATTCCCTAATAGCGCCCCTGAAAGGAGGCTCACCCAACACCATGTTTGTCTTTCTTTCAGAGCATCAGTCAGGAGCCACACTTGTTTAACTACTTTCTTACCTACGAGTCACCTCCCTCACTGGCAGCTAAGCTCCAAGAGGGCAGGAGTGTCTGCCATGTTCACTGCTGTACCTCCAGGCCCTAAAGCCATCCCTAACCCATGGCAGACATTCAATGAATATTTGCAAAGTAAGGGATTTCACTAGCACTTCCATGTGTACGGTGTTCTTGTGGAGGACAGCAAGCAATACAAACTCCTGCTAGAAAAGTTTAGAGAAGGCTTCATGAGGGAGGTGGCATCCAAGCTGTGCCTATGAGGAGGCGGATTTCGGAAGGAGGGGGCTGTGGGGTAGGGAGAGAGGAAGAACCTGGGGAGCGGAAGAGGGGAAGGCATGAAGCACAGGCAGGGAAAATAGCCTCCCTGGCTCTACTGCTGTCAAATGATCCCAGCCAGGAATGACCCTCCTCGGACACCACCCTAGTCTCCTCCACCGAGTACCCCAGTTTTCATGATGCCCCAAGCAGCCATTGGTGCACTGCTAGCTAAGAAGAGGCTGGTCTACTTTCTCACCCCACACAGAGGGAGTAGATCTGACCACGGCCCCCGTTTCTCCACAGCCGCTAGGAACCCTGATCCACCTTAGGGGGCAGAGGCTGCCTGGGAACAAATCAGGTGATGCCCAACATCGCAATATGGTCTTTGAAATTCAACCTACTTAACAAGTTTACCTTTAGCAGGGCTGAGGCTAGCCTGCAAAGTGCCTCTGTGTAAATTAAGAAAGGGCACCCTTCCAGGTGGGCCAATTAGAAGAAGTCATCCTTTCCTCGGGGCAGATCCAGCCCCTCACAGGGACCCCCAGTTGGCCAGTAGATTGCAGATTTCAGCCCCAACTCATCTCCTGTGCTGGGTGCCTGGGCAGCGCACACCTTCCACAGGGGCCCACCCCCCCCACGGCGATCTCTTTGCAGTCCCGGGTAGAATCTGGATGGGTCCCCCAGAGCCCCAGGCTGGGCCGGGCTGAAGCCAGGGCCTTAGAGTGGATGACACCAGCTCTTGCCCTTGAAACCCCATCCTGCTGAGAAGTCCAAGCCGACCCAAAGTCTCTCAGAAGTGTTGCCCAGGTGACCAGGGTGACAGTCTTCATGGGGCTGAGGCTGTAACTCACCCACACCCCCACACCCACACCAACTGATGGCCAGTTCCCAGAAGAGACCATCTGGGTGTTGGTGCAGAACCCCCTCAGCGTGTGTATCAGGGAGAATTAGAGATTATCAGTGGGCCGGAAGGCCCCGCTTGGGTGTTTGCCTGCCTAGTGATACTGAATTTTAAACATGTGTGCCTGTTTACTCTCCCTGCCAGAGCTTTCCTGGCTGCCCCGTAGCCAGGCAACGCTATCTGACCTGGGGGACAAGGAGCTGGACTTTCGGTGCCAGGCAGGTCACCTGGGGAGGGTTATCTAAGCACAGCCAATCGCAGCCTGATGCAGTGCCTCCCTCCCCTCCTACACTTTCCCTCCCTTGCCCCCAAATAATCCTGGACCCACAGGCTCTCCACAACACAGGCCACTCTAACAGGAAGGAGCACAGAGTGGTCCCAGAGGTAAAAGTGGTGGCACTGAATGGGTCAGAAGCAAATCACTAGGATCAGGTATCATTGTCAACCTGGTAGGCTGCTTTGCTGCAGCCCTGCTGGCCAGACAGAGCCAGGAGGCTAAAACTGCAGCAGGGAAGATTCAGGTTAGATGGGAGGAAGACTGGGGACAGGCTTGGCACCTTCTTCTTTCAAGAAAAGACTGGACATCTCCAAATCAGAGCTGGGGGAACCTCGTGTATGACATTTTTTTTTTCCCTCAATGAGGGGTTATCTTTCCTCCTAGAAGGGAATCAGCAAGTTGCTGATCGAAGGAAACAAAATTAAAGTCACACTCAGCTCGAGACTGACAATGTGAGTGTTACGTGGCCTTCTTTTCACTGCGGAAAAGCTTAGGGACATACAAGATGCCACGTACAGCATGCTTCAAATCCCATGGTCAAGGGCAGGACATTTGAAATCACATGACTGGTCATGAGCTCACAAATTAAATCAGGCAGGCAGAGAATCAGCCACAGAACCAAGGGAGACCTAGAGTGCTGGGCCTCTAGAGTTTCCTTTAGGAAGTGGGTGAAAATCCCCCATTTTCCAAATGAGAAATCCAGCTCTAGCAAAGCCCAGTCTCTCCACTGAACCATGAAAGTGGCACGACCTTGTCATAAACTGAATAATGTCCCCCTCCAAAAGATGCTCTTGTCCTAATCCTCAGAACTTGTGAATATGTGAGGTTATACGGTGGCAAAGGTGAATTAAGGATGCAGATGGAATTAAGGTTGCTTATCAGATGACCCTGTGATGTGAAGAGGATCCTGGATTACAGAGTTATGACCAGTTTAATCAAGAGCCCTTATAATCAGAAGAAAGCAGAAGAGAATGAACCAGAGATATGGCAATATGAGAAGAACCTGGCCCAACACTGCTGCCTTTCAAGACAGAGGAATAGAGCCAAGGAATGCAGATGGACTTCTAGAAGGTGGAAAAGACAATGACATGGATTTTCCCCTACAGCCTCCAGAAGGAATGTGGCCCTGTCAACGTCTTGATGTTAGACCAGAATGATCCATTTCAGACTTTTCCCCTCCAGAACTCTAACACGATAAGTCTGTGTTGTCGAAAACCACTAAGTTTGTAGCCATTTGTTTCAGCAGCCGTAAGAAACTCATACAGACTTCCAGACAGGCACAGTCCAAGAAGACCTTGTGGAAAGGGAGGAACTCTGGCACTCTAGCACCATGTCTCTGACCAGGTAACCTTTCCCAGCTCCTCAAAACTGAAATACTATGTGGCACATATTCACAGGCTGGAGTGAACTTCGCTTTGATATTTGGACAACTGCCTCGAAGCTCTCTGCTGATCTTCAGGAAACCAGGATTGGATTCTTGAGCTCCTCAGGGCCTGAGATTCAGTCTGCAAGGAGAAAGGCTGCCCAAGCAGGTGGGAGAGGAGCCACCATGCAAACAGGACTTGGGCCACCGCCTGTCCATGACTCGAGCTGGTCTGGTGACCTGGGAGGCCTGGGCTTCCTGGTTCCCATCTAGCTGCCAGCACTGACCTCAAGGCTCTGGCTCTCCAGCCCAGTCTCACTCTTGGGGGACAAGGCCCAGCCCTAACACTCACCGGACCCTGCCATCTTTGACGGCCCACCTTCCTGCTCCTCAGATGTGACCGTGGCTCCTAACCTACTTCCTGTTTCACTGTTCTGGTGTTTGAGAGACGCACTCTGGGGCCCCCTAATCCCCGGACCCATCTTCTCGTGGCGAAGGGACACGGGGAGACTCATCCAAGGATCTCCAGCCTTTCTGAGCCTGTGCAGGTGCCAGGCCACCCTTGCCTCCACACCCACACAGGGACCACTGGGCCCCTTGGTGGAAGCCTTGTCCCATCACGGGTCACTCTCAGAGGGTGACTTCTGGGGCTTTCACAACCTCGCAGCCATCACACCCTCAAAGAATAGAGGTCCTGTCTTCCTAGTTCAGCACGTCTCCCACGGCTCTGCTGACCAGGAACGACTACCTGAAAGGGACATTCAGATACTGTCCTGAACTCCACCTGGACATTCACGGGGTTAGGGGGAGGCCAGGGAAACCGTAAAGGGATCCGGCTGGATTCTCAGAGTCATCCTGACCCCTAGAGCACCGCTGGGATGGGTGCAACTCTGGTCTCCTCCGAGCAGAGGCCGCCCACCAGGACCAGCCCCTGGTAAGGAAGAGTTCTAGAAACAGCAGCAGGCATCTGGCAAAAGTCTTAAACCCAACGCCTTTGGGAGGCAGGGAGGATATGAGGCAAAAGAGGAGCTGGAGAGAGCACATCCCTCCCAACAGCACTGAAGGAGTGTTTCAGCACCACGCTGGTCAAACAAAGCTAACCTGAGGACACCCTGGGCCCAAGCCTCCCAGCTCGCACTACTCGATGAAGCAAACCCAACTTGTCTTTCCTTCCTCCACCCTCCCCTCGTTACTTCCCCCCTCCCCACCTCCCATTTCCTTTTTTCCTCTCCCAATCCCGGACATCCTCTTTTCCCCTTCCACAGCTGACGATGCCACTGGCCATCCCCCCACCCCACTTTTGGCTTCCCATTTAAAGCCAACCAGCCATGATATTAGCATCTGACTTTTCAGAAACTTCTCAGTCCTGCTGTCACAACAATTCAGCTCAGCCGGGTCATTTGCTAACAAACCCAATTCACTCCAGCAATGGGCTCAGCTTGATTTCCACATATAACTGAGCTGGGGCTCCAGAACGCTCCCTCCAAGGAGCTGGAGACCCAGGCCCTGCTGGCCCAGCCTCCGTTAAGGGCACAGCAGTTCCCCTCAAAAGGAGCAGCTCATGCTCCTGAGGGGCCCAGTGCACAGACGGCACCACCTCGCCTCCCAAATCAGCTGGTTCTTGAATTTCTAAGCAAGGAGGCAACCGCTATGTTCAAGGTTGAAATAATTCAGGGAAAAAATGAATGTCTCCCCCTCAAAGGTCTGTGGTTGTTTTTGTTATTTTTTTTTCCCCCTCATCTTCAGAGGACTCTTAGAGGAATTCATCTCTCATATAGCAAGGAAACATTTATCTAAACTTCAGCAATTCCTTCTGAACTGCTTGGTTTTTCCCTTCACTGGTTAAATGCAAGCAAAACTGAACTTAATTCTTTTTATTACAAAGGGGCACACCAGTGAGATCCCGTTTATTTATGTTTCTGTATGTATTTGTCCCATCATGGGTCACGCTCAGAGGGTGACTTCTGGGGCTTTCACAACCTCGCAGCCATCATATCATGATGCTGAGATATCCAGATGCTTAGCAAATGGTAAGAATGAGTACATCTGGATAGGATTATTATTAATGAGGGTATTTACATTTTTTCCTTATACTCAACAATTGCTTAGATTTTTAATAATATGCATGTATCATTGCATTAAAAATAGTTTTTTGTGGGTTTTTGCTTTTGCAAAAATCATAGGAAAATTCTTCAGGAAAATCCTGGGCTTTTTTGTTCAGTGCCACATGCTCAAAGCTGGATCAATCAAGGAGGATTCATAATCACCTCTTATGAGTTTTTATTAAGAACCAAAACCACTACGTACGTATGATGTGTCTACTCTGGACCCCTTACATACCAGGCCCTGCGGCAGCAAGGCTGGGAGGATACACCTGCCCCCTCAGGACACAGAACTGGGACCGCCTTAGGCCAGTTCCTCCTAGCCCTGGCCCTGCGATGTCCAGCCCCATACACACACACAACCCTTGCAGTCACACTGAAATGACATCCAAGCACACAAGGGTGAGCTTCTAGACCTCACCAAGTCCCATCAGGACCTCCTAGGAGAAGGCAAACCCACACCCCATACTGGGTTAAAAGGTAGCCCCAAAAAGATATGTCCACATCCAGGCACCTGTGAATGTCACCTTATTTAGAAAAAGGGTCTTTGCAGAATAATGTTAAGGATCTTGAGACGCGATCATCCTGGATAACCCACGTGGGCCCTAAATCCATGAGAAGTGCCCTGTAAGAGACCCACCAAGCAGCGACACCTAGGGAGATGAGCTACAGGAGACAGAGGCAGAGACTGGAGCCACGCAGCCCCCAGCCAGAGGAATGCCTGGGGCCCCCAGAAGCTGGAAGAAGCAAGCTAGGGTCATCCTCCCCTAGAGCCTTTGAAGAGAGCTCGGCCCTGCTAACACGCTGATTTCCGAGTTTTGGCCTCCAGAACTGTGAAAGAATACATTTCTATTGTTTTAACTCACCACATTTGTGACAATTTGTTACAGCAGCCCCAGGAAATGAATATACATCCAAGGCCTGAAACTCTCCCTCCACACTCAGTGAAGAGCAGGGTCTGCCAGGGGCCCAGGGGAAAAAAGCCACCTGGAAGGGGACACACAGGTGGTGCCTACTGGGGCTCTGAACTGGGGGGGTAACATCCCTTCAGGAACAAATACAGGACCCAACATCCACTGCCCCCCAAAGCACCAGAAACACTGGGCTTGGGTGTCAGAGAAATGACACCATGCATGGGGTGGGGGTGGGCGTGGGAGGCAGGGCACGTAATCTGGCAGGACCTCAGTCCTGCACTGTCTGAGTGAGATGCATCTATGGCAGCTGCAAGAGAAGGAGAATGGGATTATCAATGAAACCACCCACAAGCAGTTAGCTCATGGCCATAATCATAACCACTAGTACCCACTGCATATCAATATATAATACCTGTGTGGGCCTGGTCCGCTACGAAGCCCTCCCCCACCCGCTTCCTCCTATAATCTTGCCAGCAGCCCTATGGGGTGGGCTGTCCTACAAATGAAGGAACTGAGGCTCACACTGCACAGTGTCCCACAGTTGGTCACCAAACCCAGACCCAGGCCCAGAGCTCTGCACCCCACGCTCATCAGGGAAGCAGAGACAAAACAAACAAACAGGACGTCACAGAACCGGGGCTAAGTTAGGGGTAGGACAGTGGGCAGGCCTTCAAAGGCAGGTGGCAAGAGTAGAGCCAGGGCAGTGCAGGGAGAATCCCCGAGGAGATGCCACCCAGCGCTCTGTGAGGGCACAAGGTCAGTGTCTGTCTAGAAATACAGACTCACTTTAATATTAACCACAGGCACAAGGATTAGGAAGGAGACTCCTGATGGGGACAAACAGATGGTAAAAGGCATTCCCAGGCTAACCATGGGCACTCCATAGCCCGGAATCGCCCCGGTTTCCACTCCATCCCATCCCAAATCCTTCACGAGGATGCTGGCCTGGCAGGCTCTTCCCGTCCCCGCAAGGACCACCTGACCTCTGAGCTCCGACTAGCTCAGGGCAGCCAGATGCAAGAGCTGGGAACCTGATCCACAGGGCGCCCCTGCCCGGAAGACCTCCCCCCCCCAGGTCTGTCTGGGTTTGCTGGGCAGGACCCTGGTTCTGGGCCTTTTCCCAATACCCTTGCCGTCATCCACATTTATCAGGCAGGGTTTCGGGTCTGGGATACAGGGCTCAGGTGGGGCCAATCACACAAAATACAATTTCAATTTCTGTTCATTAGACACGGAGAAGTACCTCAGCTGCGGGCACCAGGAAGGGCAGGAAAATCAGGCAGCCCTGAGGAGAAACTGCATTAGCACCAGAAAGTCAGAGGGCTTCCTTCCAGACTTTCCCTCTAAGCAGTGCTGTGCTCTGGAGGAATAAAAATGACTAACACGTCTGCAGCACATGCTGTGGTCTTGTTCCAAGGGATAAATATATGTCACCTCAGTGAATCCCCATGCCAACCACACAGGGCAGGTACTCTGCTATCCCTATTCTACGGACAAGGAAACCAGGGCCCAGAGGTAGGAAGAAGTAAAATCTTAAGCCCAGGCAGACTGGCTCCCAAAACGGTTCTTAACTACTACACAATATGGCTTGACCTTTTTGAACAAGAACTTCAAAGAGATCGGAGTCCAGGTCAAAGGAACCGGATTAACCTTCAGGGCTGGAGGAGACCATGTGGCCTTTCAGATGGAAAAGGAGATGGGCTGGGGTATCACAGGAGAGGAGAAGAGGATTCTCAGAAAGAACAGGCCACTGTGGAAGGCCACACAAGGCTCAGGTGGCCCGGCTGCCTAGGCCAAGGCTGTGGCTTCAGCTCCATTAGCAGTTTCTAGGAAGCAGGGCTCCCCTCTGGGGCCTCTGGCTTGGAAGGCTAAATGGAGCCAAGCAAGGGACTCCTACGGGCAGGTGGCTCCCAGCTCCCTAAAGGAAGCTCTGATTGTACGTTTCTCAAGGGCAAGAACCACACCATTTTCATCAAAATTATCATCATTATATCACGACCAGTTGAGCACCTCCTATGTGTTAGGCACCCCAGTAGCTCCTTCATGGATTAACGCACTACTCGTCACACCCACTCCTCCAGGGCAGGCGGCCACTGTCCCCGTTCTACAGGTGAAGAAACTGGAAGTCAGGGAGATTAAGTCACGTGCTCAAATGTTTCATGCAAAGCAGTCTGGAGTGGCGCTTAAGGCAGCGCAGGCTTCAGAGCCACACAGACAGACTTGAGTCCAAATCCCGGCTCTGCCCTCACCAGCTGTGGGACCCTGAGCGAACAGCCTAACCTTTTCCGGCAATTTCAATCAGAGGTGCCAGAAGCGATTCATCTCAAATGTTGACTCCAAATGCCTGGCGGTGACTGCCCGGAGGGAGAAGATATGTGGGAGGGGGTTCTCAGACCACATCTAAACTCCTGGGAATGGGTTCTGTGATCGGTTGCTAATATCTGCCATAGGGGCAGAAGAATGAAATGATAGCACCAGTGTCACATATTTGCCGTCTCTGAGGTAGAGAAACACCACGGCTTGTGGAAACAACTATACAAATACAGGGGTGCACTTACACGGACAGTGGATTTTTTTACTAAGGCACCAAAGCAACTCAGTCTTTTCAGTGACTGGACACCACATGGGAATAAAAGGCCCCAAGATCCCTATATCATGCCATTCACGACTAAATTAAATTGATGCATTTTAGACCTACAGCTCAAACTATAAAGCTTCTAGAAGAAGACATGGAAAGAAAATCTTTGTGATACAGAGTAAGCAAAGGCTTCTTAGGACACAGGAACTATAGACATAAAATGAAAAAAATCCATATATTAGACATCATCAGAATTAAAACTTCTGCTCATTAAAGACACTGTTAAGGAAAGGAATCAGCTTGGATCCAGATGATGTAAGGAATGCCTACCATAAGACAAACGGCCCAATTATAAAGGCAGAGAAGGTGCAAAAAAGAACCGTAAGAATGGTCAGAAAAGGTGCTCAACATTATTAGTCATCAGAAAAATGCAAGCTGAAATCACAGTGAAATACCCCTACACACCCACTCAAGTGGCTAAAATTAAACAGACTGACAATAGCAAATGCTGACGAGGATGGGAAGCAACCAGAACTCCGGTAACACTGCCAGTAGGAGTGGAAAATGGTACAACCATTTGCAAGAGGTTTGGTGGTTTTATACGTTAAACATCCACCTCCCTTTAACCCAGCAATTTCACTGTAGATATTTACCTAAGACAAATGAAAACACATCTCCAGAAAAAAAAAAAGAAAGAAAAACATACCAAAATGTTCACAGTCTTTGGCTATTCATCACAGCCAAACCCTGGAAACAACCCAAATGCCCCTTGACAGAAGAAGAAACGAACTGTGGTGCATTCATACAATGACGATAAAAAGGAAGAACCCACTGGTATAGTCGGCAGCACAGGCAGATCTCACAGACATTGTGCTGAGCTGGAAACAATGGAGCCCACACTACATGATTGCTTTTAAATTAAATTATATAAAAGGCAAAACTAACTTAGAGTGAAAAAAAAATCAGAGCACTGCTTGCTTCTGCATGGATTGGGAGCGGGAGGGTGCCATGGACATGGTGGAACATTCTGGGGGGACAGAAATGCCCTATATCTGAATCAGAGTACAGGTCTCATGGATGCATCCATTAAATAAAGTATACAGTTAAGATTTATGCATTCCAATGTAAGTAAATTTTTTTTAATCAAGTTACACCCAAAGTGATTTGCAAAAAGTGTAAGCTAGTTGGCCTTAAAATATGAACAGGGCAGCCTCCCTCAGACCCTTCTCTTTTCCAAAAGAGGGTAAGGAGGCCTGGGGTTCCTCCTGTGTGGCTGAGCAGACAGCCTGGTTCCTAGGTGTTCCTCTGGTACTTTGCTCTCCGCAACTCACTAGAGCCCTGAAAGTCCCCAGGAAGGTCAGGCGGGTGAAGGTCTCCAGGTGCCGGGGAAGAAGAGGCAGTCAGAGGAGCCTTCTCTTCTGCACCGTTTGCGCTCCCTTTGGGCAGAGCTGTTCCAGGTCTCCCCGGGCCCTCTCAGGACCACCAATGCCCACAGGCCACTCTCTCTCTCTGGGGGCAGGGCGGGGTTTCCCTCCCAGTTTGTAGCATGGCCACAGGCCCGCTGCCATGTCTCCCGTTTACCCCTGCTTCCCGCCCCCTCCATTCTGTCCTCCTGGGAAAGGAGACTACCCTCCTCTGCCAGGGCTGAGTGAGGGGGTGTCAGCGCCCCTCAGATCTACCAGTTTTGTATGGATGGTATGAGGAGACATGGTGGGAAGATGTAGGAGCCTTCATAGGGCTGAGGAAGGGCTCATAGATATCAAAAACAAGTTTGACTTTCCCCTCCAGAAGATGCTGTCGAGAGACACAGAAGAGGGCAGATACTTGTCTGTGTTCCCATGGCCACTGCTGCAGGGAGGGAGGCTCTCTTGCTGACACTCAACTCCATACAGACCCCATTTATGTCACCCGTACAGACGCAGCCTCCTAAAGAGCCACTTCCTGGGGGCCCAAGAGCAGCGTGGGTGTGAGGACAGCTTCCCTGGACGGAGAAGGCTGAGGGGGGCTGTCCTCAGACTCACAGACGGGGGGACGGAGAAGGTGTGAGGGGGGCTGTCCTCAGACTCACAGACGGGGGGATGGAGTAGGCTAAGTAAGGGTCACCTCCCAGCTGACCAGGCCCGCACAGGCCTGGTGGGGCTCCAGAGATGACAGTGACCCTTCAGATGAAGGTCAGATCAAGTCCCAGGATCGTCACCTTCCATGAAATGCCCCGCACACTGGGTGTGAGCTGGGGGAGAATCAGGAGCGTCAACCCCAGTCCCTGAAGGAACCTGCTTCAGGAAGCCTGGAAAGGGGGCTGGCTCTGGTCAGTCCTGGGACAATTAGCCGTACCTGCCGCGGGGGCCCCTTCCAACCCACCCGCCTCCCCATGAAGCTGTCCCCGCTCCTCTCCAGCCCACCAAGAAGCCACATGACACATTTGAGTTCGTCACAGGCTGTGCCATATGCTTTCTTCTGCTCAGTGAAGGCCCCTGCAGACGGCGGGTTCTCTGGGAGGCGAGTACTGCGGCCTCAGGTTGACCCCACGGGGACCCTCCCTAGATGCCTGTCGATCCATTTGGGCATGAAAACCAAATCATAAAAAGTGTGGGCCTGGAAACCACCCAAGCGCTCCAGGGAGACAGCCCCAAGCCCCTCTCCCAGCCCACCCTGTGCCATCCACCCTTGGAGTTCTGGCTGGAACTGGGCTCTCTTTCAGCCCATCTGCTTAGCATCTCTTTGGTTGCTTTTTCTAAGTTTCATATTAGAAAAAAAAAAAAATCCCCTTGAAAAACACAACAGCAGAGAGGTGGGGGAGGGCGAATAAAGGACCAGTTGCAGCAGGCAAGGCAGGGGGGGACAGGGGCCTAGGCCGTCTCAGGCTGGGGCCAGCTTCCGGTCCAGAGGCACTCTCCCTGGGGGTGGGGTGGCTGAGAGGAGCACTTTGCTGAGACGGTTCGGGTCATCTCACTTTACTGACCGTGGGGGCAACACAGGCATCTTCACTGGGACCTCGGGTGAGTCATTTCCCATCCAGTTTAGCTACAATGGAAATGGATCACCCATCCCCGACTTCGGTGACTCTCAAGCTAATCAACCAAAGGAGTATGTTCGCCACCCCTGCCCAAAGGTACCAGGTGAGACTCTCCCCCCACAACTGCCCAGATGCCAGGGGGAGGGGGGCTGCGGAACCCCCACCCCCAGGCCAGAGACGCTGGAGACGGTCTAGCCCCCACCCCATGTCTCAGACCTCAGCGTGCAGTAGCTCACCTGGGGAGGTCAGGCGGTGTCGACAAAGCAGAGGCCTGATCCCACCCTGGGGTCAGACATCACAGCAGGGAGCCCAGGTCCATGCAGGTGACCCCAAGATTGATGGGGAAGGAAGGGGCTTCAGTCCCCATCTTGAAGAACACACGTCTACAGGCTGAATTTAGAAGTGCATTTCCTGGCGATACCGGGTCTACTGGGATAGAAGATTCAAGCAAAACCAAGGGAGCAGAAGGTCATGTGCAAACTCCCCTGAGCTGGATGCCCACTATAGTCAACACACCCTAAATATCTACAGGGCGCCCACCCCAAGCCAGGACTAGGGACCCACAGAGCAGGACAGTCACTTCCCTCAAAGAACTCAATGCAGGGAGATATCAGACAACCAGCAACAAGACTTTACACTCACAAAGGGATGCTCCCTCTATGGGCAGACCATGGTTTTAAGTCACACCCGGGTCAGTTTACTTTACTCAAAGGCAAAAAGATGTCCTAGCCACAGACAGCCTCCTAACCACGGCCATGGGCTAAGTCTTAGCCACAGAGAAAGCCCAAATGATGGCCACAAGGACACGGCTGAATCCACACGCTCCTACCCCACACCTACACTGACCCCCAACATCAAACACAGAAGGGTCCCAACTCCAGGGTGAATCCCTGGGGAGAGCCCTCACGTCTTCCTCTGAATTCCCAGTTCTGACCTCAGCCTTGGAGCTTTGGAAAGTAAAATCAAAAGACAGAGCACTGGTGGGCGGGACTGTCTTCTGACCGTGGCTGTAAGATTTCCTGCAGCATACCTCTGCTCGGAGCCTGCCTGGGGCCCCAATCAGACTAGCCTTAACCCCTGACAGCCCACTGGGCCCTGTGCTGGCTAGAGGATGTTCACCAATCATTTTATGAATGAATCAGTATGTTAACCAAGGATCCCTTATTTGTGTGCCAGATTCCTGACCAGTCACCCTCTCTCCCATGTCTCTGTGTACCTCCTGGTTCCCTCCTTTCAAAATTTCACCACACTCCCATCTCCCATCGCCCATCTCCCAAGCGCTGTCTACACCTCTGATTCTAACACCAACCCACCCTGTCTGCTGTCCATCCCCATCCCTCCCCAGAACTGTTCTGAGTTACGAACCAGGCCACTAAACCCACAGGCCACCCTGTGCTCCGCCTCGTATGTGGTGTCTCCGCAGTAGCTGAAACAGCTCCCCCCCTCCCTCTGTGAAACACCCTTCCCACATGTCTCCCCAGGAAGCTCTCTTCTCACTCTACCCTCTCCCCCTGACAGCTTGTGGTAAAAACTCCAGTTTTTTACTTCCAGTCCAGACCCTCCCTCTTAGCCTGACACCCAAATAACCAGCTGCTCACTGACATCCCCAGTCTATCTGCTAGGAAACCCGAGCTCCGACCACTTCCAACAACCCCCAGGCCCCTCAGAGTCAGGCCCCCACCCCCTCCCGAGTGGACTCCTGCAGCAGCCACCCCATTCCTCCCCCACTTTTCACCCTGCTCACGAAATTCACAAATTCACACGACAGCCACGGTGATTTTTTTCAAAGTCCCAACATCTTACTACTCCTCAGACTAAAATCTGCAATGACATCAATGCCCTTAGTTGATAAAGCACAAAATCTCTGACAAAACTTCCAAGAGGTCTGCCTCTCTGTCTAGCTATTCTGGTCTTCAGGTTCCTGGAGGGCAACCTTCTCTGTCCTGCCTCGGGCGCTTCTGGAACCCTCGGCATTGCTTCCAGAGTGGCACTCGAGTCACCTGGGGATATTGGTAAAATGTAGATTCTGGTTCACAGTAGGTGGGAGTGTGGTCCGAGAATCTGCACTCCTAAGGAGCTCCAAATGATGTGGGAGCCGCTGGACCCTTGGCCTCACTTTGAGTAGCAAGTACCTAGCACCCTCTCTGCCACCCTGACTGCCCCTTGGCCCATCTAGGTCCTACTCAACTCTCCGGGTTCATTTCGAACATGATTTCCTCAAGGAAATTCTACCTGACCCTCTCCAAGATTAGGTGAGATTCCCACACACACGGCCACCCTTGTACTGTCCCCGAGCTATGCTGTGCCTCTCCTCTGGAACACTCATCGCACCTAACTGTTCATGCTTCATTCCTAAAGTCATTTTTTCAACGTTTGTCTCCCTA
The DNA here is from genome assembly GCA_029783875.1 of Phataginus tricuspis. Classification (NCBI taxonomy): domain Eukaryota; kingdom Metazoa; phylum Chordata; class Mammalia; order Pholidota; family Manidae; genus Phataginus; species Phataginus tricuspis. The sequence continues at coordinate 6,260,031 of JAQQAC010004778.1, read as the reverse complement.
ACTCGACTACAAGCTCCGTCGTGCCTTGCTCACTGTGAGGTCCCCAGAACTCAGCACTGGATCCAGCACAGGGTCGGCACTTGTGGTAGAAAGCCGTTTGGTCTTACCTGCCCCGCATCCATTTCCCCATCTTCTCACAGTTGGCATCTCAGTTTCCCTTTGAGGAACCACCCCTCTCCCACTCTCAGTTCTCACGGTTTAGATAAAGGGCATAAGACCCACGTCTGACCAATCAGAGCTTTCCATCTCTCTGGTCACGATGATTGGCTCAGAGACAGACATGTGACTTAAGCCAAGCCAATGAGCCTCCTCCCTGGGACTTTCGTTAGAACTACTGAGGAAAACGTAGTCTTCTTGCCACTGGAAATACCAGTGGATAGGAGCTGCTATCACCACCCTGCCACCATGGAGACAGACCTCGACAAAGAATTAAATCAACACAGAAGAGAGATGGAAAGAAACAGATTTCATGGTTGCAGCCATGCCTGGAGTCTGTACTTGCCATTACAAAGACAAAATTCCTTTTTATTCTTCAGCCAAAATGAGTTATGTTTCCTCAAAGTGTTATGAGTTAACACTTTCAACCAAGAGTTCTCATACAATATTCAAATAAATACTGGGTGTTGAGTGAATTCAATGAGTGCATCAGTGAAGTCTGCCAAGAGAACTCAATGACTCCTCCTAGGAGACTTCAGAGTTCTCTCTGCAAACTCCCACCATCTAGGAACACAGAGACAAACATCTATCATCCAACTTCACAGACCAAGGGGCCAAAACTCAGAATGACAACATGCTTCTCAGCATTACCCTGTGCAAAAAAGCCACCCAGAGTCTGGCTCATATGCCAGCACTGAGACCAGGCTGATAAAGTGGTCTGGCTTTCAATGCCCCAAGGTAACCCACCAGGAGGAGAGCAGAGCTGTCCTCAGTCAGCCCTGTGCCCACCCAACTGAACTCCTAATCCAACCAGGGCAGGCTCTGCTGCCATTCCAACGTTCCCCCACAGTACATACCACATAACTCCCCAGGTGGTGGGCACCCAACATGGGATGATAATGGGAAGGTGGCTGTATCTATTTCCTTTGGGGGTATCACACCAGGTGTGAGGGAGGGACGGAGAGGAGGTGGTGGTGCATGGCTGCCCAGGCAGGAAAGCTGGCTGAACCAAAGTCCTCTCTGAGAGCCAGCTCAGGCCTGTGGCCATCCTGAAGGGGGGACTTGAAAGGAGAGTGGGGACGGACATGGTTGGGGGAGGGTATAGTCACCCTGGCTCCTTTCCAGGAATGAGAGGGTCTTGAGCCAAGGGTCTCTCCCAGGAAAGACACTTGTGAGTGAAGTGCTAATAGGGAAAGAACTACTAGCCCCCAGAAGCTCCAGGAAAACTCTCCCACAGGGAATGGGGTGGTAGGGTCAGCCCAGGAAGGCCGGGCAGTGGCAGGTAGCCTGGCATGGAAGTGCCATTCGAGTCCCCAGGAGGATCCCACTGCGCAGGACCCCTCCTTCCTCCCCTCCAGCCCCAGGCAGTAGCCCCTTAAGGCACCAGCCTGCACTCTTATTCTCCCCCACTTACTTCTGGGTCCCTTGTTCTGGACTCCGCGGCTCCACAAGGCTAGTCACCAACCCTGCTCAGCCCGGACCTAGTTCTCACTGCCCCTGACACCCTAAGTCTCAGTCACATGTTCCTCCCGCACTGATGAGCTCAAGTGGACACTGCCTCCAGAGGTGTCGGGCACTCCACAACACCCCCTCTGGGATGGAAACAGCTGGGCCTGGAGCCAAAGCCACCACAGCGAGGCCTTGAGACTTCCCCACCCACCCACCTCCCCGCTCACCAAGTCTAAGCCTCTTACCTTCATGGTGGGAGGCGCCGTGAGCGGAGGGGACAGCGGCCGGTCTGGGAGGGTCACATCCGAGCTGTTGGCCAGCTCTTGCTTCCTGTGAAGAGGCCACAGGACACAGAGGTGAGTGAGGGCCTGCCTGGGCCTTCCCCTCTCTTTTAAGGGCAGCTGGGCTGGGGGACAGTCTATGACCCACTGTGGGAAACGCAAGTGGAGTATAATCTTTGCTGGGCTGTCATAACATCTAAAGCTGGTCACTCAACCAGCAACATCCACACCACTTGGGAACTTGCTAGAAATGCAGGTTCTCAGGTGCACACCAGCGTCTCTGGGGACAGGGCCCGGGAATCTGTGTTTTACAATCTCATGCTGAAATCTGAGAACCACCAGTCTAAAGAGATACAGGACCCACAGCATCTAAGGGGCTCTGAGGTCCTGAGCAATGTTTAAAGGCATTAACTGTCCCACCACAACAGCAAAGTTTGACACCCTTGGAATATAATACAGGCCTTGAAACTGTAACAACTACCATTTACCTTTAAGTATTTTTTCGTTTGTCAAAATTACAGTGGCTCATAAAATACATCTCTGAATTAAGGCCTGGGTACCCTCTGTCCCTACACATACACACACACGGCCAGACAGCTGACCTTGGGAGGCCAGGGCTGCCTGCTGTGTAAGCTACAGGTTAAAGTTATTTTAGCCCACGTGGGCTAGGACCGCAGAGAGGCAGCTAAACAGAATTGTGTCACCATGACAACATGATTGCGACAAGTTCGCTGCTCTCACACACTCCCCACTTCCCATCTGGCCCTTACTGGTGACCAGGGAGTGCTGGCTGGCGGTCGGGTCACCAGGCAGAATGTTTGCAGCAGGGTAAGAGTTCGGAACAACAGCTGTGAAACAGGGCCAGCTGGGCAGAGCCTGGAGTGTCCCCGGAAGAGGGACTCTGGTGCCCCAACATGCCCTGGCTGTATTCTGGGGCAGTGGGGAGAGGCAAAGATAACTCTATTTAGAGCCTAAGAAAACAGGACTAAGCTATCAAAGCCACTAGCTGTGCGATCATTTCCTCTCCAGCCAGAGAGTTAGCCCAACACCTGGGTCTCACGTAAATGACCAAAGAACACCCCCTGCCGCCTTGAGAGAATTCTGCTGTACTTCCTTCCAGCCCAGTCTGGCTAACAGGGGGGGCGGCTCCAACCTCCAGCCTCCTTCATGAGAGAAGCCCGCCCGCCCTGTAGAGCCCGGCACTCCACCTTCCCAGAGGAATCCCCTGCCCTTTGGCCCAGACGCCACCCCGTCCTGGCTCCCTGCAGCCCACAGGGCAGGCCCAGGCTAAGAGAAACCAGGCCGAGCATGCAGGGTCCTGCCTCCCCTGGCCCGCCTGCAGCCTGCCTTGCCTCGCTGTTCCCTAGCAGCCAGGGAAGGAGGCCACGTGAACATCTGGCTTGGCAGAGGAGCCTTATGACCCAACTGACCTCACCCTGGTGATGCCCTTTCTGCAGCCCTATCTGCCTTCCTCCTCCTTTCCCCCTGGACTTTGATCTCACTCGGATTGCTGGCAAGGGGCTTCTGCTGCCCATACAGATCCGGACTGTAACTGGGGGAAGAACCAGCAGGACGAAGACTCAGTACGCACACATATGCATGCACACACTCACACGAGGCATGAGAACAGCTCCTTCTACCTCTCAGCTAGAGCCCCGCCTCCCCTCCACTCATGACCTTGGACATTAGCCTTGTGGGGCCTGGTCTTCGCCTGCCTGTGGCCCTGGCAGAGCTGCGTCCAGCCCAGGCCCGCCCCTGTGGCCACTCTGCCCTCTCCCAAGCAGCCACTGCCCCACCTCAATGGGCATCCTGAGAACCACATGCCCCTGAGAACCACAGCAGAGCAAAGGGAAGGGAGGATGGATGAGCAAGGATGGGGGCACCACCCTCGGGTCCTCTGCAGTGAGGATGGACAAGGGCAGCTCCCCAGGGGCTGGGAGAGGAAAGGAAAAGCATGCAGGGAGCAGAGGGAGACAAGCCCCCACCCAAAGTCTACAGACAGCTAGACTTGGAGAGGCTTGTGTCTAACTTGACTGATAGCAGCCCTGACTCTCCAGAAATACAAACCCTAGTGGGGCAATGATGGCAGGTTTTTAATATCACTGGCCAAGAAACGCTCACAAACATAGCCACGCTATCTGGTTCTCTCCATGGTGCAAGATGTGCACTCTCAGGGGACCAAAGCAGAAGTGATTATTATCCAAGGTCGCTGGGTCCCAAGCAAAGGGCCCCTGCGCCCACCCTCCCTGGGCCGAGCCCTGCTCCCTGCATCAACCTGTTTTCCCTGGATGCTGGGACAAGCTCCAGGGACAGTCTCCAAGAGCAGTGAAGACAGGCCAGTGGGAGCGCATCTTCCAACCAGAAAGACTTCCTGAATGGGGTTTGGAGCCTAGGAGATGCTGGAGCAGGAATGACCACCAGTGGCCATCAGCCTCATGCAAGCTCCGGGGCTCCACCCATGGCTCCACAGGGGACACCAAGGTGGACAGAAGGCATGGCAGCTGCCCTCAAAAAGACCAGAAGTCAGAGTCCACACAAGCCCTTGGGTGCAAATTCGAATCTACGCTGCCTTGATACACAGAAGGCTTTGGTGGCACCTAGAGGGGGATGGACCACAATTGCTCCATCCCTAGTCTCAACTCCTAGGAGCCAAAGGTACTTATTTAAGAGCTAGCTGCCTGTTACAGACTCACCTGCGTCCCCAAAAATGCCATAGGGAAATCCTAACCTCCAGTACCTGTGAATGTGGCCTTATTTGGAAATTGGGTCTTGGCAAATGGAATCAAGATGAAGTCATGAGGGTGGCTCCTTAATTCAATGACTGGTGTCCTTAGGGGGGGAGAAGGCAGCCATGTGAAGGACACAGACACACAGGGAGACCACCATGTGACGATGGACGCCGACACTGGAACAGTGCAGCTGGAACACGAAGGATGCCAGCCACCACCAGCAGCTACAAGAAGCTAAGCTTCCAGAAGCTACTGGCTTCCCTGGAGCTTTCAGAAGGAGCATCGCCTTGACTTTGGACTTCCAGCCTCCAGCACTGAGACAATAAAATGTCTGTGGGTTTAAGCCACCCGGTCCGTGGTACTTGGTCACGGCAGCCCTAGGGAACAAGCACGGGGCCCAGTCCCAGGCCCTCGCCGTGGCTGTGGGCTGGAGGACCAAAAACAAAGAGGACGAAATCCCTGCTTCAACCTCACCATCCCTGCTATGGTCAGCTGGGCTCCACCCCATCCTGCGCCAGCACCCATGACCAATGACATTTGGGTGCAAGCCACCCTGCCAAGGCCAGCCAGGCACCACCTCACCACCAGCCGGTGCTGAGATAAGTCAGAGTGAGAAGCACGGCGGTCCATGCGATTCCGGCCCGTTCTTGGGCAAACACATCACACGTGAGTCAGTGAACATGACATGATTGTATCAAGGGATAACTTTGACCTTAAATCTGTTCTCATTTATTATAAGCAAGAGGTAAATTATAACAGAGGTGATATGCTTACTCTTACTTGTAACAACTTTCTTGTAACCCACAGCGATCCTGACACGTGTCACGGCAGGGAGACTGCAAACTGCCTCCAGCCAAATGCTCAGCTCTGAAGAGCAGGGTCCCAGAGCCCTAAAGAGACCTCTAAGAGGAGGGGTCGGCAATAGGGGCAGAGGAGGGGAAGAGACCTAGAGGAGGCAGAGGAGGAAGACGATGTGCTCCGCTGGAAGAGAAGGGCGGTGAGAGCAGGTGTGAATGGGCAGGTCAGGAGAGCGTTCTCCAGCCGCTGGGGGTCCCAGAGGCACTGCCCACTCGGCACCCCTCTGGCCCGGGGCCACGCTGGCGCTGAGGTTCTCTGCTCTGGGATTCTGGGCGATTCTGGGACAGCTGGGAGGGCTCAGGGAGGCCGGGCGAGGTCCTAGCCAGCTTCAGCCCAATGCAGATCTCAGGAGGGAATGATCAAAGAGCCTGGAGTGAGGCTGGGAAACCAAGGGGATGATTCACCCAGATGAGGCTGCTCACAGGGAACCGGACAAACCCCTGACAAGGGCCTCACCTGCAGCCCCGAGATCTCCAGGTGCTCACCTCCAGCCTCACGTCTCTGCCCTAGACCTCTGTGAGGGCACTGCAGCCATCCTCTCCCACACATTGTGGAGAAAGTGCCCTATCAAGAGATTCCTGAGTTCAAGTTTGATGCTACCTGCCACCCTGCTGTGTGACCTTCATCAAGTTACCTCACGTCTCTGAGTCCCAGTTCCTTCATCTGCAGAGATGGGAGTGATAATAGTCTAAGGAATTAAAATATAATGGCTGTGACATAAAACATAAAGTCTTATACAAACGTAGACCGTTATTCTTACTGTAATCATCTTTATTATTATTATAACTCATAAAATGGTGATCTGATCTCCAAGTGGAGAGGGAGAAGCGAGATTCCAGGGCGGTTTAAATGTCCCTGAAAACATTTCTGGCATCTCAGCACCAGTTCTAGCCCCAGGGATCGACTCTCAGGAGCATGACCCCTGGTTAATGATCAACAACAGGAAAAATACCCACCTATCAGCAGAAGGCCTTGGGAGCAGGTTTAAGCCTCCCTCTCACAGAGAGTGCCCCCAGACTCACAACCTCCCCTCACCGGCCTCTCCCACCACAGCAGCTCCCAGCCACCCTCCCATGCTCAGCTCTGCTTTCTCCTGCTTTCCAAATAGCGAAGCTAGGAAAATGCAGACAGGTGACCACTATGAAGAGCTGCCCAGGAAAATGAACCAAAAGGAATGAGACACCTTATTCCTAACAGCCAAAAGGCACAAATACCCCAGGGTCCGCCAACCAATGAATGGATAGACAAAACATGATCTATCTACAATGGAATATTAGTCTGCCATAAAAGGAGTGGGGTGCTGACACATGTCACAACATGGATGAACCTCAAAAACATTGTGCAAAGTGAAAGAAGCCAGTAGCAAAAGGCCACATAACATATGGTTCCATTTATATGAAACGGCCAGAATAAGCAAATCCAGAGACAGAAAGCAGATTAGTGGCCACAAGGGGCTAGAAGAGGGGGAAAAAAGGGAGTGACTACTAATGGGCATGGGGTTCCTTTTTAGGGGGTGATAAAAATATTCTGGAACTACGAAATGGTGATGGTTACATAATTTTGTGAATATACTAAAAATCACTGAGTTATATCCTTTAAAAGATGGTATGTAAATTAGATCTCAAGTTTTCTTAAAAGAATAAGAAAGAATGGGCTGAATGGGCTCCATTTCTGTCATTTCTGCTGCTTGAATTCTTCTCCAGCCGCCTCTTGGTGCCCCCAGGGCCCCAGGCTGTACGCAGCTCTCGCTTGGCTCCAAAGCTCCCGTTGCTGAGATTTTCCTTCCTACTCCCACCTGTTGAAAGCAACGCCTCTCTTCCCTCCATGCACCCTAAGGCCCTGCAGCATCACCATTTACTGGGAGAGATGTTCAGAGGTCTTTCTCACACTGCCATATCCTATATAACCAGTTAGACCCTAAACAATAGGAAATAATGTAACACAGAAAAGCTTCGAGAGAAATCATCAAAATAAACAGACCCAGTGGGAGGAAAGGGGAATCAGAAGCCAGACTAGCTCCAGCTCTCTTTAGCCCTGACAGGCTAGACCCTGAAGTCTTAGCACCTCTGTTTTCCCATTTGCAGAACGGGAGGGTGAACACCCAACTCCTGACCCCTGCCCAGGACTCAGAAAACTGTGCTCCTATGATGAGAGTCTTAGACAGTTATCATGGTGGCAGAAAGTTATGGGGTCATTGGGCAAACTAGGCCAGGGATAGGAGAGCCCAGCCACTGTGTGTGGGCTGCCCGGTCCTGGGCACACGTACATGGCTTGATTTCAAGCTCTAAGAGGTGAGGATGTCCATGTCTGTCCTCTGCTGAGGCGATGAGGAAGGCGAGGAGAGCACAAGACTGCAGAGCCGGCAGTGGGACCGAGGGAGGGAAGGGGGCACAGGGTTTGGGAACAAGAGGCCCTGACAGTGGAGGGAGGGGGTCCTGATGGCCCCCCAGGGGCCCCTGGGAAGGAGCAGGGGTTGCTCACCTGTCAGCCCCCGGAAAGGCTGACTTTGGTATCACATCCCATCTCCACACACACCCTATGAGGGTCCTGGGGCTCAGAGAGCAGCTCTGCACCTTTGCCGATTCAGAACTCCCCGGGGAATACGAGTACAGCAACCCACCCCCGCTGTACCCACCCAGTCCCAGGGTTCACGGACACAGACTAGCAGCTCCGAGAGGAACCATTAGAAGCCATCCAACAACTTAATCACACAGACAAGGACCCCAGAGAGGCAGAGAGAGATGCCCAAATCACACAGCTAGCCTCTTTGCAGTTCTCCAGAGAAGAGGCTTGGCTCCCAAAACAGCTCAGCACAAGGGTGCAGGAAGTGAGTGGGTCACATCTCAGGAGGAACCTGTCAGGAAGCACAGCTGGTTTATGGATGGACATCTGTAAAGCTCAAGTGCCAGGGTCCTGCATGAGGAGAGAGAAGGAGCAGGGGCCCGAGGGTCTGCAGGTCCCCCAGAAGAAGTAGACTGACAGCAGAGGCTGCACAGAAGGTTTTCTTGGTGGGGAGGATCCTGCCACGGGCCGCCCTGGGCCGAGAGATGGGGCTGCACAGGGGACAAATGGGAGACCCGGGCAGTGCTCCGTGCCTGCGGCTTCAAAGGACTCCCTGGCTTCTCTCTGGCTGTGGTGGGTGAGGACAATACTGCCCTTCCCTGGAGAACCCTGAGTCCCTAAACTGGGCCAGTGGTAGGAGAAAGGGCAGGCCCCAGAGGAGCAGGACAGGGCACATCCGCGCTGGAGACCCAGCCCTGGAGATCGAGCAGTCGCCCCTGGCTGGGGACAAGGAAGCCTCCTCCTAAGTACATCTCAGAACCGATGGACCGACCTAAACACACAGGCAAACCTCCACACTCCTGAGAAAATAAGCTTTCACCAGCATTTAGAACTGACTGATCTCTACAGTTCTGGAGTTCATGAGTATGTGAGACTCTGAGAGGTTCCACGAGGGCCTGCAGGTCCCAGGGTCAGAAAATTCAAGAGTTAGGCCTCAACCCCCAAGATCTCCAACTCCAATTCCATTGCTCTTTCCTATCACAATGAGGAAGCCAGGTCCATGGGGGAAGAGAGGACACTGGCCAGCACCTTCTCATGTCCTTTAAGCTGAGTTCTTGGAGACCAAGGGTGGGCTGTGTGTCTTAGCATGGGCAGTGACGTCCACATTACCTACAAGCATCTGAGAAGACAATTCAGGCAGGAGAAGTGAAAATGCAAAACCCATCCTGAAGGCACAGCAGGCCCACATGAAGGACCCATGTACCAAATGTTAATTGTGGGTTACAGGTTAAAACAGAATAAAGTACCATGAGGACCCAGGGGAAAGAGGGCCAGAGGTCCTTGGGGAATCAGCCAAAGTATCTCAGAGGAGCTGACAGCTAAGTTAAACCTTGTGGGAAAGGCCAGCGTCTGCCTAGGAGAGAAAAAGGAGAGGGGAAAGCACAGAAGCAGAGGCAAGGAGGAGCGAAAGCAAAGAACGCTATGCGCAGACCGCCCAGGATCGCTGATGCAGAGGAGACACATCCCTGGACTTCACACATCCTCAAAAAGGACAAGGAAAAACCAGCACACAATCCTCAGGGCTTATCATGCATTAGACACTGTGAAGTGATGCACATCTCCCATCTCATTGAATAACTCACCACACCCCTTTGCAGCAAATATTATTAAGTCCACTATACAGATGGGGGAGTGGAGACTCAGACAGGTTAAGTGACTTGCCCAAGTTCCCCCAGCTGTAAACTAGCAGAGCAAAGCTTGGACCTGGGCAGCCTGACCCCAGAGTCCGTAATGTTAACCCCTGGGCTGCACTCCCTGTGGGGAAGAATGGGAAGCCTATTCCAGAAGGACGTCCACGTCATGCTATTTCCCAGAGTGAGCCGCACCCACCCCTGCTGGCACCTGGGGTCATCTGAGGTGGCCTTGTATGCAAGAATCCTTTATAGATCTTTTACAGTTAGCTTCTATTTGTGGCAGGCCACTCTGGCTTTCCCATTATGGTGGAGACACAACGTTGCCTTCTGAAACTAGTTCATTCCAGTTTTTAAAACTGAGCCAGTTAAAGGAAACTGTTAAGTAACTAATAC